>JARBWK010000002.1:184389411-184843846 GCA_030556195.1 Anolis apletophallus
GAGAAGAAAGGAAGGGAAGGATAGAAGGAAGAATGGATGGAAGGAAGGAGGAGAGAAGAAAGGAAGGAAAAAGGAAGGATAGCAGGAAGGACAGGAGGGGAAAGGAAGGAAAGGATAGAAGGATGGAGTGAAGGAAGGAAGGAAAGAGGGGAGAAGAAAGGAAGGAAAAAGAAAGGATAGCAGGAAGAAGGGGAGGGAAAAGGAAGGAAAGGATAGAAGGAAGGAGTGAAGGAAGGAAGGAAAGAGGAGAGAAGAAAGGAACACAGAAACACACACACACACATATAGACATGCACAGAAATATACAAATATACACATACACACATACATAAACACACCTGTACTTACACACATCAACACATATACACACATACATATACAAACACACATATACATAAGTACACACATATACACGCACATACATACACATAACTACACACACAGTCCCCAATTTTAAAAAATCCCACAGCAACATGTGGCTGGGTCAGCTAGGAACTGTATAAGTTGACTAAAAATACTTGCAGATAGTAATCATTCCTTGCTGTCACCCAGGTGTTTAAAAAGACCAGAAGCAGTGCCAATGGTGGAGAGAGTAGAAAGGGCTGCTGCATCTTCTATCTAGGTCGGTGGTTCTCAACCTGTGGGTTCCCAGGTGTTTTGACCTTCAACTCCCAGAAATTCTAACAGCTGGTAAATTGGCTGGGATTTCTGGGAGTTCTAATTGAGAACCACTGTTCTAATAATCCCAGGACTGATTAAGGTGTCATATTTCGAATTTGTCCAGTTTCTAATTTGTCGTTTCTCGGTAAGGTAATTGAGAGGGCAGCAGTGGAGCAGTTGCAATCCTTCCTAACGGATACAGCCAGATTAGATCCCTTCCAGTCCAGCTTCCATTCAGGGCTTGGGACGGAGACGGTTTTGGTCTCCATCATAGACCAGCTGCGCTGCCAGCTTGATCAAGGTGGATTGGCACTGCTTGTGTTATTGGATCTCACAGCAGCGTTTGATACTGTCGATTATGATCTTTTGACTCACCGTCTTGCTGTGGTTGGAGTGTGGGGGACAGCCCTAAACTGGCTGTCCTCCTTCCTCCACAATCGGATCCAGCGAGTGAGGTGGAGAGAGTTGACCTCTGGGGGTTCCCCCTTGGTTTGTGGGGTCCCTCAGAGGGCCATACTCTCCCCGCTGTTATTTAACATCTACATGCGACCACTTGCTCAGCTGGTGCGTAGCTTTGGGCTTGAGTGCCATCAGTACACTGATGACACTCAGCTCATTCTGAGGATGGAGGGCCGGCCAGACTCCGTACCCAATAATTTCCATCTGTGCCTTGAAGCCGTCACTGGATGGCTGTGAGCCAGTAGGTTGAAGGTGAATCCAGTGAAGACGGAAATCCTTTGGTTGGGCCGTCCATGCGATAGGGATGTCCAGCTACCAACCCTGGATGGCATGGCATTATGCCCGTCATCAGTAAAAAGCCTGGGAGTCCTTTTGGACCTTCTGCTGACATGGTCAGCAGAACAGCATTTTTCCATCTGTGACAGGCTAGGCGGCTGGCCCCCTATTTGTCTCAGAACGACCTGGCCACGGTGATCCAGGCTACGATCATCTCAAGACTTGACTACTGTAACGCTCTCTACATTGGCTTTCCTTTGACTGTCATCCGGAAACTCAAGCTAGTGCAGAATGCTGCAGCCCGGCTGCTCACGGGGGAGCCCGTGAGTTGCCGCATCACTCCAGTCTTGCAGGGACTGCACTGGCTACCAATCGAGTACCGGATTACATTCAAAGTGTTAGTCTTAACTTTCAAGGCCTTACATGGTCTGGGGCCAGTGTACTTGAAGGATCGCCTGTTCCCATATAGTCCCTTGAGATCGCTACGGTCTGAAGATCAGAACCTTTTGGTTATTCCTAGCATGAAATCTTATCATCTAACAGCAATCCGATGGAGGGCCTTTTCTTTCATTGCCCCAGTTCTCTGGAACAATCTACCATCCGGGATTCGGGCTATGCGAAACCTGATGACCTTTCGCAAAGCTGGCAAAACCTTTTTGTTCAAGTAAGCCTTTGAATCCTAATGTTATGCTTTTAACATGTTTTGTTTTATTGTCCTGCTGTTTTATTGAGCTTTGTAAACCGCCCCGAGCCTCTGGGAGTGGTGGTGTACAAGTCGAATGAATGAATGAATGAATACAATACATACATACATACATATTTTGGCACTCTACTCAGAGAAGGGGATGGTTCTGAGTTAAAATACAGAACTTACATTCACTCATGGATAAGTCAGTCCAGGTTTTTTGTGTCCATTTTTTCACTAAACTTTCTAGACTTACTACATTGTCATACACGCCGCTGGAATCGCACATCGTGGCAATAGGTCCCCAGGAGGCATGGGAACCGATTGCCTCGTGTTTTGCACCATTCTGGCTTCCTTCCTCCCTCATCACATGTGAGGAAATGTCTGCTGGCCAGCTTGATCCATTGAGGGCAATGCAACACTTTGTGTTGCTGCTGCTGGCTTTTTTTTTGGTGGCAACTCTGGTTCCGCCACAGTTTTGGTGCAGAGCTGCCTCGGAAGTGTAGTGGGGGTCAGCAGGCTCTGTGGCAATGCTGCAGCACAATTGGGGTTGCCACCGATATTTACCTCATATGATGAGGTCGTTATACCAGTATATAAATACTCGTATATACAGTATATGTTTGTACTCCTCATTTTAAAAAAATTATTTGCAACAAACAAGTAGAGCAGGGGTGCTCACACATTTTCAGCATGCGAGCTACTCTTAAAGCAACCAAGTCCAAAAGATCTACCTGCCCCCGTCGCCGTTTGCTCCCACGCGCTCCCGCCGTCGCGCACTCTTGCCACCGCGCTGCTCCTGCTGCTGTTTTCTGCCTGCGCAGCGCTTTTTGCGCCTGTGGGGCATTGCAGGAAGGAGAAAGTACGAGGCAGGGCATCCAGAGGGAGCGCTCCGACCTGCCTGTCCCGCCAGCAACGGAGGCTGCACAGCTGCTTCTGGACGAGAGAGAGGCAGGGCGCTCCCTCCAGAGGCCCTGCCTCGTGGTTCCTTCTTCCTGCAATGCCCCGCAGATGAAAGAAGTACCGCAAGAGCGGAAACCAGCAGTAGGAGCGCTTGTGCACAAAGGGTGTGCGCGCGCATGGCAGGAGCGCCCCATCTGGCTGGTGAGGCCCGAAGATCACCTGGAAGAGGGCTGAAGATCTACTAGTAGCTCCCGAGCTACCCAATGAGCACCCCTGAAGTCGAGTATAGGATAACCACTTTTCCTCAGAAGATGTCAGGATCTGCAATACAGACGAAGATGAAGGGCTGCCAAGCCAGGCATCTGAGTCAGTGGAAAGCAAGGAACAACAACAGCTACAGCCTGACACTGAGGAAGCTACCCCTGCAGTGCAGGACCAAGTGCCTCAGGCAAGGGGGAGTCCTGAGTTAACTCAGGTTCAGGAGAACAATGAGGCAGAGTTAAGTATCACAGAAAGACTCATGCTATTCAGCTGCATAGATCTACCCGGTTGGCACAGAGAAGGGCCAGCAGGTGAGAGCACAAAGAGTAGCAGTGTGGATTTGGTGTTTGCTTGGAGCAATGTTTGGAACCTACTATAGCTTGGAGCTCTGTTGGATGACTTTGTGTGCCTTATCGTATGTTAGACCTTGACTTTGGACCTTAGATTACATATTGTTTGGATGTGTTGGTGAGGACTTTTGGATTGGACTATTGACTCCTCCTCCTGGATTATTCCTGTCTAGTTTGTTGTTTGAATCTACTTTGGCTTTGACTCTGGACTGATTGACAACGAGCCTAGTGAGTGACTATACTGAGAGACACTGTGCAGGGTTGTGACAGAAGATAACATAAGTGACTTTTACAGAACATATATTTTGACAATTTAACAAAAAAGAGATAAAAATTTCATATGTAATCATCACCCTCATCGCCTATTTGTTTCCATCCCTTTCCCACTATTTTCAGCCCAACCCCCTCCCTCTCCCATTCATCCCCTCCCTCCGGGAACAACCATACATTTCCTTTATTGTTCATTCTATTTTTTGGATTGTTAGGATAGTCTGGTTTAATATCTTATATTTTCTGTTGCCCTTAGCTTTGGCGATCAGTTTTCCCCAATTCCCTTCCCATTTCCCCCCTGGGGTATCCATCACTCTGAAATGTTTTCAATACTCTGCTCTTATTCGATCTGCAACCCAGGTGTTTGCAACTGATGGGCAACTTCTGGGCCCCCAAATGTCCCTTCTTATAGTTCATGGCCATCAACCTGAGCTTGTATTCAAGCAGAAGACTAGCCTCAAAGTAGATTATTGACCATGCTAAGTTCAGGACACCCTGTTTTGGCGCACGTTTAGAATAAACCTGAAGCAGACTTAAACAATTTGTCTGACCCATCGGTTGAATGCAGCCCACACAAGTAATATTTCGGGACACAGTAACCTCTTGTTTGTGCTGCCTGGATGGAAGAACAAAATAGGTTGCTGTCTGTGTTATTTGGTCAGAAAGGGAAATTGCTACTGGTGCCAATAAACAACTTCCCTCCTGGTTAAAACAGTAATTAGTCAAAGGGGAGATTTGTATTGGGTGTTAATGGAAGGAAGGCAATGTTTAACATCCCTCCAACATGCCTCAACAAGCACACAGGCTATATAATGTCTGCCTTTTTTTTTTTTTTACAGTTTACTGCTTCCCTAATAATTTTAAAGCACACATCTATAAACACATTTGATGCATTACATTGAACATTGGATTTAGTGAAACATGATTTTGGTTCTGATTTAGATCTGGTTCCTGCATTACTATCCATATTCAGATGATGCCCAATTGAAAAAGGTACTTATTTTACAAATCCACATGCCACAACTTGATAATTAAAATGGATCGAAGCATTAGACTGCACCACATGCTTCTGATTTTGCCTGGAAATGTTTCCTAGCAGATGCTGAGCTTTGCAAAATGTTGGGATGGGAGGGTGAATGGGGAGGATAAAGGTTCCTCAGAGGTGAATTAGAAAGTGAGCCTTAACAATTTATCAGCAGAGCAATTCAGTAAAGAAGGTGAGGAGGGGCTGCTGAACTCTGCCACGGAATCATGTGGCCCTGGCGCTCTCTTCACTTCTCCTTCCCATTTGCCTTTTCTGAATACAATGCATTTTGCTGACGCCCTGGCAATTTTCACTGGCATCATTTCATATGGGAAACAGGAGATAACCAAGCGGTATCCAAAGCTTCCTGTCTCTTAACTCGTGCCAAGTTTTTTTATAGTCAAGGGAAGAATGATATTTGAACATTTGCATGCGACTTTCTCTCTCTCTCTCTCTCTACACACACACACACACACACACACACACATGTATGTGTCTCTGTCAAAAATTAGCCTCCAGAAACTGGGCCAACATATCCACAGGTCATGTAAGTACTTCCTCTTAACCATTGTCAAAAAGGGATCAGTGTCCTTCTCTCCACAGAGTGAGCAAAGTTTAAGACCTTAGTCAATCCCAGGAAAATCTAAAAGAAACACTGACCTCTCTCCACTGTGGGTTCATCATCACTGAAGAATTGATGCAGTTTGATACTACTTTAATCGCCATGGCTCAATGCTCTGGGGTCCTGAAAATTATACTTACAGAATCACAGAGAATTTTCATGATTCCATAACATTGAGACATGTCAGTTAATCTAGTGTTAATCTGCATTAATTCTACAATGTAGATGCAGCCTGAGATACATGGAAACCCAGTATTTGTTTGAGCCTCCCCATATCCTAGTCATCTTGCATTATTATGATTCCAGGTTATTTTAAAAATTGTATTCTAAAGGCATTTGAATCTATCTGAATTTGAAAGCTAATTCAGTCCTGGTTAGTACTTGGATGGGAGACATCAGTGTAGATCAAATCATCAGGTGTGCCATGGGAAACTGGAACCTCCAGGAGGGGAGGGGGGGAGAGTCTAGTGTGTTGAAGTATAAAAACCCTAAGAAACCTACCTCGATAAAGGCACAAAATTACAAACATCCCCCCTCCCTCACCCGTTGTCTACTTGGTCTCTCCCTCTCCATGCATTGGGAAGGCCCGCCTCCCTTTCTCCAAGTAGAGACCACCTCTTGCCTCCTGGGGGTTTTGTGTGGGAAGTTTGGCCCAGTTCTATCATTGGTGGGGTTCAGAATGCTTTTTGATTGTAGGGGAACTATTAATCCCAGAAACTACAACTCCCAAATGTCAAGGTCTATTTCCCCTGAACTCCATCTGCGTTCATATTTGGGCATATTGAGTACTCATGCCAAGTTTGGTCCTGATCCAACATTGTTTGAGTCCACAGTGCTCTCTGGATATAGGTGAACTACAACTCCAAAACTCAAGGTCAATGCCTATCAAACTCTTATAGTATTTTCTCTTGGTTATGGGAGTTCTGTGTGGGAAGTTTGTGTCTTTCTGCCATTCCTGCCAGGATATCTATGTTGAGTTCATCAAAACAGGCCCAGGTTTCACACTGGGTGTATAAATACATTTTAAAAACATATTAACTATATGTATTACTGTGTTAGAGTGTCATTTTGTGTCATTTTGGTTTGTGGTGTGCCCCAGGATTTTGCAAATGTAAAAAGTGTACCGCGGCTCAAAAAAAGGTTGGGAAACACTGCTTTAGATGTTCAAAGGAAAGGCACAAACAAAGTGACCGAGGGAATGCAATCACTTCAAATGTCTGAGTTCTAGAAGGGAATAGTTTTCATTGTCTGAAAGATATTTTCAAGGGGGAGAAGACTTCTTATTTTGAGGAGCAAATGCCCAATTTTGCCTCTTCCCGTCCCCAATAGCAACACTCTTGTAGGAGAACAGCAATTGAGATGACTACATCTATCTTGGTTCATCTTATACTAGCTTTTCCATACATATAATGGTTACAGACAGCTACAGAGTTTAAAGAATAAAAAAAAACTAACCTGTAGTATATGTTAATGGCCCAGTTGAGCAAAGTATGGAATTGGCAGAACTCTAGGCAGCTTGCTTCCTTTTCCAGAATGCTTTGTAAGCACAAAGAGAGAGTTTCATGGAAAGCCTTCAGGTATGTATCACATACATGGTAATCATGTGGATAGAATTTTTGTATGTAGTGTTTGATATTTAACAAGTCATCTCTTATGACTGTTTTGAGAAAACCTAAATATACAGACAGCCAAGATGGATTGTCTTCTTTCAGTGGTATGGGCACTTTATGGATTCTCATTTCCACACTGTCTTTGATGGCTCTTTCCCAAAGCTTTCTCCAATCTCTGGCTAACCCTAGTTGCCTCACAGGGTCCAGAGGCACAGGGATAGTTATCGCTCCAGCATGAATCTTTTCCTCCTCTTCAATTAAAGACACCATCTCTGGGATTAATTTCTTCATTTCCACACTGGGAACGTCCAATGTTTTTTCCACAATCTGTTCGATTTTTTTAGAGAGGGAATCATAGAGTAAATTAATATCTTTTGCTTTTCTGGTGTCTTCTTTGGAGAGATCTTCAGATTTCTTGGCATCTCTTTTAGGCAGGAGTTGTATTTCCAAAACTCTGATATTTTTTAATGCCTCCAAAAGCTGACTTTCCTGGATCATTTCAAATATTTCCAGCACTAAGAAAACAAGAGGGGACAGAGAGAAAGGGAACATGAGACATGGAAGACTTGGAATGGCATCACATTTGTTCAGAGAACAAAAAAAAATGGGGAAACCATAAGTAAAGAAGTAAAAGTAAAAGAGGGGGCTGCAAGGGGGCGATCGCGTGGTTTCCTTGCAGCCCCCTTTTCGGGCAATGGAAGAGAGGTGCAGAGGGCTCTCCTCTGTGCCTCTGTTCCCTTCCCCGAAGAGGGGGCTGCAAGGAGAGCGATCGAGCGGTTTCCCTGCAGCCCCCTC
This sequence comes from Anolis apletophallus, assembly GCA_030556195.1. Classification (NCBI taxonomy): domain Eukaryota; kingdom Metazoa; phylum Chordata; class Lepidosauria; order Squamata; family Anolidae; genus Anolis; species Anolis apletophallus. Next base: position 184,397,327 of record JARBWK010000002.1, read on the forward strand.
TTCGGGGACGGAACAGAGGCGGCTGAGGGCTCTCCTCAGCCGGCTCTCTTCCTATCAGAGAAGAGGCGGCCGCAGGGAGGGCGGCGGCGGAGGAGGAGGAGGCGGGACCGAGTGACGCGGCGGCCGGGGGTACGGCTTACCGTCGCCCAATGTAAGCCGTACCCCGAAAGTAAGGCGTAGTGGGACTTTTCGGGGGAAAGAAAGTAAGACGCTGTCTTACTTTCGGGGAAACACGGTAGTATCCCTTTGCATGCTTCCTAACCACAAAACATAAAATGGAACCTATGCCTTTCCAAGTCTTTTTCCTTCTCCCTCCAGTATGGGACTGGCAGGACAGTGGCCATTGGAGTCTATGAGGATGGCTGCCACTTGGGACAAGCAGTTTTCCAAGTACCGTGTGATTTGCAGTTTTCCCCAGTACAAAAAGGACTATTTATGTGACAAAATCCAAGGACTCTTTTCTCCCTGGCAAATGGGCTGATCTCATGAATGTAATAAACTTTATATCTCTTTGGGGGTGAAGGGAGGGATGATTAAAAGGTGATATACTTTCCTTACATGTCAAATTGTACCTCCCTGCATGACCCCTGATTTTTCCTTATGTGTTTTCCATGTCTATAATATTTGAAAATTGAGGCCACATCTTAGCCAACTCTCTGGATGAGGCTGATAGCTGCATGTCTGACCTGTGACTCGTTCCCCCCTCCATTCACTGCCCTCTTGCATGACAATAGCAGGAACCAGCTCTTTCTGAAGGGTCTTTCCTTTGGGCCAAAACTGGTTTTTGCTAATCAATAGACCAAAGCCTCTGAGATTTCGCCTACTTTGGGCTATTTATTATTTATTTATTTATTTATTATTCGGTTTTATATTCTGCTCCTCCCTGCAGGCTCGGGGCAGATCACACACAGAATAAAAACATACAATAAAAACATAGAACATAGCTATGATGACCAAGATTACAGTTCTAAGGTCAAAGACATGCGCATACCCTTTACGATACAGACTAACAATAAGCAAGCCTGAAAAGGGCAGTCTTGCATGCCCTTTGGAAGGGGGCGAGCTCTGAGATAGCACGAGTATGGTCTGGAAGCGAATTCCAGAGCGCAGGAGCCACAGCAGAGAAGGCTCGCTGTCTTGTAATGGACAGGTGACAGGAGCGGAATGATGGGCAAAACAGCGGAATGATGGGATTGAATAGGCAATGATGGGATTGAATAGGCAAAACAGTTTTAATATTTTCACAATGACCCTCTTTTCTAGCCTCGGAAACTGGAAACTGGTCAAAATAATTCTCATTGTTCCAGTCATCCAGTCAATATTGCACCTTTTGATACCTACCCTCCTGCCACAGGAAGGAAGAGAATAAGGACAAAGGCCTTATCTTACACCCCAGGATCATGGCAAACTGGAAACCTCTTTGTTTACCCTCCATTTTACTGAAACCCACACAAAAGGATTTTTGGTCTGTGCCTGGCCAAACAGGAAACCAGGGATTAAGTTGTCTGCAACTCAGAAAAACTGGTTTGGCAGGTCTGAGCTAAATCCCAGCCTAATTGGCACACTCAGAACCACCCCTTTCTCTCATTATTCCCCCTTCTTCGCCCTCATTGGCTGGGGCCACTCTCAAGAACCTCCTGTGCCCCTCCTGCAAGTGATGACATCTGCCAATCAGCAGCGGGCCAGCCGGGGGGCGGGAAGAGGGAAATTTGAATCTGTAACCCTATAACAAGGCATGTCTCCTTTGTTGTGTGTGCTAACATGGACGAAGGATCGTGGTTAGTACCTCATTCCAGCTGGATGAATAAAAACTCAGTGGCACTTTCTTCAACCTGGTGAGATCTTTATTGGAAAATTTAGGGGAAAGGGGATTGGTTTGCTTCCTTTCTCACCAGGCCATTTAGACCCTCTTTGGTGGCAAGGCCCCCCAAATTCCTGTTTGCTAACAATCCCAAGGCTCCAGCTTGGAACCTTCATGGTTCCATTGATCAACAGGCAGGTTGGTCAATCCTGGATCTGGAACCCATGTGGTGAAGCCAACCATATTATAGCTGTAAACAATAAAGTTGTGGCTTTTTATGTTCCAAAAGGATGGTTTGATGTGTGCTTTGTTATTCACTGAGGGACATCACTCAATCCATGCAAGCTACAATCACTCCTACAAAGGCCTTGTATATGCCCTCTCTGCAACATTCAGCAGTAATGTCCCATAAATGTACTTGATTTATAGTGTTGATGTTACCTAGAATGATGGCAACATTGCTCAACCAAGTTACACAGGTTTGTCCTGTTATGGTAAATATAGCATGCTTTATGATACAGATTGTGCATCCCTTATCCAGATATCCAAAATCTGAAATACTCCAAAATCCAAAATTATCATAATGGATGAATGAGATAGTGATACCTTTGCTTTCTACACACAGAGATATATAAAATCACCATCACGCTATGCATATGAGGTATACACAAAACATAAATGAATTCTGGGTTTATACTTGTCTCCAAGATATCTTATTATATGCCATATGCATATGCAAATACAGGTATGCCAAATTCTGGAAATATCATAAATCCAAAATGCTTTTAATCCTAATAGGTATTCAACCTGTACTCACAAAGGAATGCTTACTCAAAGTTGCTGTTCCAGCATCCAGGTTTTCTCATGTAGATCAGAACAACCTAAACAATATGTAAAGGAAACATCAGTTTCTTACCAGACAATGGTTCCTTCAAAACACCTTCTTCACCTTCAAGCTCCTCATTCTTTTTGGGACAGCTGTTGCTTGCTTTCTTGGCCTGGTTATTATCTTTTCCTCTCAATGAAAAACGTTTATTGTTTTTTGGAGCGCTTGTTTTCCCTGTGCCAGGCCACCGGATCATAAAGGTATGCCTTCTTGGAAGGCTGTTGATGGATTCAGTATCTGACAGATTGCTCAAGGGTGGAGAAGTTGTAGGAAGACTATTGTCATTCTCACCATGCGTGCATTTTACCATAAGTTCTTGTCCCAATGGCATCTCTGTTTTCCCATTATTCCCCATTATTTCTGTCTTATTCTCATCCATCTCCGCTTTAGACGACTCATCTTTGGAAGATGAAAGTGTATTCTCCCTGAAGCTGAAAATTAGACTGTGATCTTTGGATAATGTTTCTGGCTCGTTTTCCCCTTCATTATGAAAAAGCAGAGAAGTTTTTGTATGTTCACTACCATCGTCTCTCTCCATACATTTTGCTGGCAATTGTGATGCCAACAATAACTCAGTTTTCCCTTCTGCTTCTTTCTTCTTTTCATTCATTTCAGTTAAGTTCTCTTTGACAGATGTTACCGTACCCTTTCGGAAGCTCAGCATGGATTTGAAAGTCCTGGTGAGTGTTTTTGACTCATTTGTTCCTTGGTTATTGAAAGGTTGAGAATCTGGTGGAAGAACACAACCATCTTCACTCCGTATGCATTTTGTTGGAAATTCTGGATCTGATGGCAACTCTGTTTTCCCATCAATCACTCCCATTTCTATTTTATTTTCATCCAGTTTAGCTTCACAAATGACAACACAGATGTAGTCACTGCAGTTATTGGGGGAGGAATCAAAGTTATGAAATGAAATGTCATAGAAGGTGAGACTGAAGAGCATAACAATAACAAGGAGACTCAAGAACATACTGAAAGCAGACCTAAAAAAACAAAGAAAAAGGCAGCTGCCTGAATTTATTGTTCCCAAGACTGTTTTTTTAGCATCTTGGATGAAGCAGAAGTTGCATACTCCTCAGTAGCTTTATTTTTTCTCTGTAAAGGGTTAGAACCACATGGGGGGGGGGGGTGACCCCTTAATAGAGAGACACATGTTAAAACTTATTGGAAACAATAAACTGATGCAGTTGTCTTTTTGCCTTCTTGTGGAGACGCAGAACATCTCTTCCTCTCAGGGTCAATGGCACCATTATTTATTTATTATTTTTATATGCCGCCCTTCTCAACCCCGAAGGGGACTCGGAGAGGCTTACAGCAAACAACAATACTGCCAGAGTGGCTTACAATGTACATATAACAAAATTGCCAGAGTGGCTTACAGCAAACGAAAAAAAACAAAACAAATAACATTACTGTCATAGCACAACATCATCCCTAGGCAGCACAACTGGCCATTAAATATGGTCACAAGACAATATCATATTGCCCCCTATACTAAGACAACATATCGACAATATTGTTAAAAAGTCCCAAAATAATATTGCATGGGAGCGCTAATCAAATATACAAATTATAATAAAAGATCACTGTCCTATGTAAAGGAGATAATCTGGTATATGTGACTCATGGTGTAGTTATTATATAAATTTTATACACATTATCATTGGCAATATTGTTAGCAGCATGTCCTTATAATATCTATAATTAATATATCAAATCATTGGCAGTATTAGCATATAGTGTTAAAGTTCATTATTTTCCATAATGTAATGATAAAAATTAAACTGTCATATATTTTTTTGATTCATTGCACACCAACTGAAATATTTCAGGTCGTTTTTGTTTTAATACTGATGACTTTGGCATACATATCTCAAAAAATTAGCATATTCCATCTGATCAAATTTGCTAATTTTTTGAGACAGTATTTTTGGGTTTTCAGGAGCTGTATGCCAAAATCATCAGTACAAAACAAAAAAGACCTGTAATATTTCAGTTGGTGTGCAATATATGAAAGTTTAATTTTTATCATTACATTATGGAAAATAATGAACTTTAACACTATATGCTATTTTTTTGAGAAGGATCTGTATACTGTGTTACATTACAACAACACCAATACCAAATGCATATACAACACACAATACCGGAGTCATACTATTATTATTATCATTAGTATTATATTACAATTATTATACTATAACATAATACAATATATTGACATTATAATATATTATATTATATTAAATTATAATGTGATATAACCATGAAATTTAGATGTGAAACAAGGTGCACATCACAAGAGAAACTGCATGATCTTTATGCTGTTTGTTGTATAAGGAGGGATCATGTCAGATATCGAGAAGGAAACAAAGAATATTATTACAACATCATAAAGTACAATATGACCCTCATTCCTTTAATACAGATTTAACTTTACAGAAACTGAATTTATATGCACACTGCACACATCTTATTTATAGTGCAAAACATGAAAGAACAATACAGTATTTAAAATGAAGAACAATTTTAACCAACATAAATTTACCAGTATTTCAATGAGAAGTGGACCTTCTTTTTGGTTGATGAGATAGTCAAGTTAACCAGGATTGTTGATGTCTCTCTTCATGTTGCTTCAGACTTAGAGTAGCCCTAAGTCTAAAGTTTAGGGTGGGGGCTGGGTAAATGACCTTGGAGGGCCACACCTGGCCTGCGGGCCTTGGTTTGGGTACCCCTGCTCTTAATCCTCTAGTGTTATTTTATTGGGGCACTGCAATGAGGCATCCATCCATCTCCCTTTGTTAATATTAATATATTTAATGGTATATTTTGGCCATATTATGTGTTCCATGCATCCATCCATCCCTCTTGGTTAATATTAATATATTTAATTGTATATTTTGGCCATATTATGTGTTCCATACATCCATCCATCCCTCTTGGTTAATATTAATATATTTAATGGTATATTTTGGCCATATTATGTGTTCCATGCATCCATCCATCCCTCTTTGTTAATATTAATATATTTAATGGTATATTTTTTGCCATATTATGTGTTCCATGCATCCATCCATCCCTCTTGGTTAATATTAATATATTTAATGGTATATTTTGGCCATATTATGTGTTCCATGCATCCATCCATCCCTCTTGGTTAATATTAATATATTTAATGGTATATTTTGGCCATATTATGTGTTCCATGCATCCATCCATCCCTCTTGGTTAATATTAATATATTTAATGGTATATTTTGGCCATATTATGTGTTCCATGCATCCATCCATCCCTCTTGGTTAATATTAATATATTTAATGGTATATTTTGGCCATATTATGTGTTCCATGCATCCATCCATCCCTCTTGGTTAATATTAATATATTTAATGGTATATTTTGGCCATATTATGTGTTCCATGCATCCATCCATCCCTCTTGGTTAATATTAATATATTTAATGGTATATTTTGGCCATATTATGTGTTCCATGCATCCATCCATCCTCTTGGTTAATATTAATATATTTAATGGTATATTTTGGCCATATTATGTGTTCCATGCATCCATCCATCCCTCTTGGTTAATATTAATATATTTAATGGTATATTTTGGCCATATTATGTGTTCCATGCATCCATCCATCCCTCTTGGTTAATATTAATATATTTAATGGTATATTTTGGCCATATTATGTGTTCCATGCATCCATCCATCCCTCTTGGTTAATATTAATATATTTAATGGTATATTTTGGCCATATTATGTGTTCCATGCATCCATCCATCCATCCATCCCTCTTGGTTAATATTAATATATTTAATGGTATATTTTGGCCATATTATGTGTTCCATGCATCCATCCATCCCTCTTTGTTAATATTAATATATTTAATGGTATATTTTGGCCATATTATGTGTTCCATGCATCCATCCATCCATCCCTCTTTGTTAATATTAATATATTTAATGGTATATTTTGGCCATATTATGTGTTCCATGCATCCATCCATCCCTCTTTGTTAATATTAATATATTTAATGGTATATTTTGGCCATATTATGTGTTCCATGCATCCATCCATCCCTCTTTGTTAATATTAATATATTTAATGGTATATTTTGGCCATATTATGTGTTCCATGCATCCATCCATCCCTCTTTGTTAATATTAATATATTTAATTGTATATTTTGCCCCTTATGTATTCCATCCATCCATCTCCCTTTGTTATTAGTAATTTAATATTTTTGGCCATAATTGTTATTTTGTTATTAGTAATATATTTAATTGTATATTTTGCCCCTTATGTATTCCATCCATCCATCTCCCTTTGTTATTAGTAATATATTTAATTGTATATTTTGTTATTAGTAATATATTTAATTGTATATTTTGCCCCTTATGTATTCCATCTATCCATCTCCCTTTTTTATTAGTAATATAATATATTTTGTTATTAGTAATATATTTAATTGTATATTTTGCCCCTTATTCTTTTATAATCATTCTGTTCCATTGTTTTATTTATTTATTTTATAATTAATAATGCAACTAGTAATTTGTGGGCGGGGAGGGGCGGAGCCAGGGGTGGGGAAGGGGCGGAGCTGGGGGCAGGGAGGGGGCGAAGCCGGGGGCTTGCCCCCCCCCCAGGTGATCAGTGACCGGAATTCCAGCCACAGGTCCGGTAGAAGTTGGACAGCCCTGTGCTATAATAATAATAATAATTATTATTATTATTATTATTTGCTTGGGGTGCTTTGTGCTTTTCCTGCATGCCAGAAGGGGGTTGGACTGGATTATTTATTTATTTATTATTAAAAACTTTTATATCCCGATCTTCCCTACCTCCGTAGAGGGACTCAGACCGGCTAACAGCAAAGATTCAATGCCAAAAAACCATTTAAAAACATCATAAAATACAAGTAGATTAAAATACTTATAAGCCAGGTCGCCAAGATAAAAACATGTCCAGTTTCGGTCCGCATACATAATCGATAACTTTAGTCTATTATTGGTCTCAGCCATTATTCCGGGAATGCTTTTTTCCAAAGCCGGGATTTCACTAGCTTCCTGAAGGTCAGGAGGGAGGGGGCAGATCTGATCTCAGTTGGGAGGGAGTTCCACAGCCGAGGGGCCACCACAGAAAAGGCCCCGTTTCTCGTCCCCACCAGACACGATTGCAAATGTGGTGGGACCGAGAGCAGGGCCCCTCCAGAAGATCTTAACAGCCTTGATGTTCGGATGGCCCTGTGGATAGCACCTATTATTATTATTATTATTATTATTATTATTACAATGACTAGGGGGACATCTATTAGCGGTAGTTTGATTGCGCTTTTTCTGCATGCCAGAAGAGCTTTGGACTGAATGAATATAATATATAAACATTTCTTGGGGCTCCATGAGAAACTTTTGCTTCTAAGGGCTAAAAAAAAATCTGAGAACTCTTGTTGTACAGTATAACAGGCTCTAAAATCCTGTGTAATGTATGGCATTTCTTAGCCAATGTATCAGCATACTTTCCAAGGTTTTACAGACAAAATTGGGACATATGGCCAAGCAAAATCAGATTGTAGTCAAGTTGGTAAAAATTAGGAATGGGAAAGAACAGAAAAGTCAGAGAGGAGACGTTTGCCTTTAAAATGTCTCAGTTTCTATCTTCTTTCCATTTCCCTTCCAGTTTTCACCTGTGAAATATCTCAAGGTACGTATTACCGGTGAAGTACCCTTCTGTAAAAGACTGATAGGAAGGGCCCAACATGGGAGGGCTGAGTTAACAGTTTTGTTATATTCTGCTTGAATGAAACAGTATGGAGGGACAAAACAGGAGACCATAAGAAAAATCAGGATGTTACTGATTTATTTTTCATTTTTAGAACTGATCAGTATAAGAATGGCTATTTTCCTTTACATTCCTCTCATAAGGTGTATCTTAAAATAGAATGCAGATTTAGAAAATGCTTCATTTTATTTATTTTTTATTTATTGAGTTTATCTCATTTTGCCTGGGTACAGAACATAATAAGGATTTTTTATTATTTATTATTTAAAAAACCCGTCCTTAAATAAGAAACCCTGTTTTCTTCTTCTTAAGGAATAGAAAAGATTATGACGTCCGCTCCCCACTCTATGAAATGACAGGCAATAAGACTCCTTTCGTCTCTGTCAATTTCTTGACTGGAGATGATGATAGAAAATCTTCCAGGGTATCAAGCAGGTTAAGGCAAGTCCAGGATAGATTTGTACCACCTCCTGTATGGCTCTGTTCTCTCGGGTCGAGTCAGTACTTGCGTCTGACCTCATAATACAAGCCTTCATTTGCAAACTCTGCTTGGGTTAAAGAGAGTCCACAGGTGTTACTCTATTGCTTTTCGGAATTGAGTTTTATTGAGGCATTCGTGCTTGAATTGCCATGGTTACCACTCTGTAGATTGAAAACATACATTGCCATTGATGTTTAGAAGGCAATGTTTGCTGGACCAGCCATGTATGCAAAGGCAGAGGAGGCTCCCACACTTTTAATAATTTTGCAGAAGAAGGCATTGCAAGCAAGTTTTTTTAGTTGGTAGGGACCACATAATTGTATTTTAACTGAATTACCTTATGAATAAAATTATTTAGATACTCATAGACAGCTGTAGAAATTTTTAATAAAAAAGGACTCCAAAAACTTGTTTAACCTATCTGTAGATCAATATAAGTATGTGCCTTAAGATCTTATTTCTAAAAAGACCAAAACAAAACACCAAACACATCTTATTCTATATCAATGGTTCCCAACCTTTTTTTCATCAGGGACCACTTTGACCACTCTCCAACCTTAGTACCAAAAGGGCTATGAATCAGTTTTTAGTCAACTTTAGATTCGGTTTGGTTATTTGGGGTGCTGATTCAGAAAATTGCATTGAATAGACCAGTGTTTCTCAACCAGTGTGCCGGGGCACACTAGTGTGCCGTGAGCGATCATCAGGTGTGCCGTGGGAAATTGGAACCACCGGGAGGGGGGAGAGTCTAGTGTGTTGAAGTATAAAAACCCTAAGAAACCTATCTCAATAAAGGCACCAAATTACAAACACCCCCCTCCCCACCCATTGTCTATTTGGTCTCTCCCTCTCCATGCATTGGGAAGGCCCGCCTCCCTTTCCCCAAGTAGAGACCTCCTCTTGCCTCCTGGGGTTCTGTGTGGGAAGTTTGGCCCAGTTCTATCATTGGTGGGGTTCAGAATGCTCTTTGATTGTAAGGGGAACTATAAATCCCAGCAACTACAACTCCCAAATGTCAAGGGCTATTTCCCCTGAACTCCATCTGCATTCATATTTGAGCATATTGAGTATTCATGCCAAGTTTGGTCCTGATCCAACATTGTTTGAGTCCACAGTGCTCTCTAGATATAGGTGAACTACAACTCCAAAACTCAAGGTCAATGCCTACCAAACTCTTATAGCATTTTCTCTTGGTTATGGGAGTTCTGTGTGGGAAGTTTGTGTCTTTCTGCCATTTCTGCCAGGATATCTATGTTATGTTCATCAAAACAGGCCCAGGTTTCACACTGAGTGTATAAATACATTTAAAAAATATTAACTATATGTATTACTGTGTTAGAGTGTCATTTCGTGTCATTTTGGTTGGTGGTGTGCCCCAGGATTTTGCAAATGTAAAAAGTGTGCCATGGCTCAAAAAAGGTTAGGAAACACTGGAATAGACCACATCAGCTCTAGTTTCTGATACAGAACATATGCCATCCAGTAGTCGCCATCTGCTCGCCCACAGAAAACCATATTTAATAATCTAGAGCTGATGTGGTAGTATTAATCTTTTGGGGGTGGTCAGCCTCTCCCCTCCCAACATCCCCACTGCCTTGGCACTATAAGAGGGTTTCACAAGACCAGTCGCTCTCATTGCCACATGGTTTGAGGCAACGGTGTAGTAATGGTGAGGTCGCGGACCATATTTTCGTTCTTGTGAACCACTGATGGTTCACAGAGTACAGGTTGGGAACCGCTGTTCTAAATAGAGTGGAAAAAGTGGGACTCTAGTCCATCCTGGGCAAACCTAAGAGAAGTACCATGGTCATATCAAAATCCATCATTTTAGTCCCCACCTGCCCTAGACTTATACATGAGGATATATGGTAGTTGAATTCTATTTTAATAACATGTTTTCCTTTTGTGTGTTTTAAATGGCATTGTCCTTTCAATCTTTGTTCAAAAATTGTTCAATCTATGTTCGTGACCACCAGAGAGTGAGCCTACTGCCTCTGAATCCTATTGTCAAACAGTTCTTACCATAAAAGGATTCTTCCTAACGTTTAGGAAGGTGACGCAGACCTGTACCTACTGACGTTTATTGTAAAAAAAAAAAAAGTATGCAAAACTCACCCTTAAAAAAAAATTCAATCTGCTCACCCTGCTACTTTATCCTCCAGTTGTCAGTACCGTTCCCAACGTTTTCCTGGCAGGTTATCTGTGCTTTCAACAGTGCCATGACAGTAGGAATCCAAAAGAGGAAGCTTCCCAACTGCCAATGCCATTCATGACTGCCAAGAAAAGCTCTACCCCTAAATATCTGCAAGTCCAACAGCTGTTATAGGCACAGAAGTCTTGCCAGCAAAAAAATTTGGCAACTATATTCACAAAACTGACCACAGGAAAAGAAGGGGAAAGGAGCAAAACTACTACTTTGAAAAACCCTTCTGGCTGTAAAATATATTTGGAAGGGTGGAGATGGGGAAGAGGAATATAAGGAAGTGAAAGAATCAGGATTTACAATGACCATGAATGAGAAAGCAAATACATTTAAAACTTTGTTGTGTATGCTTAAAACATAAGCTTATCTGATTGTTTGACACAACAGTTATATTCTGCTTGTGGAAACCCTTGTATTGAACAAAATATACACCACCTCCAAATATAATCATCATCTGTGGGTGCATGGATGGATACACTGCCTAATATTTCCTAAATGGAGTCCGTGTTTTATTGCGAATGGAAACGCTCTTGCCTCACTATATTTTCTTTGTCTCTATGTAACCCTTGCTTGCAAATTAATGGTCACAACCAATCTTGGTTCCTATGTAACTTGACCACACTTCCAGAAAATGAGTTTAGTACATGAGATTGTATGAGAAGAACACTCTAAATGAAGGAGTGGAAAGCATAACGTTGTTATTTACAGTACTAGCAGATCCATTTTAATGAGTGGTAATCCTATGAATGCGAAACTTCCAAGAGCCCTTGTTATCATTCCTAGTCACTTAGTCATGGGCATGGGATCAAGAGTGTTACATCTGCATCAAGATCACATACAACACAACCTTCATATCCATGGTACTGAGATCTGTGGCTTCATTTACCCGCGTCTGACAAAATGTATCCTCCCTAGGCATTTTCTATGTCCTCCAGATGAATCTACAGTTTGCTTCTGTGAGAAGAGTTGCACTGGAGGATCTAGTGATACCTAGATCAAAAGTTCTTAAACCCCAAATGGGATTGCCACAGCTGTATGTTGGGGCCACCTTTCGGTTTTTTTACTGCATGTGCATGTCTCCCTACCTTCTGCTCTCTCCCGTGTGTATCTCCCTGCTACCTTCCTCTTCTGCACGTATATGTGAGTGTCTCTCTCCCCTTCCCTCCATCCTTTATATATACCTGGGGTCGCATAAACATCTCCAGGACAAAAAGGGGTGGCAAATTGAAGGAGGTTAAGAAGCCCTGGTCTAGTTCACGTCAACATCATCATCACCACCACCATCATCAACAACAGCAACAGTGAACCAAAGTCAAGATCCTATTTGACATTAGCAGAAAATAAATTTCCACCAGAATGTTTGTACAGAAATCCTGGAGTTCAGTTACTATTAGAGAGAGAGGTGTTAGTTGATAACCAGTCAGTAGTAGTTTGGGTCAGGAGGCAGAGCTGAATCTGGATATTTTCTAGCTGGCACTGCAATAGTCTGGTAAAGCCTGTAGTATACAGTGGGTTAAACCACTGAGCTGCTAGACTTGTTGACCAAAAGATTGCAGGTTCAAATCCGGAGAGTAACGAAAGCTTCCACTGTCAGCCCCTGCTACTGTCAACCTAGCAGTTTGAAAACATGCAAATGTGAGTAGATCAATAGGTACCGCTCCAGCGGGAAGGTAATGGCACTCCATGCCATTATGACCTTGGAGGTGTCTACAGACAACGCCGGCTCTTTGGCTTAGAAATAGAGATGAGCACCAACCCCCAGAGTCGGACACGGCTGGACTTAATGTCAGGGGAAAACCTTTACCTTTAACCTACAAGGAAGTACTAAATAATTCCTTATGCAACACTGGAAAAAGGAGTCATGGTCCACTGATGACCCTAGCATAAACAGGGGTTATAATGGTATAACTCTTCACAAAGCAAAGTGTTAGTCAAATATAATATAATTTTCTGCCCTTAGATCAAATTTTGGAGACACTTACCTGGATTTATCTGGCGATTTCACGGACACTCCTTAAGACAAATACACCCCTCTGTAAGGGCAGAAGGATAAGGCCATATTTTCGCTGTCTTTTAGAAAGCCTTACTGAAACCTTTGAGAGGTGTAGAAGTGGCAGTTAAATCATATTAGGAGAAAGCTGAAACTTCTTGTTTATTGTTTGCAGAATGAAGGGACAAAAAGTTGAAAATGCTCCGATTTCACTTTCTGTTTCTAGTTCTGCAACTGCAAATAGAACTAGGGATTATGAGTGCAAAGGTTCTCTTGGGGAAATTCCAATAACGACTGATTAATAATTTACTTAGGACAGAAGAAAGAAACCTCAGAACTCCCTTTCTCCAATGCTCATTACGTCTGTCCTTCTTTTATTCAAATTCCACATGGAATTTGATATTACAAGTGATATTACAGGGTTGGCTTTCCTCGAGGCAGAATGAGGTGGTTGATTCAGACACATGATTTACTGATAGAGAGATCTGCTTAACATGTATATACTATACTATACTTGGTCATACTCCAATCTGCTGCTTGTTGTCAAAGATTGGAAAGCCACAATGGTGTAATGTTACATTATCATAGCCCTGTGAAATTGCAAAGCAAATAGCAATGACAACAAGAATAGGAATATGATCTTGGCTGGTCTGTAATTACCGAAAACCACCTATATTTATTAACAGTGGCATGGCACGATTACAATATAGATATAATTTAAAAAAACAGATCATTACCTAATACTAGCTACAAACACACAGTACTAACTACAACAATAGGGCTAGAATCAGTAGTTCAGGTGAGGCCCATCGATGTTTGGGGGGCCAAGAGGGAAGGCAATATCCAAGGGGGTGGAACTCCAAACCTTGTGGGGTGACCCTGAGTCCCAAGGAGAGTCGGTCTGCCAGGAGGAGGAGGCAAGTCACAAGACGGGTGGTCAGACAGGTGGTTTAGAGAGTTCTCAACCCTAATAAATAGGGGAGTCGTTCGCCTCTTTAGTTCACCTCCTATAGGCTGTGATGTTGCCATCTCCAACTCTCGAAGCCCACTCCCCAAACGGTTTTGGAACGGAATCGTCAGTGGCAGGCCTCACACCGCTGGGATCCGTATCCAGAGGAAGTCAGTGCCGCCCCCACAACACTCTGGGTGGGCTCTACTGCCCCAGTGCCAGTTCCCAGAGCTCCTCCACGGCAATCATCGGAAGTGGTGCCGGGGATGGGATGGCGCCATTTCCACTTCCTTCTCGCTCGGTGTCTGCGCTTCCGCAGTTGTCCCACGGCCGTCGGGGGGGGGGGGGCTCAATCCAGTGATGTCAGCTCCGGGAGCGATCTCCACGCCGGCGTCCCCAAGGACATGCACCATCTTGGGGAAGACTCTCGGGGCCTCTCTCCCCGTGCGAGAGAGACAGTGGCGCTGATTGTGATCTCCTGCTACTTGAGACAACCCTGGGGGATCATGGTCCTTCCCCAGGATCTTAGAGATGTCGAAAGCCTCCAGATCCGGGGCCTCCAGATCCGGCCCAGCCAACTCCTCCTTGACTCCCGGATGCTCGGTAGAAGTATGTGACTCCGCCATAGCTCTCCATTCTCCCCCCCGTAGGCTTCTCCTCCATAGCTCTCCGTTCTTCCAAAGACTTCTCAACTGGGAGATCCCAGGAGTAATCCCAGCATAGCTCTGGGGACTCACGCCATGGAGGGTCATGGGTGGAGACTCTAGGCTCAGGTCCAGAATGAGCAGGTTGCAAAATGAATGAATGCCATTACATTATTTTAATCCCAATCCCAACATACCATAGAGTTTCACTGGAGGACCTAGAGATGATCTCTAGATGCAGTAGATTCTCAAACAACTGGCACATCTAGTTAATCATCAGCAGCAATAGATCTTTCCCAGTTCGAGCCTGGGTCAGGGTGAGCACCTGACCTTCAGCCTGGCTTACTGTCCACCTAAGCAGTCCAACAGCAGCTGTGAGTAGAGAAATTAGGCCCTGCTTAAGCAGGGAGGTATTTTATAACACCATAAAAAAGCTGGCGATCAAAGAACAGGAGGAAGGTCTGTGATCAAAAGACTCGTCATAGAGGATGGAGTGACAGCACCCCCTGTGACTGACATCGAGCATAACCTTCAGGATGCCGAAGTTGGAAAAATGCCAACACATACCTCTGTCTGGCTGTCCTATATGTCTAAGGGCAATGAATGTTTGCCGTGTAAGTGTTCTGTGATTTGCCATGAGTCCCCTTCGGGGTGAGAAGACCGGAATATAAATGCTGTAAATAAATAAATAAATAAATAAATAAATAAATAAATACATATCGAAGAATAAATAAATAAACCAAAAATTAAAAAGCTGTTTTTATACTACAGTAAAACTATGTTATATGAACTTACGTTTGTCTTTGTTAGTCTTGATTTGCTTTTAATTATTTTAATAGTATTTCAATATTAATATGTCAATAGAGATTGTATGGCATGATATAGTATGCAATATTGCATTAGTTAAGCCTATTTTTAAATAAAAGCTCTCAAACAAGAAGAAGCTACCCATGCCCACAAGTGACAGTTAGGTGAAAGTCTACTGTATTTGCTTTCTTCTCTAATGGAAATTTATGGCAGTGTCTGGAGGAAGAATACCATAGAATCACTTGGAGAATCTAGCAAATTCCTACACAGCATTTCCCCCTGAGGTTCTGAAGATACTGTGGACTGCTCAAAAACACATAAATGGGTTCTAGAATAGATCAGTCTTGAACTCTCCCTAGAAGCCAAAATGACTAAACTAAGACTATCATACTTTGGCCATATCATGAGAAAAAATAATGAAAATGCTTGGTAGAGGACAATAGAAAAAGTCTACATTTCAGACAGATAGACTCAATCAGGGGAGCCACAGCCCTGAATCTGTAGGACCTGAACAGGATTGTTGGGGAAAACATGACTTATAAGTACAAGGGCGAGTCAATAAGTCAGTGATTTTTTGAATGAAACACAGGTTTTTGGATAAAAAATCATTTTATTTTTCAACGTAGTCTCCTTTGAGCTCTATACACTTTGTCCAACATTTCTCCAGTTTTTTTATCCCTTCCAAAAAATAAGATTTGTCGAGGTCATCAAAATAGGTATTTGTTTGTGAGATGATTTCATTGTTGGAGTCAAATCTCTTTCCGCCGAGCCATTTCTTCAGGTTTGGAAACAAGAAATAGTCACTCAGGGCTAAATCCGGAGAATAGGGTGGATGAGGGAGCAATTCGTATCCCAATTCATGGATTGTTGCCATGGCAACTGCACATGTGTGCACCCTTGCATTGTCCTGGTGCAAAAGAACTTTTTTTGGCCAAATGCGGTCGTTCCCCCCTCCCCCCAAATCCTCATTAAATCAACCCAATAAGTTGGCATAATATTCACCATTGATTGTTTTACCCTTTTGAAGGTAGTCAATGTGGATTATACTGCGTGCATCCCAAAAAACGGTCGCCATGACTTTATTGGCTGACAAACCCATCTTAGCCTTCTTTGGCATCGATTCATCCGAGAAACGCACTGTTTGGACTGCTGTTTGGTCTCTGGTATGTTGTGGTGGATCCATGTTTTGTCCATGGTTACGAAACGGCGCAAAAACCCGTCCATATTGCGGTTGGACAATGCCAAACGTTCCTGCGAAATTGTTACACGATTGCGTTTGTGGTCGATTGTGAGCAAACGTGGCACCAATCTTGCAGAAAGCTTTCTCATACCCAAGTGATCATTTAAAATTGAAACCACTGAGCCATGTGAGATGCCTATGGCTTCCACAATCTCTCGCACTTTCAATCTCCGATCGGCCAACACCATATCGTGAAGTTTTTCAATTGTTTTGGGTGTAGAGATCTCAACTGGGCGTCCAGAACGTTCGGCATCTTCTGTGCTTGTACGGCCACAACGAAATTCAGTAAACCACTTTTTTACCATTGAAATGGATAGTGCAGAGTCCCCATAGTATTTATCAAGCTTAGCCTTGGTTTGAGTGATGGTATTTTTCCACAAAAAAAATACTTAATGAGCACACAAAAT
The DNA here is from genome assembly GCA_030556195.1 of Anolis apletophallus. Lineage (NCBI taxonomy): Eukaryota > Metazoa > Chordata > Lepidosauria > Squamata > Anolidae > Anolis > Anolis apletophallus. The sequence goes on from JARBWK010000002.1 coordinate 184,414,520, forward strand.
TCACTTTTTTCCATTTTCTCCTCAAATCACGCAGTAGTCTGCTATCAATGGCTGTCAAACACAAACTAAATGACACAGCTTGTTCAAATTTTGACAGGAGTCAACTGACAGATGCCTGTTGACAGGAGCAGTGTTGCCCTTTCAGTTAAGAGGCGGGAAATTCAAAAAGTCACAGACTTATTGACCCGCCCTCGTATCTCATTTATAGGGCTGCCATAACTCAATGCTATAATCAGTTTGAAGATGACAATTTTCCTGAGTAAGAGACCTGCTCATCGAATGCACGAGGTGTAGGAGAAATGCAGGATGCTGCAACTGCTGACGCACATAGAGGCAGGGCCATGGATCATGTAGGCGTCGAGAGATGACATGTTCCATGTGCTACTGCAAAGCGGGAGATTGCTCTTTACCCACAAGCCCCTTTGTCATCTGCACTCGTGTAGGTGGGAGAACTTGGCAAAGGAAGTGGACGGTAGTTACTGTTGTTGACGGCATGATGCCTGGCATTTTTGCATTTTCTTCTCCATGGGGTGGGTTAACCTATAGTTCTTCTTCCATTTCTGTTTCTTCAAGGGGGTCTTTCAGCTTCCTTCTTTCCCCATCTCCCGTCCTCCTTGCTATAGGTAGGAAGTTCAACATGCTGTGGAAATAGCCTTGTAGAGTTTCCATAGAGACTGTGCCCGTATTCAGATTGAAATGGTTAATTTTCAAAGAGGATTTCTTTTGTATTTTTTTTAAGTAAAGTCTTCTTAGATGTAGATTTGCCCACTGGGAGAGGACGAATTCTCTTTCTATCTTATGTTATCATCACTGCAGGAAGGGTTTAGTAAACTAAAAATTATCTTCCATTATTCCGCCACAATGCCGCTGGTTTACAGGTCCTCTCTGTAAGCCCTCAGTGGGCTGCCAGCAGGGCTTTTGCAGGTCTAAAGCATCTTTGCTCCTTGTAAACAAATGCTCTTGATACCCTGCCATTGAAGGACTTCCTGCCTCCCACTTAAATATCATTATTTTTTATAAAACTATATATGCAGTGAAGAAGGCAGGTAGGAAGAATACAAACTCATTTGAAATGTGGTGCTGGAAAAGAGTTCTGCAGATATTTATTTATTTACAGTATTTATATACTACGTTTCTCATCTCTTGGAGGGGGGGGGGGACTCAAAGTGGTTTACACAAAAATAATGGCAAAATTCAATGCCTTACATCAGTGGATTCCAAACTTTTTTGGCCTACCGCCCCCTTTCCAGAAAAAAAAAATTCACCGCCCCCCTAGAAATTATTTTTTTTTTAAAATGTAATAGCAATTAAACAGAAAGATATATGTATTAATGCAGTGGTTCTCAACCTTTCCAATGCCGTGACCCCTAAATAAGGTTCCTCATGTTGTGGTGACTCCAACCATATTTTCGTTGCTACTTCATAAATAATTTTGCTACTCTTACGAATTCTAATGCATATATCTAATTTGCAGGATGTATTTTCATTGTTACAAATTGAACATAATCAAAACATAGTGATTAATCACAAAAAACAATATGTTTGGGGGAGTATGGACAACGGATGATGGGATTTGCAGTACCTCTGACCAATTCAGTTCGGACTTCCACAGCCGAGACCCCATGAATGACAGACCTGGACCAAACTTGGCACACAGAATCCCCATGACCAACAGAAAATATTGGAGGGGTTTAGGAGGAATTGACAGTGATTTAGGGGAGATATAGTTCACCTACATCTGGAGAGCATTGTGACCCGTTGGATTGGAAGGGGCAATACAGGACTGTGCTGTGGGCGGAGTTGAGGAGAGGAAGAGGGAGCGCACAGCGGTTTCCAACTGGCCGACGCACACTCACACACTTGCAAGTTGGAATCCCGCCACTGCCCCCTTACAGGGCTTCAATGCCCCCAAAATTCTCCTGAACCTCCCACCTTGGATCGCCTCATCGTCCACTAGGGGGCGGTACCACCCCCTTTGGGAACCACGGCCTTACATACATAAACCAAATCACAAATCGACACCATATAACTAAGTAAGCATGAATTCACCATAAGATAAGATAAAAGGACATTTAAAACATGAAATATAAGAATTAAAACACCTAACAAATACATTAAAATCACATGATCCAAACACATAGATTAAGTCATTATAAATGTTGATTGCACATATTCCATATTTGCTACTTGTACTGCGTTACTTTACTAATTAAAAGCTTGGTTCCTTATCCATCTTTTTGTTCTCTTTCTAAAGGTCGAATCTCACTACAGAAAGAGTTCCAGAGCCAAGGAGCCACCACTGAAAAGGCCCTGTCTCTCGTCCCCAACAACCACACTTGCGATGCAGGTGGGACCGAGAGCAGGGCCTCCCCAGAAGATCTTAACCTCCTTGATGGTTCATAGAGGGAGATATGTTTGGATAGGTAAGCTGGGCCAGAACCATTTAGGGCTTTATAGGCTAAAGCCAGCACTTTGAATTGTGCTCAGTAGCAGACTGGCAGCCAGTTGAGCTGGCGTAACAGAGGAGTCGTGTGCTCCCTGTATTCCGCTCCAGTAAGAAACCTGGCTGCCGACCGTTGGACCATTTGACGCTACCCAACAGTCTTCATAGGCAACCCCATGTGCAGCGTGCTGTAGTAATCTATTTGGGATGTAAAAAAAGCTTGGAAGTCAGACATTCCAAGGTACTGGCGCAACTGGCGCACATGCTTCAATACCATGGACTGCCAAAATAAATGGGTCCAGGAGGAAATTTATTTATTTATTTATTTATTTACTGGCCGCCACTCCCAAACCGGACAGCCAGAAGCAGACAATACACAGCCCATGATGACTAAACCTGTGCATCAAGTATAATATCATGAGACAACATGACTCATTGGAAAAAATAATAATGCTTGGGAAAGTAGAAGACAGCAGGAGGACCACACTCCAGATGGACAGAGGCAATTAAGGAAGCCAGCATCCTGAATCTGTAGCATTGGTTTTTGAAAATAGGATGGCTTGGAGGTCTCTTATTCATAAGTTGAAGTTGACTTCACTTAATCTTGTTCTTCATTGGGGCTTTCTGATAAGAAAATAACAGACAGCCAGTCTATTGTTTTTGTTGCAATTAACCAATTGAAGGTTTTGCAACCCCATTGATTTTATAGGGTTTTCTTAGGCAAGGAATACTCAGACACATTAGAAAAGATAATAATGCTTTCCTTGAGTGTATCCACTAGGCATGAGAAAAAAGTTATGAAAATGATTCGTTTCGTAAGAAATTCGTAAGAAATGCTACTTTCGAGTATTTCCGCACCTGGAACGCCAACCAGGAAGTGGACTTTCTTTTCGAACTTCGGGGCCAGGATTTTCTTAAGTGTCGTTATTAGGTCGTAAGGGGGGCATAAGGGGGCACCCTCCTTCTCTCTCACCACCCTCCCGCCTCCCTTGCCAATAAGTATTATGGCAAGGCAAGCCCTAAACTCGCTCCTTCTTTCGGCTGGAAGGAAGCCTGGAAAAAATGTAAACAGAGAGCATTACTCAGAAGTAAATCTGCAAAGGAGGGCACTTTGGATGAAGGGCCCTCCTTTGTGGATTTACTTCTGAGTAAACCTCTCTGTTTACATTTTTTCCAGGCTTCTTTGCCTCTCTTGCCCTGCCAGGATCTAAAGCATCAAAGAGTATTGGGGTGAGAAACCAACCTAATGTATAATAGAATGAATGCTACTGTAAGTGCCTAATATTATAAGTAATCCAACTGGTCATACCTACATTCCATGCACATGCAATAATACAGCAGTAATAACACTAACAAGAGGTAAAATTCAAACCGAAGTATTCTGACTGGTCCCAGCCTCATGCGGTGCAAACGGGCTCTTCTCTTATTAGCCCAGGAAATTAGCCCGGGGGAAAGCCAGCGTTTGCTGCTTGGGAGCACACACATACATATTCTTGGGAGGGGGGATTTGCTGAAGAATCCCGGGCTCATAGAAAAGATTCTGCAGCAAATCCCCCAAAGAATATGTATGTGTGTGCACCCAAGCAGAAAACGCTGGCTTTTCCCGGGCTAATTCCCCGGCTCACAGAGAAGAGACCGTTTGCACCGCATGAGGCAGGGACCAGTCAGAATACTTCGGTTTGAATTTTACCTCTTCTTATACCCATTGTTATTACTGCTGTATTATTGCATGTGCATGGAATGTAGGTATATGACCAGCCTGGGCAAACTTGGGCCCTCACTCCTCGGGATCGGGGTGAGAGAGAGGCAGCGAGGAGCGAGGGGGGCTCCTCCTCCTTTTCTTTTGCTGCTTCCAAGAATAGAATACCCACTCCCTCCCTCCCTCCTTCCCTCCCTCCTTCCTATTTGGAGAGTCCCATCTAGAATTCAGTGTGATTTATTCAAGTTTTGGCCTACAACTCCCAGAAATCCCAGCCAATTTACCAGCTGTTAGGATTTCTGGGAGTTGTAGGCCAAAACCATCTGGAATGGGCATACGAACTACTAACGAATTTCGTTAGTAATTAAGTTACATTATAGAAATTTTTGGAATTTTTTTTGTAAGTCTTCCTATTACTAATCAAAAAATCCCCCCCCCCATTAGATTTTCGATTTGCTATTTTTGGGTTCTAAACCATGCCTAGTATCCACCTGTAATGTGAGCTTCCTTTTTTCCTACTGCCTTCTACTTCACATTCTTTACAACAGTGGTTCACCCTTATTGACATCATCTTCTAACACCAACAAGGTCCACCTCCTATGATATCACAAAGAGTGGTTCCAAAGTCTCTGACTTAGTCCTGACCTGGTAAACTTAGACATATTACACTAGATTAAATGCAGTGACCCATCCATTCTTCTTTCTTCTTCCTTTTTCTCATGAACATCTAACCCAGCTGTGAAAACTGGTCCTAGCTCCTGCACTTTTAATGATTGTATAAGAGAGGGAATTTCAGAAGCCACTGTTTATTACCTGGTTGCACAACAAGCAACACCCGCTGAGACCCACCACTGGACACAACTCTCTCCAATTTTCACTCTAATAACTCTGGTACTTCCGGGAATGTGGCATAGCTAGCTAAGTGCCAGCTGCATAAGATCTCTCTGACCAGTAGGTCACGAGTTTGAGGCCTGCCCAGGTCGAGGTGGGTTCTCGACCTTTAAGTGTAGCCTGCTGTCTACCTTTGCAGCCCAAAAGACAGTTGCATCTGTCAAGTAGGAGATAAAGGTACCACATTAAGTGAGGGGGCAAATTTTGACTGAATTATGAGGCCATTAAAGAACTCCAGGAACGCTGGGGAATGCGGAAGGAACAACAAGGAATGCTGGGAACACTGAGAGATGAGGAGTGTGTCAGCTCCCCCTGGTGGCCAGAGTTTGCCTCTGTTCATCTATATGTGTTATGTGGAAACGGCAGGGATTGTCTGCTAAGTATGTGTACCTGTAAACCGCTCTGAGTCCCCTTCAGGGTGGGAAGAGCGGGATATAAATAAAGTAAATAAATAAATGTCAGACTGTAAATGTGGATGATGGGGTCAGATCTGATTTAAATATATACTGAAAGTGCCCTGAGATGGAAGGCTGAAAAAAGAGATGACTGTGGCATAAAGGCTTGCATCTTCAAACACACCCAGGGCCCCTCCAGACAGGTCCTATATCCCAGGATCTGATCCCAGGTTTTTTGTTTATCCCAGATTATCTGGCAGTGGGGACTCATATAATCCAGATTAAAGCAGAAAACCTGGGATCAGATCCTGAGATATAGGGCCTGTCTGGAAGGGCCCTTAATTGTAATAGCACTATTGCCTTTGATACGATTTCATTTGAGATGAAGAGCCTGGAACATTAATTACAATATCTATTTAAAAATCTTGTGTAGGAATATTTGATAGAATAAGCAGAGTAGAGCAAGTCTGGTAGTGTATTAATAATTACTTTGGATGTTCGTGCAAAGTTTTTTAAAAATTCTCTCTCTCTCTGGCATTACTTTGCGAATGAAGATTCTTAGGAAGGACTCATCCCACGCTTTTCACAAGCACGTTGATGACTAAAATGGCCAATCCGAGATAGGTAAGTCTGGCTGCAGAAAGCACAGCAGAAAGTCTCCTGGAGTGATGTTGTTTCCAAGTTGCGGTTCTTTCTGCCTTGTCGTTTATCTTCGAAACCCGTTTGGCGTGTCTTCTCGCATTATGGATAGTGCTTCTCCATGCCTCCCGATGAGAGGCCAGGGTGGGCCATTGTCAGTGATCAATCTGGCCGAGTCTGAGATGTTGTTGCAGGGAGTCCTTATAGCTCTTTTTTGGGGTGCCTCTCTTGCGCTGACCCATGGCGAGTTCACCATAGAGTAGTATCTTTGGGAGGCGGTGGTCCTCCATCCTAGAGATGTGCCCTGCCCAGCGCAGCTGTGTTCTCAATAGCATGGCCTCGATTCTATTGAAAAAATAACAATAAAAATATTTGCAATGCAATAAAAATATTTATTGTCTCATGAAATCCATCTTAGGATAGTAAAAGAAGCCGACTGATACTCAGTTAGAAGGGCCACTAATCGCTGACTTTTATTTGTAAATTTAAGGGCCCATCTACACTGCTATATAATGCAGTTTCATAATGCATTTATTATATGAGTCTACACTGCCATTTAATGCAATTGAACTACATTATGAAACTGGATTATATCGCAGTGTAGATAGGTCATTGTGGATGCTCTCTGTATATATATAACCTGATACATTTTTAAAATGCTAGCTCTATATCATTATCTGGGGGCCGGTGTGGCACAGCAGGTTAAACTGCTAAGCTGCAGAACTTGTTGACCAGAAGGTTGGAGGTTCAAATCTACAAGGCAGGGTGAGCTCCCATTGATAGCCCCAGCTTCTGATAACCTAGCAGTTTAAAAACATGCAAATTTAAGTAGATCAATAGGTACCGCTTCAACAGGAAGGAAACTACGCTCCATGCAGTCATACCAGCCGCATGACCTAGTAGACGTCTACGGACAATGCTGGCTCTTCAGCTTAGAAATGGAGATGAGCACCACCCCACAGAGTCGGAGTCGACTAGACTTAATGTCAAGGGGAAACCTTTATCTTTACCTATATAATTCCCAAATTTCAACAGTTTTGCAAAAGGAATCTATTCCAGTACAATTATCTTATTTTTTTCAAATGTTTCAAACTTATAGTCTGGTCTACTTTGTGGAAGTGGTTTTTTTTAAAGCTTTGAATATGTTTTTTTTAAATGATTTTAACTTAATTGTAAAAAAAATACCAATTATATTTAATGCTGTTTGAATGTTTGTATGTTTGTAGATTTTAAATTGTATTGAAATACTTTTAATACTTTTGAGTCTCCTTGTGGAGAGAAAAAGCAGGGTATAAATACAAATAATAATAAGACTCTAGCACAGGCCAGTCAAGGTGATCCCAGTGGTAATTGGCACACTGGTTGCAGTGCCTAAAGACCTTGGCCTGCACTTAAACACAATTGGCACTGACAAATTTACCATCTGTCAGCTGCAAAAGGCCACCCTACTGGAATCTGCACGCATTATTTGCTAAAACATCACACAGTCCTAGACACTTGCGAAGTGTCCGACGTGTGATCAATACAACAACTAGCATAGTAATCTTGTTTGCTGTGTATTAATCTTGTTGTGTTTCAAATAATGATGATAATAATAATTTTACTGTGATTACAACAGCGCTATGAAACAGGAAAGGTTAATAGAAGGTGGCTGTCCTATGGGTGCCCGATGAGCTAATCCAAAACTCTAAACCAGAGATGGAAATCATGTGGCTACCCAAGGCCATTTTTGTATCTTGCACCACTCCTGGGAACCCTCAATTGCTCCCCATCACAATTTTGGAGTGAAAAAAAAAACCCACCCAGAAAGTTATTCTGCTAGAAGCCACCAGGGGGTAGAGTTCTCTTGTGAAATTCCCTTGTTTTGAGCAAAGAAAACAGAATTGTTTAAAAAGCAGTTGCTGAAATGGCATGGTATAGATTCAGCGGATATGATATTCTGCCAATCTCTACCAGATCCCAGCATGGTACTAAATTCTCAACTTTCTAACTGCTAATGCACAGAATTTTTTTTAAAAAATACATGGATTCAGTGGCAATACAAATACATCCCCTCACACCGGCCATTGAATTACCAAAGTGCAACTTATGTTCATAACGGTGTTCCCATTTACTAGGGATATGGGCGCTATCAGACTCAATATGCTGAATAGCTAGCTAATAAGCCAATTGTTACTGTCAGTAGTTTCTGCACTATTTTTCCTCTGTCCAATCTTTCTACAACTCCACTCCTCCAAATGTGTATTCTATTTTTGAAATACTAGATAACACTTCATATATGTAGGAAGTGGACAACTGTTTGCCTAATTTTATTTATATTCTGCCTTGCTTCTAACACAGGACCCAAGGGGCATACAGTACGAGTTAAAACAACCATATTAAAATGTATTACGGTAATTTAAAACTGTTTTAGTTCACAAAACGTGGGGTTATAATATATGTAAACTTGGACATGAAGGAGAATATGTTGCCTGGGAGTGCGGTAGAGTCCCCCCCCCCCCTGGGGGTTTTTTTAAACAGAGTTTGAATGACTATTTGTTGGGAGTGCTTTCATTGTGGATTCCTGCATGTAGGGGCGGTCTAAGGTAATTTTAAATGGTAAGCGAACATTATTTTGCCCCCCCCCGCGCACATGCCCAGAAGCTTCTGTGCACAGGTGCAGGTGCCTGTAAACACAGCACTCCCTATTCGGCATGCAGGGAGGTTTGCTACGGTGCGGCGTCGGAGCGCACAAGGCCCAAAAGCGGAACATCGGCCAGACGCTGTCTGGCGGGCGGGGGAATGCACCCTTTACCCAGATGGCGCCCCACGCAGCGGCGTCCTTTGCCTACCAATAGGACCGCCCCTGCCTACATGGCAAAGTGTTGGACTAGATGGCCCTTGTAGACTTTCAACTCCATAGTTCTTTGAGAAAACTTTGTCTATCCCCAAAACCACTGGTTTATTGGCATAGCTTTCTGCTTCATTGGAAATCAAATAGGATCTTGGCCTTGGCTGTTTATGCTTCAGCAGACTAACGTATCAGCTTCATTGGAAATTATTCCCATTATCTCTTTCTCACAAGCAGAGTTCTCATTTGGCTCCCTGAGGCCGAAGTCAAAGGAAATCTTAAATGGTGGCTGTCAGACAACTAATTATCACATCCACCAGTCTTATTTCCTACTGTGTGAACTGAATTGAATTGAACAGACTTTTTTCCAACAAGGGGGCCACTGTTTAACGCCTTTTGTCCAGTGATGTTGACAGCCGATTAACATTCAGGCTCTCTGTAGGCTTCTGACACATCGGTTTTTAGGAACCTATATATTGACTGGTCCAAAGAAGTGACCCATGTTGAGTGGCTCTCATCCTCAACTCCATGAAAATTGTTTTGATTATGCTCTATAGTTAGCTTGGTTCTGGAAAACAGAGTAATTGTAACAGAAAAATGATGAAGTTGACTACAGAGTGGAAATGGGGGGGACGCTAAGGAGATGAATACAAAGGGAGCAAAGGGTAGGAAAATAGGAGAAAATATACAGAATCAATCTACTAGTGTGTGAATAATAAAAGGACCTATATAACATACTAATATCAGTATTTATTATTTATTTATTTATTTCCACCATTTCTACCCCGCTCTTCTCAACCCCCGGCAACAATTCGATGCCAAAAACACAGTATACATATAATAGAAAACCAAAAACAGTCAGAATTAAAATACATTAAAATACAGTTAGCATTAAAATACATCACATACAATCACATAAGTTTAAAACAGTATTCCATATCAATAATGAATAATTCATGGAGTGCAAGCAATGTACTGATAACAATATCTACTATAGATTGGATGGCAAAAAGTCAAAGCTTTATATGGCTACAGTATATATGCAGGAATATAATCTGGATTAATCATACAGTAATAAACAATATTTGAGTACATACACCTGTCACACATAGACCTATTCTTAAACAAGCTACATCAAATATGGATAATATACATACAAATAACGTATAACTTGCAAAGGGAGTGGTACTGAGAGAAATATCTGAAACCCCAAGTGGGAGGGAATAATCCGAGTTCGTCATCAAATGTAGATAATCCAAGCAATGTAGGTCAGCTCCAAGCACAGTAAATCCGTGGAAGGTGGTGCAACAGCAGTTTCAAATCACAATGCGGTTCAAAAAGAAAGAACGCTGTTTAGACGACCTTCAAAACCCAAATGGGAAGTTATAATCCAGATACGACCTCCCAATGAAGGAAATCAGGTATATATCCAAAGGAAGTAGATTCGTCATAGAAGACTATGGTTGAGCATAGTTCAAGTCCGACTGCAAACACAAGTAAAAAAACAGAAATTCAAACAGAAATTCAAATCCCCAGTGGGACAATGGACATGGATGCTGAGGGGCGGCTGCAGGCTGACGGTAATGATCCAGGCCTGTCCGTTTCGCCTCCGTAGAGGCTTCTTCGGAGCCTAATTAGCACAGATACGAAGATTCATATATGACAATCATAAGCGTATGCAGAATCAATAGGATGATACTGGATCTGAAATATATATTCCTGCATATATACTGTAGCCATATAAAGCTTTGACTTTTTGCCATCCAATCTATAGTAGATACTGCTATCAGTACATTGCTTGCACTCCATGAATGATTCATTATTGATATTGATATTAGTATGTTATATAGGTCCTTTTATTATTCATACACTAGTAGATTGATTGTGTATATTTTCTCCTATTTTCCTACCCTTTGCTTCCTTCGTTGACTACAGAGTCACATTGAAGGACTAGAGATTCCTAAAGAAGACATATTTGTAGAGGTTTTTGGTTGGTTTTGTGTTGTTGTTGTTATTTCTACTACAGTTCGGTTCCCATACACATGACACCAATACTAGTTTCATCTACCTGCATCCAATAAACAACTTCCAGTGGAAGTCATTAATTACTATTATCCATAGTTTCCTACTTCCATGGTAAATTCAGGAATGTATTCCCCATAGGATACAGGGATATTATTGTTGTTATTGTTATGGTTTGTTTGTTTGTTTGTTCTGCAAATTGAAGACCTAAATCATGCCAACTTTCAGGGAATTAAATTTTCGATGAGCCTTCAAAATATATTGAACTGTTTTTTGATCCTCTCTAGCACTGCTATCTACAGGTTTCAGAGAGTTGTGTGCAAAATATCCTCCATTCAGCACAGTTTTTTGCCCTTGCATACCAGCAGGTTTACTTATTGGAAGTGAAGTAGTGCAAGTATTCCTGAAAACTGATATATCCTGGAAGGAAGAGTAGAGGCAGAGACAAAACACAATGCCTGTATCTACAGGGGAAATGTTCCTGGGCTTTGCATAGATATGCAAAACGGAGGATAGTAACAAACCCTATTAAAATGAAGAATTTCTGCACCAAGAATACCATAGGCCATTGACTTTGGCAACCCTTAGCAACAGTAAATTGTTTCTGAACCCCAACCATTTACACAAATCTGTTAGGAACAACCTGCAACGTTTACATTGGACTCGGCAGAAAAGGCTTCAGCTGTACTTCACAAAAAGGAAAATCAGCCTGTTTCAGAAGCTTTGCAAATAATGATTTATTATCAGTCAATATTTGGGTTTTATACCTATTTTATATAACTGTATACCTGGGGCCATGCAAAGTTTTATTGGGTGGAAAGGGGTCACTGTTCCGTCTTCCAGACATTTCAATTGCATTGCCCCATAGTTATGTTATAGAAAGCAGCATTTTCCTTTTGCATTTTCTCCCTGGGACTGTTCTAGACACACTGGCACCTGCCTGTTAATTATTAGCAGGATTGCAGCCTGTTTTGCAGAATTTGCCGCCTAAAGCTCTGCAAATGTATCATTTTAGTTTGGAGCCCGCCCCTTTTTTCCCGGGGATGGGAGCTCCATTTTTATAGTGCTTCAGTTCTTCTCAGACAAGGGAAGAGTTCAGATGTGCCTTGGCCAGCCAGGTTGCCTGTGTAAAGGTCACCGTAAGTACTGCTTGCTTGCTGACTCAGGCCCGGATTACCCATAAGACCACCCTAGGCCATGGCCTAGGGCGGCATTATTGGGGGGGGCAGCAGATCAGGACCCCCCAATTTTTAAAAAAAATCCAAAAGAATTTCCAAAAAAAGTGCGCATGCGCGTGGCGGCACAAGCGCCATCCATGGCCACCGCCCCCTTTGCTCTACTCCCCATGGCTCCGCCCTCCCTCCTAAAGCGTCTTGCCGGGCGGCCTCAGAAGCGGGGCGAAATTGCTGCTTCTGAGGCCGGCGTGACACTTTAGGAGGGAGGGCGGAGACGTGGGGAGGCTCCCCTTGGCTTTTCCCTCCCTCCTAAAACATCACACCGCCCTCAGAAGCGGCGATTTCGCCCGCTTCTGAGGCCGCCCGGCATGATGCTTTAGGAGGGAGGGCGGAGCCAAGAGGAGGCCCCACCCTTGTGGCCACTGGGGCGCATGTGCAGCATCGACTCCGGGGGTGGAGGCAGACCCTTTGGCCTAGGGCCCCAAAAGGGCCTGATCCGGGCCTGTGCTGACTTACTTGCTTGACCAATTGCTTGACTGCTGGAGTTAGATAGGCTAATGGTACCTTGCAATGATTAGCACTGCTTGCTGTATAGGATAGCTATCTGATTGCCAGCCCAGCTTCAGGTCACCTTTGAACTGGTCCTAGGTTTGGATAGGGAAGGAGTAGTTTCTTCAATTAAACAGCCTAGGATCAGGGCGGGGAATATCCTCGGGTTTCCCTGCCATTCAGAGGGAAGCAGAGGGAGTCTTTTAGTCTTAGTTAACAACCTAAGGCATTTTCCAGTTTATTTTTGCAACCGTTAAGCTCTGTGCCAAGTTCTTCAAAAACTTTGTTTCTGAATAAACCATTTGTTCAACCTTAAGCTGGAGTGATTTTTGGGTTGCCGGACCCCACAGCTTCTTCAGCAAGCATTCTGCAGTCCACCAGGCAGATAGGAAAGCACATCTGCAGTTTTAGTTTTAAAGACACCTGGTGTGATGGCATAGTCACAAGTGGAAAAAGTTTAAGAAGTCCTGCCATTGACTCATGCTGGAATACCTAGAAAATGCCTGAGAGGGGCATATTTTGCAGACTGTGGATAAACGAAACTGCAGATACTGTCCTGTGGATATGGGGGTCATCCTGTAAATAAAATTCCCTGGTATTCCCTCTGTAGCTTGTCTTGTTCTGGTCTCCTTGCCTATGGATGGATGTTCCTTAACCTGACTTCACTTCTTCAGTCTCGTCTTTCTGCAGTCTATGTCTCAGTCACATGGCCTTCTGTGTCTATCACACATGTAATCTTGTTAATAAATATCTTAATTTAATGTAGTCTTTGATACTCTGTTCCAAGCAGCCAGTTTCCACAGAGAACCAACATTATTTGTGTGCTGGCCCATTAAGCCAAGAGACAGTGGCTAACCGGGTTTTAATTTCCCACAGTGCCTCACTCAGTCAGGGGCATCATGGGTGGTTTCAGTGACCTGGCACTGTTGAATGTGTTGGATGATGGCAGGACATTAAGATAGCTTCAGGGTAGACATATACAGTGAGTCCTGCATATTATGCATATTCTGAGATATTTTTGCAAAACACTTTTGATAAAAAGTAGACCCCCAAATTATCCAGAGATTGTTCTCACCCTATTTTGCTTTTTTTACATTGATGGATAAATTTATTTATTTATTTATTTATTTATTAACTTCGATTTAGTATACCACTCACTCCGGAGCTCAGAGCGGTTTACAGAAGAAGCATAAACACCGTGAGTAATAAAACAGATTAAACAGTTAAAACACATTTAATCATCAAAGCAGTTAAAACATATTAAAACACTAGCCCTCAGCAAAGGCTGGGGGAAGGGCCATAGGCGGCATGGCACACAGTGTGGTTGAGTTAAGGGCCGAACGCCTTCCTAAAGAGCCAAGTCTTCAAGGCCTTGCGGAAGGGCAGAAGAGCGCGGATGGCGCGGATCTCCTCCGGGAGGCCGTTCCAGAGACTTGGGGCAGCTACAGAGAATGCCCTCCGCCGTGTAGTGGCCAGTCTGCAGGTTCCAAGGGAAGGCACCTCAAGGAGGTTAAGCTCCTCAGAGCGCAGTGATCTCGCGGGCACACAAGGGGTAAGTCGCTCCCTCAGGTACACTGGCCCCAAACCATAGATGGCCTTAAAGGTGAGAACTAACACCTTGAAGAGGACCCGGAATTCAATCGGGAGCCAGTGCAGCTCGCGCAAGAGTGGGGTCGCGCGGTCAGATCTTGCAGCACCCAGGAGGAGGCGGGCTGCGGCGTGCTGCACTAGCTTAAGCTTCCGGATCATCGACAAGGGAAGGCCAATGTAGAGCGCATTACAGTAATCGAGCCTCGAGATGACCGTGGCTTGGATCACCGTAGCAAGGTCGCATTGGGAGAGGTAGGGAGCCAGGCACTTAGCCAACCGTAGGTGGTAGAATGCTGTCCTGCAGGTGCAGCCAATCTGCTCCTCCATGGACAGGTGGGCGTCCAGCCAGACCCCCAGACTTTTTACCGATGGCTGAGGGCAGAGGGCCACACCATCGAACGTTGGCAGCTGGGTCGCACCCCCCCCCCCGGGCGGCCCAGCCACAAGATCTCCGTCTTCGCCGGGTTCACCTTCAACTTACTGGCTCGCTGCCATCCAGTAACGGCTTCAAGGCAAAGATGGAAATTATCGGGTACAGAGACTGCCCTGGGTCCAACCTCAGAATGAGCTGGGTATCATCAGCGTACTGATGACACTCCAGCCCAAAACTCCGTACCAGTTGGGCGAGTGGTCGCATATAGATGTTAAATAACAGCGGGGAAAGGATAGCCCCCTGAGGCACCCCGCAACTCAGCGGGGAGCCTCCGGAGACCACCCCTCCCCACTTCACTCGCTGCTGGCGGCGTTGGAGGAAGGAGGACAGCCAGTTGAGGGCTGTCCCTCACTCCTGCCACCGCCAGGCGGTGTATCAAAAGTTGGTAATCGACGGTATCAAACGCTGCCGTGAGGTCCAATAACACGAGCAGCGCCGATCCACCTCGGTCCAAGTGGCAGCGGAGTAGGTCTGTGATGGAGACCAGGACAGTCTCCGTCCCATGGCCTGAGCGGAAGCCGGACTGGAAGGGGTCTAGCCAGGTTGCGTCATCCAAGAAGGTCTGCAGCTGGTCCATTGCTGCCCTCTCAATCACCTTGCCCAGGTACGGAAGGTTCGACACTGGGCGGTAATTGAGGGAGCCGCGGGGTCTAATCCGGGCTTCTTCAGCAATGGACTGACCACCGCCTCTTTAGCTCCTCTGGAAAAGCCCCTTGCTCAAGGGAGCAGTTGACTATCTTCAACAGAGGGCCTCGTGGCCCTCCACGCAAGCTCGAATCAGCGTGGAGGGGCACGGGGTCGAGGGAGCAGGTGGTCGGCTTAGGGCTGCGACAATCTTGTCAACATCCTCTGCATCCAGTGGTCGAAACCGGTCGAAGGTGGACCCGGCGGAGGGCCACGGAGTCTCCAGCTCCTGGACTGTATCAAGTGGGAAGGAAGGTCCCGGGCGGAGCAACGCAATCTTGTCTGCGAAGTGATTCTGAAAACCTCAGCAGAGAGGGCCGAATTGTCATTGTTTGGGATGGTAGGGACCATCGTCAGCTGCCGAATTATCCTGAACAATTGAGCTGGGCGTGAATCACTGAGACGCTATCAAGGAGGCATAGTAAACTTTTTTTTCGCCTCCTTGACAGCATGCTCATAAGCATCCATAAAAGCTTATAAGCTGATGTCGATGGCCCGTCGCGGAGCTTCTTCCACCTGCGCTCTAGCCGTCTCTTCTCCCGCTTCATAGATCTTAGTGCATCGGTGTACCAAGGGAACAGGATGCGCGGGGTTTGAGAGGGCGTTTAGGGGCGATCTCGTCGAGAGCGGAGGACAGCGCGGGTTCCAGGTGGTAACCAGCTCACCGAGCGACCGCTGGCAGGCTCCAAATCCCTCAAGGCATTCAGGAACCTAGTTGGTTCCATAGGTCCCCTCGGACGAACCCGAAATTGGTTCGGCACCTTTGCCGGGGCGCGGTTGCTCGACCGGACTCCCAGAGCACAGTGGTCCGACCATGGCACCTCTGTAACAGAGGTGACGGACACTTGGAAACCTGCATGGAAAATCAGATCAAGGGTGTGACCGGCCCGGTGTGGGGCCTGACTCGCAGAGGGAGAGGCCGAGTGCCGCCATGGACGACACAAGGTCCCCCGCTGCCGATGGTGAGGAGGCTGTGTCGGCGCGGACGTTGAAATCCCCCAGCACAACTAGACTAGGAAACCTCAACGCCCACTCCGCCACAGTCTCCAGCAGCAGGGACAGGCTCCCCGCTGGTGCGCTAGGTGCACGGTACACCAGCAAGAAGGCTGTACTCTCCGGGGCACCCCACATCAGGCCGACACTTTCAATCCCATCTGCCTCCAAAGCAGGGACCGCTCTGAGGTGTAATAGGTCACGGGAGAGAATCGCCACGCCCCCCCCCCCCCCCGCCTCCCAGTCCTGTTCTGGTGGGTAAGCGCGAAGCCCGGAGGTGTCAATTCCTGAAGGCAGGTGATATCACTGTCCTGGGGCCAGGTCTCCGTAATGCAGCAAATATCAACCTGTCTGTCTTGAATAAAGTCCCGGATCGTTGTCGTTTTATTCCGGACTGAGCGCGCGTTTACTAACACCAGGGAGGAGGGGGAGGAAGTTGGAGACCTGACAACAGTGTCCCTCGGGATAGGTCGCAGGTCAGACAAACATATAGAAATAATGCACAAATAATTTCTGCTAGACCAATACCCATGGTTTCATTAACCACGTTATCATGCTAGAGCTTTAACACGAGCAGCCCCATTCTGAATTCTGGGAAATATAGCTTAGAGCGGGGCCTTTTGAATATTCAGCTAGAAAGGTCCTCACCTTCCCAAATTACATTTCCCAGAATTCTGCAGGCGCCAGAAGAACGGGGCTGCTCGTGTTAAAGTCCCAGTGTGATAAGGACGTGTTTTACTGTTTTCTAGGTCCTCCAGCATGAAGCTATGATATCTGAGGTTCACAAGTCCATTTCAATAGGGTCTGCTATTATCCAGGGGTTCACTTATTTATTTATTTATTTACTACACTTATATACCGCTCCTCTCAGCCCAAAGGCAACTCAGGGCCAGAAAGTCCACAAAGTCCAAGAATCTATTCCACATGGATACAGAAGTCATACTGTAAGTTATTTATTTTAGAATCTCAGCCTATTTGTCTATAAAGTAAAGAAAGAAGGCAAACCTACTCCTTAAGGGGCCGGACTGAGCACAACAAGCTAAACTGCTGTACTGCAGAAAAATCCTACGGATCGAAAGGTTGGTAGTTCAATCCCAGGTTGGGGTGAGCACCCGCCATTAGCCCTAGCTCACCTGCCCACCTAGCAGATCGAAAGCAGAAATGTGAGTAGATAAATAGGTGGTACCGCTTTTAGCAGGGAGGTAATACAGGCATCCTTAAGGACATCGATCATAGGAGAGCTCCTTGGCATGGAAGATGGAGCGACAGTACCCCCCCTCCCATGGCTGGAGTCAACCACAGCCTCCAAGATGCCGGAAATAAGATGGGAAAACTGCCTTTACCTCTGTTCATGTTGTCTGTCCTTGTTAATTGTGTAATTAGCACTCAACATTTGCTGTATGTGTCTTCTGTAAGCCACTCTGAGTCCCCTTCGGGGTGAGAAGGGCGGGGTATAAATATTGTAAATAAAACAAACAAATGTATTTTGTAAATATTTCCATTTTAAAATTAAAGTGGTTATTAATAGCCCCTTTCCAATAAATAGGAAGACTTGGAATGAAGGATCGGAGGTGAATCTACTAACTGACTTTCTGAGTCAAACTGATTTAAGAATAGTATTCACTGAACATGTATGTAGCTTTATATATAGGCCCAAGAATGTATTGCTTGTGGATACGGGTATCGTACTGTAATCCTAATCTCATGTGACATGTTATGTCTTGTAGTAAAGTAGAGGTGTATCATTTTTCTCCTTTTCGTGTTTCATAGGTACTTGCTATGGCAAAATGAATGTGACAGGGAATAAATGATGACAACACCAGAGTCCAAGCACAGAGTTGGAAGTTTCACGCTTATGGGTGCAATTAATCTCAATGTTCAATTCCTTGCATCATGTACATAGTGTCATCACTAGGTGACAATGTGTGACACGCGTGCTTTTAGACACTGTAGGTCATTTCTTATCTAGAAACAGAAACACACACACTGAGAAACTGTGTGATGAAAAGTCCTTTTAAAAGTCCTTAGGGTAGAGTTCAAATTTGGACACCTCAATATCTTTCAAGAGATATTGAGGTGCCCAGATTTGAACTCTACCCTAAGCTCTTGAGTAAAGAAGGGAGATCTAGTCAACCAGAAGCTCTTCATTCTTTCTCATGCGCTTCCCATGTCCTCTTCTCACATTTGACTGTGGAAATTGAAGTAATAAATAAGTGGAAACAAACCCATTTTTCCCTCCTCTCCCCTTGGGAAAGACTGAACCTTATTTGCTGAGTAGCCAAAGCGTCCATGAGGTTTACCAGACTGGTTTGGAAGGGGAATCATTTAACTAAAATAAGAAGGATTAAATCAGGTTTTGAAAAGGTAAAGGTTTCCCTTGATGTTAAGTCTTGTCAGGTCCGACTCTGGGCGGTGGTGCTCATCTCCATTTCTAAGCTGAAAAACCAGCATTGTCCATAGACGCCTCCAAGGTCATATGGCCAGCATGACTGCATGGAGCGCCATTACCTTCCTGCCAAGGCAGTACCTATTGATCTACTTACATTTGCATGTTTTCGAACTGCTAGATTGGCAGAAGCTGGGACTAACAGCGGGAGATCACCCCGCTCACCAGATTCAAACCACCAATCTTTCAGTCAGAAAGTTTAGCAGCTCAGCAGTTTAGACCGCTGCACTACCAGGTTTTAAGTAATGATAATGTTTGAAGCCCCTCTCTCCAGTGTTGGTTTACATTTTTGGAGACAAGGGCTTGAATCTCTGCTCAGTCATGAAATTTACTAGGTGACCTTGGACAATCCACATTCTTTCCAACTCGGAAAAAGACAATGGCAAACCTCTTTCGAACAAACATTGTCAAGAAAATCCTATGATAGGATTGCCTTAGGGTCGTCATAGGTCGGAAATAACTTGAAGACACAACAACAACAAAGTAAACCTATTACCAAATGCTCTTGCCAAGATTTGTTCAGAGAGGGTTGGACATTGCTTCCCTCTGATGCATAAAGAGTTTGACTTGCCCAAGGTTACCCAGTGGGTCTCTGGTACAAAATTCCATTAGCTCCCCTATCTACGGTTTGAAACTAGTAGTCCTGCCAATAATAATAAGCACAGTAAAGGCAATATTATTTGCAAAGCCATTTTTTCCTGACGAAATCAAGTGTACGCTTTCAAGCAATTACTTCGGTGCAGAATGCACTGCAGTAGGTGGGTTGATTTCAAGTAGTTTCAGCCTGCGCATTTCACAAATACACTAACAATGAAAAATTTCCCTCACTTCGTCTCCTATAAGCAGATTTGAGAGTATCAATGGGTACTTAGTAGTGGTTGAAGCAGCAGGCCATCTCTCAGGTGTTGATGGCACCATGAAATGGACTGCAAGTATTCTGTTTGTACTGGCTTTGCTTTTGCCAAGCTGAGAAGTAGATGAACTCAGATTGCCAGCTTCTCCTCAACACGACCAGTACATTATTTTCAACAGGAATATCTCGCTCACACAGGATTTCTTTTCTTCATTTGATGAAACTGAGTGCATTTCACACGTGTGTAATTACAGCAATTGAAGCAATCAAGGGTACTTCACAGACATTATCTCAGCGACCTTCATAAAAACCTTGGCATCTTGTTGCAGGCGGAGTCTGCAGAGAGTATGGCAAAGATTTATACAGTATGATCCCCCATATCTTTGGGGAATATGTTACAATTTTAACCCTACATAGATACTTTAAACCATGGATAACAACAAATCAGCTTTTTAAAAAACTATACTTGGGGTATAAGTATACCACAGTCACACCTAGAGAAGCCACAAACACTTCTGGGTAGTAATATTGCTTGGAGTGTAACTGATATAGTGAATATTGAATTGGTAGATAAGGGTGCTGTATTGTAAAAGGAAGAAGAACCATAGACAGCTTCTAGTGGAGCCAGGGCCGTAGCCAGGATTTTGGTTGGGGGGGAGGCTGAGTTTGGGACTGGGTGAAAGGCTGATTGTTATTTGGGGATATAATGAGCATGGTGATCAGATCATGGGGGAATAAACATAACAGCTGAGACTGGGTGAAATTTTCGAGGGTCTACCCTACCTAGTGTATTTATACACTCAGTGTGAAACCTGGGCCTATTTTGATGAACACAACATAGATATCCTGGCAGGAATGGCAGAAAGACACACATGAAGTTTTTGCTCAACAGCTGTCAGTCTCTCTCTGTGTTTAGTTTTTATCACAGTCAAGCTTGAGAAGCTCATCTCACACAGATATGTGGTTGAAAACGGGACCAATGTCAAAATAGCTGCCACCATTTTGATCCGAGGGGGCAGCGTAAGCGTGTTCAGGAGGGGAGAGGGAGGAAGACGTGGGGCGAGTCTGTGCAGTAGCACCCGGAAGAGTCACGTCTTCTTCCCTCCCCCTTCCCCTCCTGAGCAAAGCGAGCAGAGCGAGGCTGGGAAGAAGGGAGCCCAAGTGGAGAAGAAAAAGTGTTCGGCAGGAGGGGGAATAAAGGGTATTGGAGGTTCCAATTTCCCACGGCACACCTGATGATCGCTCAGGGCACACTAGTGTGCCCTGGCACACTGGTTGGGAAACACTGGTCTAAATAATACCCTAAACAGAGTTTCACAAATTGTGCTCCCCCAGATGCATTGACACTCAGCACACACTGGACTCAGCATTGACACTTGATGCTCAGGTGTCGGTGATAGCTGGGAGGGCCTTCGCACAATTAAAACTCGTGCGCTAGCTGTGACCATACCTCGAGAAGTCTGACTTGACCATGGTGGTCCTCAAGATTGGATTACTGTAATACACTCTATGTGGGGCTGCCCCTGAAGAGGGCCTGGAAACTGCAGTTGGTCCAAAGGTCGGTAGCCGGGCTGTTAACTGGAGCGGTTAACCCCCCTGTTCAAAAAGCTCCACTGGCTTCCGATAAGTTTCCGGTCCCAATTCAAGGTGCAGGTCCTCACCTTTAAAGCTCTAAATGGTCTGGGACCTGCCTGTCTTCGAGACTGCACCTTCCCTTAAGAACCCACATGGTCTCTAAGATCTTCTGGGGAGGCCCTACTCTTGCTTCCGCCTCTGGCACAGGTGTTGGTGGTGGGGATGAGAGAGAGGGCCTTCTTGGTTGTCGCCTCCCGGCTTTGGAATTTGGCTTTGGATCAGACTAGCACCCTCCCTATCCACTTTTTGCAAAGACCTAAAGACATGGATGTTCCGCTGTGTGTTTGTCTAAACACACAGCTACGACCAGACAATTTTCACCATGCACTTTACTACTGTTGTATCCAAAATTAGAATGACCCTTCTTATATTGCTCTTATCTTTAACACTGCTATATGATTTATGCACTTACACATTGGCCCTATCCTCTGAATTGCTGTGCACCAATCTGCCCACCCATATTGAGACTTCAATTATGCTATTGTTATTGGTTTTTATGTTTGTTTTATATTTTGTTATAATGTTGTTTAATGTTGTTTTATATTGATGTTATGCATTCTAATGTGCTGTGTTTTAACTCTGTTGATTGGGCTTGGCCACATGTAAGCTGCCCCGAGTCCCTTTGGGGAGATGGAGGCAGGGTATAAAAATACAATTGTTGTTGTTGTTATGTTTTGGACTTCTGCTCCCACAATTCCCAACAGCTGGGATTTCTGGGAGCTGAAATCCAAAACACCTGGAAGAGCAGAGTTTGAGAAACACTGCCCCAAAGGCACTAAGTCTTGTGTAATTGTGGATGCTAAGCAGGATCAGCCATTTTATTTATTTATTTATTTATTTATTTATTTACTATAGTTGTATCCTGCCTTTGCCTTCCAACCCCCGAAATAACGAGACAGACAACAAGAATTGGATTCAAATTTGGGCAACATTTATTAAAGTTACCTATTTAACTTGAACTGACTAAACTTCGGTGTCAAGGAACTGGGAATGGAACAGAACTGGGCAACCTCTCAGGTAGACGCTGTAGACCTTTCTGCAAATCTTTACCGGACTCTCCAATTTCTCTGGACCAATGATATCCCCCTCATCCTTCCAGTGCCGTCCAGGTGAGTGTGTTTGTGCATTGCCCAATACCCTTTGAGGATTGCCATGAAATGAAAATTGCTCTATGGATTTCCCTAAACTATTTACACTGGCCTATTTATAAGACCGCCATCCATCTAGCCCCTAATAGCAGTATAGGGTAGGCAAAAAACCTTCCTAGAACATAGGGAGGAAAAAATTCCTACCCAGCCCCCTATTGGCAACCATTATACTGTTCAATGGGCGGGAGTGGTGGGTCAACGGTTCCAGCAGGAATGAGGGAGAAGGTCGGCTGCAGCAATAGCCAGCCTCCGCCCACTCCTCTGGAAGCTTCGGAGGCACTAGCCAATGGCCTCGCTTCAGGGGAGGAGGCAAATACCTGTCCCCGCCCACTGTGCAGGCGGGGAAAGGGTGCTCTCATCCCAGAGGAACTCAAGGCGGCCTTAGAACAGGTGGCAAATTGATGACAAACATACATGTATCAATATACAATTTATTTATTTATTTATTTATTTATTTATTTATTTATTTGCTATGCTTCTATACCGCATCTCTCAGCCCGAAGGCGATTCGAGGCGGTGAACAAGCGGTAGCAAGTGCCCTCATACAATACATCATAATAAGATAAAAACAGTCATATATAAACCATATAAATTAACAGTTAAAACTACAAAATACAAATCTCAGCTTCAATGTCAATTATAATGAAAACCAAACAATTAAAACATAACTTATTAAAACATCAATTAAAATCACATCATCCAAAATGTAATCCAGGGCTGTTCCATTTATCAACACATTGTACTTGGTTGGGAGACTACTAAGAAAGACTATATGCTGTAGGCTATATTTCAGAAGAAGAAACTAACAAAACCACCTCTGTGTATTCCTTGCCTAAGAAAACCCTATGAAATGTATGGAGTCTTCAATGACTTGAAGCACACAGATACTAACAGGCACCTAAGAGCAAATGTTGCTCCAGGGAAGGTAAGAAATCTACTGAAAGTTTGTTACTGACTGGCAAGACCGTAGCCAAGGGGGCGGTTTAGGGGTTCAAACCACCTCCAAAATCTTTCAGGTTAAAAAAACACCTGGTTTACTCATGCATTTTAACTGGTTAACCAAATCCCCATGCTAAGTCTGTGAGAAGCAAAAATTAGAGTCCCTCCAGAACTTCACTATCTCAACCAAATTTTGATAATTTATTCACACTATCACTACCTACCTTACTGCCAATTTACATTGCAATCGCAGCAATAGCCCACATAGTGGAAGCGGCCAAGTTAGCCCACTCAGAATGGGCAGGCCAAACCTGGGGAGGAAGGGGATTTGACTTGGATTGCAGGTGGAAATTGTGGAAAATGAGGTATCTACCTCTGGTTCATCTGATCCAAGAGACCATGGAACAGGAGCAAAGACAAGAAGCTGTGTCATTTTTAGCCCTTGGACTTTATATAAACAAGACTGTTTCAGATAACCAAGTAAAAGCTCAGTTATCACAAAATGAACAGACTCCATGGCCAGGATATGTATTTCCTGTGGATAAGAAGTTTTCAACCCAATTGGTTCAACAGATTTCCCTGGTTAGCCTTCTCATTTCAACTCTCTGCTCCGGAGTGTGGTGGAGGCTCCTTCTTTGGAGGCTTTTAAGCAGGGGCTGGATGGCCATCTGTTGGGGATGCTTTGAATGCGATTTTCCTGCTTCTTGGCAGGGGGTTGGACTGGATGGCCTATGATATCTCTTCCAACTCTATGATTGTATGGTTCTATAATTTGATCTACAAGGTGCACTCTATAAGTAGCATGTGGTGTTTTCGGAGAAGTGGGGGTCAGATGCTTGGTTCATTGGTTGCTATGTGCAATGGAAAGATGCAATACAAGTCTTGCTAATTCGCCGTGGAAAACATCGTGATGTAATCTGTCATCATGATAAAGGAAATAAGAAGAAAATAGAGATAAACATTTGTCAATTGTGGAAACTATTATCTTTTGTGGCCGACAAGAACTGGCTTTAAGAGAGAGCAATGATTCAAGACCTATTACTTGTGAAGAACCTTTGCACAATGATGGTAATTTCAAGACCTTCTTGAGATCTCGTGTCAGATTAGGAGGCACTGACCTGAAAAGTCATCTCAAAACTGCAGCTGTACTAGTATATAGTATACTAGCATATGGTACACAGCTCAGTATACTAGTTCCAGGGGCAGACCTACCTATTCCGGGGGGGTAAGCGACAAAAATATTTTGCGCCCCCCCCCCAGTGGCTCCTGAGCGTGAGTCACGCTCTGGAGCCCAGTGCGCATGCGCAAATCTCCGTGCATGCGTACTGGCTCCAAAGCGCGCCTCCCGCTTTGGAGCCAGTGCGCAGGCGATGGGGCCGGCTGCAGAGGCGCAGCCGGCGGCACGGCGTGGGTAGCGGGGCCGGTTGCGGTGGCGCGGCCAGCGGGGCAGTGGGTCGGGGCCGGCGCGGCGGCACCCCTCCCAGGTGACGATGCCCCTCCCAGGTGGCGACGCCCTACGCGGCTGCGTAGTTGGCATAACGCTTCCACCGGCCCTGACTAGTTCTCAAATTCAGAATGAACCAATAGACATTTGTGGTGACAAGATAGTCCAAAAATTGAAAGATGCAATGCATCACAGTGCTTCTCTGTTTTGGCAGATGAAACTTTGGATGTGAGTACCTCTGAACAGTTATCACTCTCTTGATGTTGAAGCTGCAGGAATAAGAGAAGACTTTATAGGTTTTGTGAAGATAAGTGATATGACAGATGGAGGACTTGGAGGCATTATTTTGAAAACACTGGAAAAACTGGGCTGAACTTGCAATCCCTGTGTGGACAGTGTTACAATGAAGCTGTTAATATGAGTGGTCATATTAGTGGCGCACAGAAGTATCCAGTGGCTGTCTACATCCACTGGAGTGCTCATGCACTAAACCTAGCCTTAGCAAAGACTTGCAACATTCTACGTGTCAGAACTTCCAAGGAACAATACCATTTGCAATTTCTTCAGAGCATCATTCATCAGGCTGAAAATGTTGAAGCAAAATAGAAAAGACTGTTTCCCTGAATCAAGAGTAAACAGCCTGTTGCCGTTTTGTGAAACCCATTGGGTTGAGTGACATGATGCAGTTTTACGTTTTGTTAAACTGTACAGTGTGATGGTGAGAAGAACACTAAAAGACAGTCCTCTATACCAGTGTTTTTCAACCTTTTTTGAGCCGTGGCACATTTTTTACATTTACAAAATCCTGGGGCACACCACCAACCAAAATGACACAAAATGACACTCTAACACAGTAATACATAGAGTTAATATGTTTTTAAATGTATTTATACACTCAGTGTGAAACCTGGACCTGTTTCGATGAACACAATATAGATATCCTGGCAGGAATGGCAGAAAGACACAAACTTCCCACACAGAACTCCCATAACCAAGACAAAATACTGTAAGAGTTTGGTGGGCATTGACCTTGGGTTTTGGAGTTGTAGTTCACCTATATCTAGAGAGCACTGTGGACTCAAACAATGTTGGATCAGGACCAAACTTGGCATAAATACTCAATATGCACAAATGTGAACACAGATAGAGTTTGGGGAAAATAGACCTTGACATTTGGGAGTTACAGTTTCTGGGATTTATAGTTAACACACAATCAAAGAGCATCCTGAATTCTTGCAACAATGGAATTCAACCAAACTTGGCATATTCAACTCTCATTACCAACAGAAAGTACTGAAAGGGTTTGCTTGGGAATTGACCTTGAGTTTGGAAGTTGTAGTTCACCTACACCCAGAGAGCACTGTGGACTCAAACAATGTTATGTTATGTTGTTGTTTGTTTTCTATCCAGAATCACAATGTTGGAAGGAGGCTCACCACCCTAAAACAGGCATGGGAAAACTTTGGCCCTCTGGGTGCTTTGGACTTCAACTCCCACCATTCCTAACAGCCTGATGCCCTTTCCTGCTTAAATGGCTGAGGGGAAAAAAGGAAAAGGGCCTGAGGCTGCTAGGAATGGTGGGAGTTGGAGTCCAAAACACCTGGAAGGTCCAAGTTTGCCCATGCCAGCTTTTGACAGAGACCTCTTCCTCCCCCTTCCCCTTCACGCCCTTTCTTCCCCCTCCTGCCGAACACTTTCTTTTTCTTGTACACTGCTGCTTCTGCCGCCATTTTGATCCAAGGGGGAAGCGTGAGCGTGTTCTGAAGGGGAGGGGAGAGGGAGGAAGACGTGACCCGTGCGGGCGCTACTGCGCAGACTTGCCCCAAAGCAAAGCGAGGCAAAGCGAGCAGAGCAAGGCTGGGAAGAAGGGAGCCCAAGTGGAGAAGAAAAAGTGTTCGGCAGGAGGGGGAAGAAAGGGTATTGGAGGTTCCAATTTCCCACGGCACACCTGATGATCGCTCATGGCACACTGGTTGGGAAACACTGGTCTATACAACAGTGAGACTTCTTCCCAAGCTGGACACCTTCTTTTAACTGTTCTGAATGATGAATTTGTAATAACCATATGCATCCTAAGAAGGCAGGGCAGGGCACCATTCCTTCCTGCCAAATGTCAAAGATTTCACTTATTCTTTAACTCAGTGGTTTCCAAACTTTTTTGGCCTACCGTTCCATTTCCAGAAAAAAAATTACTCACCGCCCCCCTAGAAATTAATTTTTTAAAATTTAATAGCAACTAAACAGAACGATATATGTATTAATGCAGTGATTCTCAGCCTTTCTAATGCCGTGACCCCTAAATAAAGTTCCTCATGTTGTGGTGACCCCCAACCATATTTTCGTTGCTACTTCATAAATAATTTTGCTACTCTTATGAATTCTAATGCAAATATCTAATATGCAGGATGCATTTTCATTGTTACAAATTGAACATAATTAAAGCATATTGATTAATCACAAAAACAATATGTTTGGGGGAGTATGGACAACGGATGATGGGATTTGCAGTACCTTCAATCGACTCAGCTCTGACTTCCACAGACCACTGAGACCCCCCAAAAAATACAGAACCCCCATGACCAACAGAAAATACTGGAGGGGTTTGGAATGAATGGACTGATTTAGGGGACATGTAGTTCACCTACATTTGGAGAGCACTGTGAACCCAAAGAACTATTGATTTGGATGGAACTTGGCACCAACACTCAATACGTCCAAATTTGAACACTGGTGGAGTTTTGAGAAAATAGCCCTTCTCATTTGGGAGTTGTAGTTACTGGGATTTATGGTTTACCTACAATCAAAGAGCATTTTGAATTCCACCAACAATGGAATTGAGCCAAACTTGGCACACAGAACCCCCATGACCAACAGAAAATACTGGAGGGGTTTGGAATGAATTGCCTCCGCTGGGGAAGGCTGCGCTTTCTTCCGCGGTGGTGGGGAGGCTCCGCCGGAGGACGCGGAGGCCTTTGCACTGCAGCCTTCGCACTGCGTGTGGGGGTCAAAGCGAAGGGGGTGGGGCCAAGGAAGAGGGTCGCGCAACCCCTTGTAATTGGCCAAACTTTCACCGCCGCCTTAAAGGGGTTCACCACCCCCCAAATTCCCCTGAGCCTCCCACCGCCCCCTTGGATCGCCACACCGCTCACTAGGGGGTGGTACTGCCTACTTTGAGTGCTTTAACTGGTGACAATGGAGTGGGGGGGGGGATTCATTTTTAGCAATGGCATGGTTTGCCCTTATATCAGTCAGTCAGTCAGTAGCCTTTATTTCGGTCAACAAACCATCGGCTAAGTCAGGTGAAAATAGAACCATAGGATACAACATTTAAGAAATTAATAACATTGCATTTGGGTTATGATTAATAAGAACAAGTGTCACAGTTCGCTATCGGTTGAATGACTGTCTTTATCATTTAAAACAGGAACTTATTGCCAATTAATAGTAAGTGTTCTGAGTACTCTTTGTTACACTCTTAGTGTTTACAGGTTATTAATGAAGCACTTGCGGCTTTTTGCCGCTGCAAAGAGAAATTTGGCCACCTGTTCCGTTACCCTTTGTCAAGATCAGACAGTAAATAAGTACAGTACCAATTTAGGGTTCTTCCTGGCCATTTGGTGAGTAGAGGGGATATTAACCTTAGTCTACCATCCCTGTAAATTGTGCAAATAAAAAGTACATGTATTACAGTTTCTATTTTACCCTCCCCGCAAGGGCAAACTCTGTGTTCATAATCAGTCCCTTTGTATCTACCTTCTAGTATGGCTGATTTGAGGGCATTAAATCTGCCCCAACTGAAAGCAAGACGAAATTTTGGGATATTTAAATTTTCTAAGTATTTGGCACATCCCAAAGGATTAAATGTTAGGCCTAAATTTAGTGGAGAGCATGTGGAGCATGCCAGAGTCATTGAGGCCTGTTTGTCTATGTCACTGATTCGTTCTGCTAAGGTCTGCATTGTCTTTTTATGCTCAAGACTGCTCAGAATGTTCTCTGAGAGGCCCATCTGCCTAAGTTTCTGATTTAATGCTTTGATTCGGTGGGATTTAAAGAGGTCTTCTTGAATCAAATATGTATAGCCCGCTTCCGGCCCTTTGTACATACTCTCCATCCAGTATCCTAGGGCCCTTCTCCAAGCTAGTGATTCGAGAGAGGCTGTTACTGATTCCAATCTTAAGACCGCAGATGGAACACAATTGGGGACAGCAAATAGTTTTCTGAGAAACCCTGATTGAACTTGTTCTACTTTAGATGTGAAGCCTGTGATCCATACTGGAATTGCATATAGTAATTGCCCTTATATCCTTCATTAAAGCTTGTGCGCAAGCTGCGCCCATACCTTGGGAAGTCTGACTTGGCCACAGTGGTCCACGCTCTGGTTACATCCCGAATAGACTACTGCAACGCTCTCTATGTGGGGTTGCCTCTGAAGACTGCTCGGATGCTGCAATTAGTCCAATGTTCGGCAGCCAGGTTACTAACAGGAGCGGGGTACAGGGAGCATACAATTCCCTTGCTGCACCAGCTTCACTGGCTGGCAATTAGCTTTCGGGCACAATTCAAAATGCTGGTTTTAAACTACAGAACCCTATACGGTTCTTGCCCAGTTTACCTGTCCGAACGGATTCTCCCCTATGAACCATCAAGAACATTAAGATCCTCCGGAGAGGCCCTCCTCTCGGTCACGCCGGATTCGCAAGCGCGGCTGGTGGGGACGAGAGACAGGGCCATCTCTGTGGTCGCCCCTCGGCTGTGGAACTCTCTCCCAAGTGATGCTAGATCTGCCCCCTCTCTGTTGTCCTTCAAGAGGCTGGTGAAGACCTGGATGTGGAACCAAGCCTTCCCAGAATAGGCTGAGATTGGCTATTGTCTGAATGTATGACCTGTTTACAGATTGAGTGGAATTGTTTTAATGGCAATGTGGTTTTATGCTGGGTTTTTATGTATTTTAACATGTTGTTGTAGTTGTTTTTAAATGGTAAAGCATTGAATTTTAGCTGTTATGCCAGTCTGAGTCCCTCAATAGAGGTGAGAAGGTCGGGGAACAAAAGTTTTAAATAAATAAATAATGATCTGGATTAAAAGGATCAGAGTTACTTAAGATACCAGTCCTCCTGTGATACTTTCCCTCTCTGTCTGCAGAAGAGAACTGGGTTTAAAGATTGCCACTATTTCAGTGATGCTTTCTTCTCAGTCTGCAGAGGAGATGAGCAGTGGACAGGTGAGTCAAGGCAGTCAGCAGGTGAGATGAATAGTGTTCTTCTCCAATTGGCCCAACAAGTAATGCTCAGAGGGAAATAGCACCGGCAATTCTCCACCGGCCGCGTAAGGAATGCCAAGAAGGTTAAAAAAGCAGGCATGGAAATGGTACCCACTTCCACTTTCTTTCATTTAAAGGTCATTTTTGTACCGGGGGGGGGACCGTTTCATGCCCCCCAAATGAAACAAATGGAACAAAACAATGAATGAAATGGGAGAAACAGGTACCGTGCACACCTCTACTCATTAGGTATGCTCATATATGCAGATATTCCAAAATCTGGGGGAATCTAAAATTCAAAATATTACTGTCCCTAGGCACCTGAGATAAGCGATTTCCAACCTTTCTTTTTGTCTCTGGTGTCTGTTGTTCACATAATAAGAGGACAATGGGCTATCTAAGGCCATCAAGTGAAGTTGTTGTTTGAGGCAATATTTGAACCAGTGATGCAATGGTTTCTAGCCCATGTCTTTGGTTGCATCAATAAAGTCAAAAGTACAAGTGTAAAATGCGGCACTTTACATTTCCGCATGTGAAGTTATGCATTAGATGTGTTGCACAACCTTGTATTGAATGCCAATTATATCTAGCTGAATCAATATACAAGATGGGCACAATTAAATGTCTGTGTGTGCCCAAGTGAAATACACAAGGAACATCAGTTCACAATGCTCATGTGCATATTGCATATTATCAATCTTGAGCTGTTTTGTGTTAAGGAAAGTGTCTAACTCTTTCTTTTGGTGACCTTACTCATAAAAAGACACCAACAGGATTGTAGCTCATGTTCTAACCTGGCAACCATAGCTGTATACAAGCAATGGAGATTACCTGTTAGAGAAGCCATTAAATATGGCATTTTTGTAAATCATGCCGAATTATTTATGGGAGAGAGGGTGGAGAAGCACTTTTTGTTCCCATCATCTACTCAAAGGAGAATCACGCTGTGTTGCTTCTAATTAGCAAACAGTCCTGAACGGCCTTTTATGGGGTAACCTAACTGAACTGTTTGGGTTCTGCATTTGTCAAGCTGCTAATTTGCAAGTAAAGCGTGACTTATAAGTCTGCTTTTTTGCAGAACATGACCTTCCTGCCTTGCTCATCCGAACGATTTTGACAGAATGGTTTGCACCCTCTGCCACTTTGCATCCCACTGGGAAAAGTGTTTTGATTGCATCTCTTTGACAAGTTGGTGAAACAGATCGTGAAGGCTTTTGCATTTTGTACATTATAGAGATGCCACATGTTAGGAGTCCTGCCATTCCCATCAAAAAAAATTTTATTCTTCATCATCACTCTCTATTGCTTTCAATTAAACTGCCAGAGATGGCAGATTTTTGGACTAAGCTCCGACAACTGGCAACTGTTCATTTTGTGTCGCTCAAAAAGTAGCATATTTTGATTTATTTCCTCCCAAAGGGCTAACTTTAATTGTCAATTGTAATAATTACAGAGCTACTGAATTACCATAGTTGTTGACTTATCAATCCCACTGATTCAATGGCTCCCCTCTCTGTGTTGTGTGTTTGTGCTATGGGCCTGAATTGCTGTTAATTCATGGCAACTCCCTGGATTCCATAGGATGTTCTTACATAACTAATATTCAGATGTAGTTTGCTATTAGTTTCTTCTGAAATACAGCCTACAACACCTAGTAATCATTGTTGGTGCCCCATTCAAGTACTTCACAATTATTATTATGGTGTTTGATACTTACTGTTACTCAAAAACCAAACAGTTGTCCTGTTATTGAAAAGTTGCATTGCTTGCATCACTGCTTGTTATTTTTCTGGTACTTTTTTTTGAAAGGCATAAAAATTAGGACACATAAGAGAATGACATGAAATTTGAAATTTTCTGCTAAAATGCCTCTTTAAAGTATCCTTGGAAAGTAACTTTTTGAAAATAATTGGAAGATATTACTTGTTACTCTGGTAAAGCAATTTTGTTCTTACTTGTTCCATTCCTTAATATGTATTATTTGATTATATCCATGTAACTACTAATTGTAGCAAATTTATAAGCTTTGACTAGAGTTAATGATGTTTGGTTACTGATATGAAGCCATAGGAGGACCTTTTAGAGGTTGGGATCACTTTAATTCAATTAACATCAACACATATACATGCACATACATATACAAACACACATATACATATACAGAAGTACACACATATACACACACATACATACACACATATACATAACTACACACACAGTCCCCAATTTTAAAAAATCCCACAGCAACGCGTGGCCGGGTCAGCTAGTTCATCTATAATTCCTCATGCTAGATAAGTACAATACAAGAGCTCAGCCGTGGTGTTTAATTTTTGTCCTAATCTATTTTTTTGTCAATTTACTGAATAAAAGCAGATACCATGAACTTAGCAAAATCATCTTTGGATACCTCACTGTCTTTAGTCTGGAAAAATGAATGTACTTCCATTCAAATTACAAGACATTAGGAAGAACTTTTCGAATGCAAGAGCCGTTTGACAGTGGAACAGATTTCCTCAGAAGGTGTTGAATTCTCCTTTAGAGTTCTTAGAGGTTGAATGGGCATATTTCAGAAGTTCTTTAGTTATGTATTCCTACATGGCAAAAGGTTGGAGTAGAGGTGGCTCTTGGGGAAAGAAGACTTAAATTTAGCATTCATGGTTTTTATAATAGTGCATTTATATCTCTGCTCAGAAGTCAGTTTGATAGAATCAAAAGAGGGTTTTGTCAAGAGGTGTAGATATAGGATTACATTTATGACATTTTACTAGCTCAAGACAAAAAAAACTAGCTCTATTAGAGCTCCTTTCATATTACACAGTGCTACTACATAGCACTATGATTCCATGGCAACATCTGATAAAATCTTGTGGTTTTTTGTCTTGGTCTGCATACATTAGTCTGAGAATTGTAAATTTATTTATTTATGTATTTATTTATATTCCGCCTTTCTCTACCCCGGAGGGGATTCAAGGCGGCTTACAGATAGGCAATAATTCAATGCTTTAAAAACAATATCCAATTAAAAATAACGTTAAAATGAAAATAAAAAATTAAGAGCCTGAAAACATTATAAAACATTACTATCACTATCAAACCACATAATCTTCAATAATAATCCAGGTCATTCTGGTATTCATTGTACATAATTCCAGTTAATTCATTGCACTGTGGTTCTTCTCTGAAGGTTTGACCCCAGAGCCACATTTCACTCTTTCTGAAGATGTTGGATTCTCCTCCTTTAGCGTTTTTAGAGATTGAACAAATACTCTATGAAGATAGCAAATTGCAAGATTCTATGGGATGCAAGCATGACAATGTAAAGGAGAATCATAGCACTATAACTGGCTAGCGTGAGAAGGTTCTAAGTCATTGTATTATCCACTCTGAGAACTTTCAACTGAAGTGACAACAGAAGGAAGAAGGGCCCATTCACACATCACAATTACAGTGCTATTATTCCAATTTGGCTGCAGTTTAGGGAATCCTACATTTGAAGTTTGGTTAATCACTAGAGCTCTCAGGCTGAGAATGATAATACCTCTCTCTGCAGGTCTGAAGATCCAATAGGACAGAACCATGCCAGTTATATGTAGG
The DNA here is from genome assembly GCA_030556195.1 of Anolis apletophallus. NCBI lineage: Eukaryota > Metazoa > Chordata > Lepidosauria > Squamata > Anolidae > Anolis > Anolis apletophallus. The sequence goes on from JARBWK010000002.1 coordinate 184,448,182, forward strand.
ATACTAACAATATAATACTGTAGTGTGAGTGTGCCCCAGGACTAACATGCTTCCCTCCTCACTCAAAAAACAGGGGAATACTTGACATGAAACTATCGGGGCCAGCTAACACCTCCTACCAAAGGATTTCCCCAGGCTTTGAAGCTGCAAGGCCATTCAATGCTAATCAAGGTGGCCAATTGCAACATTCACACTTGCCTTGAGCAGACAAGAATTCTTTCTCCCACCCTGGACATTCAACAGATATATAAACCTCATTTGCCTCATTCCCAACAGACCACAGGATGCCTGACATGGATGCAGGAAAAATGTCAGGAGAGACTGCTTCTGGACCATGGCCATACAGCCTGGAAAACTCACAGCTACCCAGTGATTCTAGCCATGCAAGCCTTCAACAACACATAATAATCAAAACTATGAAACAAAGCGAGTTATACATCCCATGTGTTGAATTGACATGTCGTACAATCAGATGAATAAATACCCAACCAGGAAGTCTATCATCAATTTCAGAAGGGGCAAACAGATATTTATTAGTTTTTTAAAAAATCTTTATTATAATTAGAAGAATACAGAAAGAAAATACACTGAACAGACGTTGAAATCACACATAGGGCTCAAGTCCCCCGAAAAAGCAATTATACACACATTTATCTTTAACTCTTCTAGACCCCACCGGATTCCATCCTCCTATGTGTGGAAAGTTTAAAAGTGTTGAAAGGAATATCAGGGAAGTATGGGGTTGGGGGGAGGGAGGAAGGGGGGGGGGGGAGCAAAGGAAGGAAAAGGGTTTTAGGCAAGATTAAAAGTAAAAGGTGGTGAAGTTAGAGATGTTGACTTCACATCTTAGATAATTCTTCAAAATTCTATTCCAGACGACCAGAACATTATTGACACTGTACACCCATTAAATCATATATGAAAACCTTTCAAACATATATTTCTTCTTTCTCTCATAAATTTAACAAAGGGAGTCCAGGTAATATTGTAGCCTTTGCTTGGTCCCGACCGAAGCAGATGAGTGAGTTTGTCCATTTCTGCCAGCTCAGTAATCTTAGCTAGCCATTCATCCTCCTCAGGTATTTGAGGGAGTTTCCAGTGCCTGGCGAAGCAGATCCTGGCTGAAATTATAAGATAATTCAGAAGTTTTTCCGTCTTTATCTTTTATGAAAGCTGTTACGTTTAGAAGATATATCTCAGGTTTTTTCTGATAATTAATTTGGAGAATTTCTTGAATAGTTTGGTGGATCCTATCCCAGTATTTTTTTGTTGTTTTGCAGGTCCACCACTGGTGGTAAAAGGTTCCTCTTTCTTGTTTGCACTTCCAGCAAACATCATTTGAGTTCTTATAAACTTTGGCTAAAAGACTTGGAGTAAGGTACCACCTGTAAAACATTTTTAGTATGTTTTCTTTTAAACAGCTGGCATACGTATATTTCTGGTTCACTTTCCAGATTCTTTCCCACTCAGCTGCATCTATATTATAACCCAAATTTTTTGTCCACCTTTGAATATATTCCTCCGTTGGTTGTTTCCTCTTATTTTCAAATTCTAACAAAAATTTATATAGTAGGCTCACATTTTTTCTTTTTGTATATAGCCAAATCTTTTCCCCCACTGGAGTTGAGATTTCCCATCCTATTTTATCGTCTTCTTTAAATCTTTTAACTAGTTGGCCATACTGGAACCAATTTAGATTCCATTGCCCTAGCTCTTCTCGTTCTTTTATCCTTAAGTTTGCCCCTTCTTTTTTTTACTAAGTCTTCATATTTCGGCTCTACCTTGCCCTCATACTTCTGCATTTTAAAGGCTTCGATCGGTGAAACCCATAAAGGAAATTTCCCATACAGCTTCTTCTTAAATTTGGTCCATACCTTAAATAGGGCGGATCGTATGATATGATTATTAAAACCCCTGTCTTGTTGAATTTTGTTATAAAATAGGTATGCATGCCACCCAAATTTAATATCGAACCCCTCCATTTTCAGCAAGTTTTTGTCTTTTAATTCAGCCCATGTCTTAAGATTATGTATACAGTTTGCCTCATAGTACTTCTGTATATCCGGGACCCCTAGACCTCCTTTATCTGTCCTTTCTGTTAAACATTTAGCTTTAATTCTAGCTTTTTTACCCTGCCAGATGAATTTATTGAGATCCTGCTGCCATCTTTTTAGAAGTAGATAATTTTTTAGTATTGGGAGCATCTGAAGTATAAAATTGATCTTCGGGAAGATTTTCATTTTTATGGCTGATATTCTTCCTAACAAAGAAAAATTCTGCGTTTTCCAATTTTGTAAATCTCTTTTTATTTCCACCCATAATTTTTCGTGGTTATTTTTAATTAATTGGCAATTTTTTGAGGTGATATTAATTCCAAGATATTTAACTTTATTAACAATTTCTATGCCCGACTTCTCTTCTATTACTTCCTTCTCTTGTCCTCCAATATTTTTTGTTAACATCTTAGATTTTCCCTTATTCATCTTGAAGCCGGCAATTTCCCCATATTGTTCTATTTTATTTAGCCATGCCTTGATGTTCTCCTTAGGATCTTGGATTACACAGACGAGGTCATCTGCAAAGGCATAAGCCTTATAATTTTCTTGTCCCAATTTAATTCCCTTTAGAGTATCGTCCTTAATTATATTTTTCAAAAGTAAATCCAGAATAAAGTTGAAAATTAGGGGAGACAGGGGGCATCCCTGTCGTGTTCCTCGTTGAATCCTAATTTTGTCCGATTTCTGCCCATTGACTATTATCACTGCACTCTGGATTTTATATATACTGGTGATGGCATTTATAAATTGATGTCCCATATCTAACTCCCGGAGAAGAATCTCTATAGTCTCCCAGGTAACCTGGTCAAATGCCTTTTTGGCATCGATGAAGGCTAACGCAGCTTTAACTCCTATGTTTTTGTCTAAATATTCAATAATATTAATAACATTTCTGATATTGTTTTTCATAAACCGCTGCGGGAGGAAACCAAAATGAGATATCTTGGAGATGGGACCCAAATCTAAACAAAACATTCATTGATGTTTCACATACAACTGATTAAAACAGTCTGGAGGTAATTTTATATACAATATTTGCAGTAATTGTGTGCATGAAGCAAAGCATGTGTCCACTGAGCTATCAGAAAGCAAAGGTGCAACTAAAGGTGCAAGCACCGGGAAGTGGCGCAGCTGGCTAAGTGTCAGCTGCATAAGATCTCTCTGATGAGTAGGTCATGAGTTCGACCTTAAGTGTAGCCTGCTGTCGGCCTTTGCAGCCCGAAAGACAGTTCATTTGTCAAGTAGGAGATAAAGGTACCACATTAAGTGGGGAGGCAAATTTTGACTGATTTATGAGGCCATAAAGAATTGCTGAGGATTGCGGAAGAACAACAAGGGACGCTGGGAAAATGCTGAGAGAGATGAGGAGTGTGTCAGCTCCCCCTGGTGGCCAGAAGTTTGCTAGAAGTTTGCCTCTGTTTGTCTATGTTCGTCTATGTTCGTCTATGTTCGTCTATATATGTCTATATATGTCTATATATGTTGAACTTCAGGGATTGTCTGCAAGTATGTGTACTGTAATCCGCTCCGAGTCCCCTTCGGGGTGAGAAGAGCGGAATATAAATAAAGTAAATAAATAAATATCTCAACCACCCATGTTGACAATTTCAGATTTTGGAATATTTTGGAATCCTAGATAAAGGATTTTCAATTTATATCATCTGGAGAGATTGGCTGTGGCTCACACCACTTTTTCTGTTCTCAAGTGTTTGGGGGAAAACCCAGGGAGGACCAAACACCGGCTTTGTATTCAAAAAGATATATACAGTTGTGTTTTAAAATTCTCTCTGTGTGTGTAGGGGCTATGACCGAGCTTTAATTACAGGAGAAATAACAGGTGCTATTATCATGACACAAGTTCTCGTGTTCCTGAGGTTTTGGTTGATCATAAGAAATGACAGAGACACAATGAATCCCCCACACAGGGGTGGATGCTGCCCATCCCTTGGGTGTGTTCAGGAAAAAATACATATGACAGTTCATAGAAAGGAGTCCCACTCATTGGGAACTGTAGGCAGCACGGAGTTACTTCCCCAGCCCGTCTGCCACTATTTGATACTTGTCATGATTGTAGTAACTAAAATAAAATAGTAGTAAACCACAGTTTCTACTCTTGTAATACTATTTTTAGCCTGTGTTGCTCAACCAGGCTTTCCTTGAATCCTAGAAGATCACAGGGGTTCTGTAAGAGATTGATATTTTAAAAAGTGAATGTATAAAGCTGTAGATATAATTGCCAATATCCTAAATCATTACCAGTGAAATGCCGGATCACTTTCAAGGTGCTGGTATTGACCTTCAAGGCCTTGAATGGTCTGGGGCCAGTGTACCTTAGGGACCGCCTCATCCCATATTGTCCCACTAGACCACTACGTTCGGAGTCGGGACCATTTCTGGAGGTCCCTTGTTTCAAAATGTACCACCTCACTACTACAAGAAGGAGGGCCTTTTCGATAATTGCCCCCACGTTGTGGAATGCATTGCCTTCCGATGTTCGTGCCCTCACAAATCTGTTGGCATTTCGGAAGGCGTGCAAAACACTCCTGTTTCAGCAGGCTTTTGGTGCTTAAGGCTGCTGCTCCTTTGGACACTTGCCCTCCCATTTATGTGCATAGCTCATGTTGAGTGGTGTTTTATCTAGTTAATATCTGTTTTATCGTGTTTTTATTATGTTTTTATTGTGTTTTTATTCAGTGATTTCACTTTTGTAAGTCACCCCGAGCCACACTGGGAGTGGCGACTGATAAGTGCAAATAATAAATAAATAAATAAATAAGTAAAAATCAGCTACTTAGTTATGCCTCTGTAACCAAGGGTGCTTCCAGACAGGCCATTATCCCAGGAGTATCCGTATTCAAAAAATGTGGATATTCCCGAGGGTCCATCTACACACATCCCGGAAAGCATGCATTTTATGGGGTGGGTGTCCAGATGTTATTCTGGAAAGTCCCGTAATAATACCGGGACATTGTAACCCCTTTCACAAAAGACCCCAAAAGACACTTTAAAAAAGAAAAGTACTTCTTTGGCCTCAATTGGAGAGCCCCATTGGGGTTGGGCTGGATGGCCCATGAGGTCTCTTCCAACTCAATGATTCTATGATTTTCCTCCCCCTCCCCCTTCTCCTGGCAGAATAAACACATTATCAAATTAATGGTTTGTCACAGATTAATTCGGGTTTGTCCAGAATGTTGTCTGGACAGCCCCCTTTTTATTGCGGAAGTTTCCACAATAAAGTGGCTGTCTGGATGCACCCTAAGGCAGTGTTTTCCAACCTTTTTTGAGCCGCGGCACACTTTTAACATTAAAAAATCCGGGGGCACACCACCAACCAAAAATGGCTGGGGGATGGTGGGATGGTGACCTGCTGGGAGCAGCTGCTGGGAGTGCCGAAGCCGGGGGAGGAGCCAGGCCACGCCATGCCCCGCCCCGCCCCTCGGCTTCAGTTCTCCCACAGCTTCGCCAGCCTTGAGGGGGCAGTGCCAAGCCAGCATTGTGTTGGCTCTGCCACCACTGATTTGGCACTGCCCCCTCAATGCTGGCAAAGCTGTGGGAGCGCTGAAGCTGGGGGAGGGGTGGAGCCAGGCTGCTTCATGCCCCGCCCCTCTCCCAGCTTCAGCACTCCCACAGCTTCACCAGCCTTGAGGGGGCAGTGCCAAGCCAGCATTGTGCTGGCTCTGCCACTGCTGGCTTGGCACTGCCCCCTCAAGGCTGGCGAAGCTGTGGGAGTGCTGAAGCCGGGGGGAGGGGGCAGAGCCAGGCTGCGTCATATCCCCCCCCCAGCTTCAGCTCTCTCACAGAGGAGGAGCATGAGCGGTGGATGGGCTTCAGTAGGTGGGGCTCCTCCTCTGCGCGAGTTCAACAAGCAAGGGGCGGGAGTCATGGCGGATTGGAGGCTGGTTGGGGAAACGGCCGAAGGAGGCGGCGCCCGGCCCTTCCTCCTCCTCTCCCAAGCAGCAGGAGTTTGGCAGGAGGAGGGGGGAAGGAAGGGGGGCAGAGAGCTTTTCTCGCGGCACACCTGATGATCGCTCACGGCACACTAGTGTGCCACGGCACACTGGTTGAGAAACACTGCCCTAAGGAATGTCTCCTGATCCAATGACTCCTCACCTTTTTCGCCAGCTACTTTGAGATCCAGCAACGTGATTGTCTCATGGAGCCACATTTCCCACATTGTTACCTTTCTACCAAGTTAGTTCAAAATATAACAGCCAGATTGGTTACAGGGAATACATCCCAGAGTGAGCATATCACACCAATATTAAAATCACTCCACTAGCTGATAATACGTTTCCTGGAAATTTCTATTTAGTTATTTACTTCATTTCTATCCTGCTCTTCTCACCCCTCAGGGGACTCAGAGCAACTTCAACTCTCACAATTCCTAACAGTCATTGGTGGTTTTGTTTCAGGATACCTTCAGGATTGCCTTCTCCTGTATAATGTTTACTTCAATCAGCCAGAACTCGATAACCCAGAGGACCTTTTCATCGGTTGCCCCAAGACTGTGGAATGATCTGGTGGAAGGGATTTGAGAGCTAATTGTGCTGTCAGAATTTTAAAAAGAATTATAGTAAACCCCACATTTGTCATGTTGATTTTTGTGGATTTTTGTGGGTGAGATTATTCAGAGATTTGGTTAAAATATTCTCTAGCATTCTTCAGGTCTTCCAATATCACTTTATGGTCAAGTTCCCTCAGTCATGCTGGAGAACCAATAGATTTCTAGACAGAACACTTTTATAGCAATCGCCATGTCCTCCAATGAGATTCTTTGTTAACCTTTGAGTGGCACTTGACCATAGAGTTGTGCTGGAAGACCTAGAAATTCCTAGAGAGGTGTTCTCTCAGGCTAAAAAAATAAAATTTCTTTATTGGTGGGTTTCCACTGGGCCCCTAACTCTAGTCAATGTGGAGAGCTTTCTGTAAAGACCTATCTCTTCTGGCAGGGCTACCCAGGATGTTTGGGGCCAGCTTCAACTGAACCTCCAGCTACAGCCTGGAATACCTTAGAGATAGGAGTGCAGTGTTCCAGGCCCGGATCAGGCCCTTTTGCCGCCCAAGGCCAAAGGGTCTGCCTCCGCCCTTCCCCGCCCCGGCTCCGCCCCGCCCCCGGCTCTGCCCGGCTCCGCCCCCGCCTCCTCACCGGCACAAGGAGGAGGAAGGAAAGCCCCACCCCCGGAGCCGATGCGGGGCCTCCCCACGGCTGCTCCTCCCTCCTTCCCTCCCTCCCTCCTAAAGCCGCCATGCGGCCGAAATCACCTTTTTCAGGCCGGCTTTAGGAGGGAGGGAGGATCGGCTCCGCGCCGGCGAGGAGGCGGGAGTGGAGCCGGGGGCGAGGAGGGGCAGAGTCAGGGGTGGAGCCGATCCTCCCTCCCTCCTAAAGCAGAGCCGAGGGGAGCAGAGCAAAGGGAGGGGTGGCGTGGATGGCGCTTGCGCCGCCCCGCACGTGCGCCCTTTTAAAAAAATAATTTTGTTCGATTTTTTTTGAATTTTTTGGGGGAATTTTTTTAAAAAAATTGGGGTCCGGATCTGCTGCCCCCCCCCAAAAAGTGCTGCCCGAGGCCATGGCCTAGGGTGGCCTTATGGGTAATCTGGGCCTGCAGTGTTCCTTCACTTATTGCTGGGGTTAGGTTCCAGGACTTCTCGCAATAAGTGAAAAACCGTAGGATACACTATTTATAATATCTATACATTATTTTTGTAGTTATACACTATTTTAAGTCTTTATAAACTTAAAATAAAATGAAGGAAGGGAAAGAAAGGCCCTTCAAGGCTGGAGGGAGAACTCAGGAGGGAAAGCGCCTTGGAGAGCGGCAGCAGCAAAACCCCACAAAACAGTGAAAATACCATGATATATATTTTAAATTAATATTTTTTGAAATCCGCAAAACAGCGAGTCCAAAATAAGTGAACCACGAGGTAGCGAGGGAACACTGTACTGGTAAATACCCCTTTAGACTACTGCAGTGTGCTCTACATTGGGCTGCTCTTATTAGCAACTCAGGGACCTTCTACACAGCCATATAACCCAAAATATCAAAGCGGAAAAACTCACAATATTGGGCTTGGCCGATTTACCGACCAGGCAGGTTGCGGGGCAGTGGTTGTCCTCGCTGCCATCTTGTTAGATGGGAGGGGGGCTTCTTCTCCCCAGAAGCCCCTGGAGGTTGCGGGAAGGCTTCCCGCCACCCGCAGCAGCCGACCAATGGCAGGGCTGGCCCTGCCCTGCTCCCTGACGTCAGCTGGCTGGCCCTCACTTCCGCCCAGGCAGCTCATTTAAGGCTGCCTGGGACTTCCGTGCAGCACGAGGGGGCCAGAGATGGTTTTTTCCTCCTACCCTCCCTACTTCATTCATTGCATGTTGGGTTGTTCCACATTGTTTATATATTTATTTCCTTGGTTGCATTGGTTACCATTTGTTGTTTATGTTCTTTGTCACAACTCTGTGTCTGGCATGTTGCATGGGCCCTGGATCGGGCTGGCTTATCGCCCCCTTGGTTGTGAGGGGGGATAATGCCCTGGACTCCTGGGGTGCTGTGTTTCCATGGACCGGTATTGGGCCGGTGGCACCCAGGCTTGCAAGCGCCTTAGGACATGCGTGGGCTGTCCAACCCCTGATCCAGGGCTCATGCATGGCCGCCAATCCTTGTTCCTGTTTTCAATAAGTGAGTTGTGGCCATTTTCATCCAACCACTTGTCTTTGCATTATTGTTCATGGCGCGAGGTGTATCACCCTTGCACACGCAACTGCTTTTAACTGAAATATCTAAATCTACACTGCCATTTATTCCAGTTCAAAGCAGTTAATGTGTGTTTTTATTCAGCTGTGTGGAAGGGGCCACAGAAATTGCAGCGAGTGCAAATATTGCCTTTTGGTGTGTGAAGGTGGTAACTTGGTACCATTGCCAGGTTTTTAAAAGACTGAGTAAAATGCTTTCCATGAAGCCCAAATAAGTTGCCATTAAGTGCATGTGGTCCAAAACTCAGAGGACCCTTCTACACTGCCATATAATCCAGTTTATCAAAGCAGATAAACCACATTATCAGCGTTGTACTGGAATCCCTGTTTAAACCACTGAGCTGCTGAACTTGATGGCCGAAAGGTCACTAATTCGAATCTGGGAGTGACCCCAACTTCTGCCAACCTAACAGTTTGAAAACATGCGAATGTGAGTAGATCAATAGGTCCCGCTCTGGCGGGAATGTAACGGTGCTCCATGTAGTCATGCTGGCCCCATAACCTTGGAGGTGTCTACGGACAACACCGGCTCTTTGGCTTAGAAATGAAGATGAGCATCAACCCCCAGAGTCGGACCTGACTGGACTTAATGTCAGGAGAAAACCTTTACCTAACCTACTGGATTATATGAATCTACACTGTCATATAATCCAGTTCAAAGCAGATAATCTGGATTTTATATGGCAGAGTAGAAGGGAAACACACTTTGCCTACCATATACAACATCAAAAGTTCAGTCTGAAATAAAGTGTACCTTTGGGGGGGAGTCAAATATCCCATCTTCTTGCATGAAGGTTAAAAGGTGGAAAAAGTACCAAACTATTTAATATGCAGAGGAATCCTCAATCCACCAACAGCTAACCAACTGCACTCACTTGAACAGCAGACCGGTGTATAATACACAGGTTTGTCAGTAAATATGTGTAATGTACAGTACATTGTTTAAAAAATCTCTTGCATTGCTCTTTCATCTGAGCTTAATGTGTTAAACACAAACGGTCAGCCAAAGGAGGATTACCTTTTCATCACATCACATCACAGAAAACTCTCATCCGTGTCTAGTTCCTCTGATCCATTCAATGTACCTTTTAAATAAGTTCAATTTGTTTCAGTCTATAATGAAACCTGAGTAGAGGCACACAGGTTTTTTTACATAAAGAAATCTGTTTTTTCAGTATAAATATTAATTAAAAATCTGTTAACATTTCTCTAATGCTGGGATTATAACGACTGTTTAGTTACTGAGTACACAGCTTTAAACAAATTAAACAGTATGTATCATATGGTCGATCACGATACAAATAAGGAACCTTGTTAGCAACTACAAAAAAACCTTTGCAGCATGGTGTATTAAAGCACAGTCATCCTTTCCACATTTGCAGTGTTGACTTTTGCAGATTGGACTATTCATGGATTTGATGAAAAATGTTTTACCTATGAAAATATAGATCTCCTAGTGTGAATCTATGGTCAACTTACTCCATTCACATTGGTCTTCACATTGAAGACCATAGGTTCTCCAATGTGATTCTATGGTCCGTTTGCATCAGAAGTTCACAATAGACCTATGCTGCAAAATCTGGAATTTCCTTGAGAAATGTTGTCTCGGGCAAAAGAAATATAGTTTTTTAAATTTGTGTTTCTCTGCTTTCATGGTATCCTGTGTTCTTAACCCCAGTGAATGTGAAGGGATGACTGTAGAATGAGCGTCCCACATTTGCAGGGGTTAGAAGCACAAGATCCCCATGAGAGTCTGAAACCACCAGTAAAACATTGATATTGTAGTAATCTGAGAGAACACCTTTCTAGGAATCTCTAGGTCAGGGGTGCTCACACTTTTTCAGCATGCGAGCTACTCTTAAAGCAACCAAGTCCAAAAGATCTACCTGCCCCCGCCGCCATGCGCTCCCGCGTCCTCCCGCCGCCGCACGCTCTTGCCACCATGCGTGCTCCTGCTGCTGTTTTCCGCCCGCACAGCGCTTCTTCCGCCTGTGGGGCATTGCAGGAAGGAGAAAGCACAAGGCGGGGCATCCAGAGGGAGCGCTCCGCCCTGTCTGTCTTGCCGGCAACAGAGGCTGCACAGCTGCTTCTGGACGAGAGAGAGGCAGGGCGCTCCCTCCAGAGGCCCCGCCTCGTGCTTCCTTCTTCCTGCAATGCCCCGCAGGTGAAAGAAGCACCGCGAGAGCGGAAGCCAGCAGCAGGAGCACACGTGCGCGCAGGGTGTCCGCGCGCATGGCAGGAGCGCCCCATCCGGTTAGTGAGGCCCGAAGATCACCTGGAAGAGGGCCGAAGATCTACTAGTAGCTCGCGAGCTACCTAATGAGCACCCCTGCTCTAGGTTTTCCTGCACAATTATACAGTATACAATTGCAGTTGGGAATCCAGAGATTCCTATAGAGCTGTTTTCTATAGAAATAGCCATGTATAAATATGTGAGAGAAAGTCATAAGGAGGAGGGAGCAAGCGTGTTTTCTGCTGCCCTGGAGACTAGGAAGCGGAACAATGGCCTCAAACTACAAGAAAGGAGATTCCATCTGAACATTAGGAAGAACTTCCTGACTGAGAACTGTTTGGCAGTGGAACTCTCTGCCCCAGAGTGTGGTGGAGGCTCCTTCTTTGGAAGCTTTTAAACAGAGGCTGGATGGCTATCTGTCCGGGGCCTTTGAATGCAATTTTCCTGCTTCTTTGCAGGGGGTTGGACTGGATGGCCCACGAGATCTCTTCCAACTCTATGATTCTAAATCTCCAAGCATTTCATGTTGGCGACACGCTTTTCCAACATGCATTATTCACAACACAATAATTCAGTTTTATTAGCAAATTGCAATTAACAGAATGTATGAGGATGCAACATATCTCATAAAAACCTTTAATTTTTTTAAAAAATATTTGATTTATTGCTTATGACACATAGACTCGGAGATTTCTTGTTATGTTTGTGTGACACAAGTATGCACTGCAGCCGAAACCCTAATGTGTCATCACACACTATTTGGAAAGCTCTGCTCCAGCATGACTCTGTGATCAATTTCTGGTAGAAGCTGACCATAAAATCACGCTGGAATATCTAGACCAGAGTTTCTCAAACTTCCGAATGCTGCGACCCCTAAATACGGTTCCTCCTGTTGTGGTGACCCCCAACCGTAACATTATTTTCGTTGCTACTTCATAACTGTAATTTTGCTACTGTTATGAATCGTAATGTAAATATCTGATATACAGGATGTGTTGTCATTCACTGGACCAAATTTGGCACAAATACACAATACGCCCAAATCTGAATATTGATGGAGTTGGAGGGGATTGATTTTGTCATTTGGGAGTTGTAGAAGCTGGTATTTATAGTTCACCTACAATCAAAGAGCATTCTGAACTCCACCAATGATGGAATTGAACCAAGCTTGGCACACAGAACTCCCATGACCAATAAGAAAATACTGGATGGGTTTGGTGGGCATTGACCTTGAGCTTTGAAGTTGCAGTTCACCTACATCCAGAGAGCACTGTGAACCCACAAAAAAAAACCACTGATGGATCTGGACCAAACTTGGCACAAATACTCAATATGCCCAAATACGAAAACTGGTGAAGTTTGGGGAAAATAGACCTTGATATTTGGGAGTTGTAGTTGCTGGGTTTTATAGTTCACCAACAATCACAGCAGGAGGAGGGCTTTTGGTGGGAGGATTTGCTATCTGTTTCCAAAAAGGAAGAGGAGGACAGGTGGAGAGATTTTCAGCGTTTCTGCCAAAGGGGTTCCTGAGACCATCAAAAATATGTGTTTTCTGATGGTCCTTGGCGACCCCTCTGAAACCCCCCTCATGACCCCCTTAGGGGTCCCGAACCCCAGGTTGAGAAATGCTGATCAAGACATTCTTAGAGAGACATCTTGATCAAATTCATGAATAATGAAACCCACAAATGCCAAACCCGCAAATGTGATGGGCTGACTGTAATTGCTTTGCAAGTGGTCATAAGTGCAATGCTGGGAATTTGGTGTCTGAAAGACAATTTCTTATAAGGAATGGCAGAATTTCTTATTTGTGGGAGAAATACTCTCATGCCCCCAGCTATATTCCTTATGTCCTGGATCCACCATACGCCCCACTGGCAACTACTATCGATTTGAGGAAAAAAACAAACCTATCAGGAATATAATCCTTATCCTTTGCCCTTCTTCTTCTTCTTCTTCTTCTTCTTCTTCTTCTTCTTCTTCTTCTTCTTCTTCTTCTTCTTCTTCTTCTTCTGTATAACCTGCTTTATTCCTCCCGAAGGGGACTCAAAGCGGCTCAACAAAAATGGCTTGGTCCGACTTACCGGGCTGAGTAGATTTCGGCGCTGGGGGTCCTCACTGCCATTATGGCCCGGGGAGGGGGGTTTTCCCAAAAAACCCCTGGGTGGTGGGAGATTTTCCCGCCACCAGAGCCCGCTGTCCAATGGTGGGCCTGGCTCCGCCCTTGCCTGGCTCGAAGTTGGGGACAGCCCTCTCTTCCTCCCTACTTAAAGCTGCCCGAGACCTTGTTAGTTTATCTTGCTGTTGTTTGGTGTTTAGCTTGCTCTGTATTTTGTTAGCTAATCTTGCTGTTGTTGCGTGTTTATCTTGTCACATCTCTGTGTTGGGGCGTGTGGCATGGCCCCTGGATCAGGGTGGTGTATCACCCCTTGTTGGAAGGGGGGCTAACGCCCTAGCCCCTGGGGTGCCGAGTTTACGGGATCCGGTAGCATGCCGGTGGCACCTTAGGACCTTAACACACACATACACACACACCCCTCCAAAAACATATTTTTAAGTAGGCATCCCCTTGTTTCAGAATGCTAGATGAGAACTGGATACCTACTCACCCCATCTCACATGCTTCTCTCCATTCCATATTTAATACGGACCTCATCACACTTGCCACCGTAATCACCACAGATCGTGGTGAATTTGGCAGTGTCTGGCAGGGTGTGTGAGAATCAATTGCTCCACACCCTGCATCGCCTGTCTTCTCCTTTACCTCATCCCAAGGGGGGAAGCATCTGTCACCCAGCTTCCCCTGTTGATCTCTATACTACATGGGAAGCCTCCAGTTTTGCTGCTGCCAGTTCTGCTTCGGTTTTGCCACTGAGCCCACTGGAAGCAGATTTATGTCATGAGGTGGCAGTTCACAGGCTCTGTGGCAAAACTGAAGATGAACTGCTATACACCGCCAACTTTTAGCCTGTCTAAAGGTCGTATAAAATTACAAATCAGCTTTATCACACAGCCAAGAGATGGCTCCTCCCAATCCATGCCCCTATGTTACTGTTTCCGTTTTCATAGTTTTCTTTTAGCAAACCTTATATAATGTGCAGGCCCGTGACTTTCGTCTCAATGGAGAAATGTAGAAACATTTTTTGTTCCTACAGAGTTGCACAGTTCCATTTTTAAAACCCTACCAATAATGGGAAAGTGGAAAACGGTCTTTCTCTTACTATCATCAGAAGTGTACTACTGGCCATTTCAGCAATGGAGACTTTAACAGGATGGGAAGACTACCCCCAAAGCATGCCCCAAAACATGTGCCACTGGCACAGAGGATGAACCGCAGATGGGTCAACCCATCAATAAATAAAAAAATGATTCTGGCATGCATGAAAAAATTAATGATGAATGAAGTCAATTGTTTCCCATTTTTCAAAAAGTACTCATGGCAGATTTTTTTTGCCTACGAGTGTCCAACAAAACAGACCTTGCGCCATGTGATACGACCCACAGACAGCAGACAAAGAGTGTCAGAGACAGGGTATAAGACTGTGTGATAAGGTCCTTATTCTCTGGAATTTGATCTGATTTTCAACCTATTTTGCGATTGCAACATTTCCAACAGATCTGGAAACCAGATACAGCTATGTGAATTTTCTCAGTCAGAATTCACTCGGTAGGAGGAAGTGCTTTCTAAGACACTTAACATTCAAGGTGGGTAATCTAGTAATTTTAGCACTCACTGAGCTATTTCAAGCAATGGAGAGATAGAGTGGAGAATGAAATTTATCTTCTAGTTTCATGGTCTTTAAATTGCCTGTCGCTGGTGATGCTTTTCGCTTTCAGTGTGTTTAGTAGCTTTAAAAATAACTTCACTTTTAGTCCAAAGTTCAAAGCAAATACATGCTTAAGAACATACACATACACAGAGTTGCCAATGTGGTGTATATATGATAGGCAGCATGGCACAGTGGCTTGAGCTTTGAATTATGACCCTGGAGATCAGGGTGACCTCGGGCATGTCACACTCAGCCTCAGGGGAAGGCAATGGCAAACTTCCTCTGAGTAAATCCGCTAAGAAAACTGTATCATAGGTTTGTCTTGGGGGTCTCCATAAATTGGAAATGACTTAAAAGCTTACGACAACAAGTAGCAATGTAGCTAAAGTCTTTTCCTACCTAATCTTGCTATTTTCTCACATCTGAGTTTGGGAATTTCACCAGGTGTTATCTACATCCATTACAGCAGTGTTTCTCGACCTGGGAGTTGGGGCCTCTGGCGGGTTGTGAGGAGGTTTCAGAAGGATCGTCAAAGACCATCAGAAAACATATATTTCTGATAGTCTTAGGAACGCCTTCAGCAGAGATGGCTGAAGATCTTTTCGCTTATCCTTCTCTTCCGTTTTGGAAACACACAGCGAATCCTCCCACCAAAAGCCCTCCTCTGCTGTGATTACACGGCCTCTCAGCCAAGGGGAGGGTTGTTTCTGAGACTCCAAGTGGGGATGAGAGAGAAGGCGTGCTTGGCACATGGCAGCGTGGTATGCATGTGCAGGTGAGGGAGAGCATGCAAGGTTGGAGGGAGGCTTGCACCAGCAAGTCCCTTCAAGACATGGGGGTTCTGTGAGGGAAGTTTGGCCCAATTCTATCATTTTCAGGGTTCAGAATACTCTTTGATTCTAGGTAATCTATAAATCTCAGCAACTACAACTCCTAAATGTCAAGGTCTGTTTTCCCCAAACATCACCAGTGTTTACATTTGGGCATATTGAGTATGTGTGCCATGTTTGGTCCAGATTCATCATTGTTTGAGTCCACAGTTCTCTCTGGATGTAGGTAAACTACAACTCCAAAGCTCAAGGTCAATGCCCACCAATCCCTTCAAGTATTTTCTGTTGGTCATGGGAGTTATGTGTGCCAAGTTTGGTTCAATTCCCTCATTGGTGGAGTTCAGAATGCTCTTTGGTTGTAGGTTAACTATAAAATCAGTGTGTACAGAGCTATCATACTGTCTATTCTCCTCTATGGGTCTGAAACATGGGTCACCTATCGCCAACACCTACGACTCCTCGAACGCTTTCATCAGCGCTGTCTTCGCACAATCCTAAAGATACACTGGACCGACTATGTGATGAATGTTGCTGTCCTTGAGCAAGCAGGGATCACCAGCATTGAGGCCATGCTATTGAGAACACAGCTGCGCTGGGCAGGGCACGTCTCTAGAATGGAGGACCACCGCCTCCCAAAGATACTACTGTACGGTGAACTTCGCCACTTGGGTCAGCGCAAGAGAGGTGCCCCCAAAAGAGATATATAGGACTCCCTGAAACAACATCTCAGGCTTGGCCAGATTGATCACCAATAATGGTCCACCCTGGCCTCACATCATCGAAGCATGGAGATGTACTATCCACAATGCTGGCGGCCTCTTTCGAGATGACATGCCTTGTTAATGGGTCTCTGAATACATTCGAAGAACCTGATTCCCAGAATGAGGGTTTATTTACGACAAGATGATGAAAGAACCGCAACTTGGAAACAACATCACCCAAGGAGACTTTCTGCTGTGCTTTCTGCAACCAAACTTGCCTATCTCAGATTGGCGTTTTTAGTCATCAACGCGCTTGTAAAAAGCGTGGGATGAGTCCTTCCTGAATCTTCGTTTTCTTATGATTTGAGTAATGCCGACCATGACCTTGTAAAGGATGATAGATAAGTAAATGTGATTGTTATTCTTATGATTTGATTATGATATAAAATACAGAGACAGTAATTACAACACCCAAATTACAAAATCAACTCCCCCTCAACTCCACCAGCATACAAATTTGGATGTATCGGGTATTTGTGCCAAATTTAATCCAGTGAATGAAAATACCACCTGCACATCAGATATTTACATTACGATTCATAACAGTGGCAAAATTACAGTTATGAAGTAGCAATGAAAATAATTTTATGGGTGGGGGTCACCACAACATGGGGAACTGTATTAAGGGGTCGCAGCATTAGGAAGGTTGAGAAACACTGCATTAAAGCCTTTCACAGCAGAAGAGCTATGAACTTGTGAAAACAAAATAGAAAGTAAAATTCTCAGATTATCGGATTTCATGCTGCAGGTCACAGAGTTTGAACAGTTTTGACATTTCTGTTAGAGTACCTCAAGGCTCTCCTGGAACCTAAGAGCGAGCATAACTACTGGGTGTTGTGTTCCAAAAAAGTAGTTTTTCCAAGCTTCATTAACAAGTAGATATTCACGGCAAGGCACAATGTGCCATCTTGTTTGCAATCCCACCCCATACTTTTAACCAAAAATCACTCTTCTGCCGTTGACTGACAGAACAGAACTCGCTATTCCATTTAAAACGACACCTTATGAATATAAACAGAACTATTGACACCATTTACTGTCTAACTTGGAGGCATAAGCCACCTCTGCAGCTTCTAAGCTCAGTGAAGCACCAAAACCTCAAGGGTTGCTGCCAAAAAGTATTTCGTAAGATTGAATGGAGCTACTGTTTTGCTGCTTATTAACGGCTAGCTGTGGGGAGAGATGGGCTCGGCACACAAGCAGAGTTTTGATCTATAATGATGGTGGAAATTCCCCAGTGGCCAAATCCCACCACTTCGTAAAATTATTTCTCAGGGTGAACCAGCAAGGAATACAAATTTGTGATGACACTAGAGATCAGGCAGTGTCCCCATTGGCTCTGCTGATTGAGGATACTGAGGATTGTAGTCCAACATTTATAGGAGGGTGTTGTTGCTTACTGTTGTCTTCGTCATCGCCTAGCTCAAGACTGCTAAAAAATTAAAATGATTAGAACGTATTCAAAAACATACACAGGGTAAACATTAAATTAGAAGTTAGAAGTATTAAAATGTTAGTTGTAATAGTTAAATCTAAACTTTACAATGTAAACTACACTCAAAAAGGGCAAAAAGCAGTTAGAACAATACAGCATCTTTCCCAAGCTCTTTCTTTAAATGCCTCCAGTTTAAAAGTCTCTCTGAATAATAATAATAATAATACAAACTGTTAAGCAGCTAACAGAAGGATATGGACAGATTCATTTAAGGCCACATCTGATTTTTGTTTTGTTTTGTTCTGGGCAGAGGGTTGGACTAGATGGCTCACAAGGTCTCTTCCAATTCTATGATTCTACTAGCTGCACCCGGCACGCGTTGCTGTGCCCTATTTAGGAGATGCGAGAAAGTCTGAGTATGTAAGGGTTGGAATTGTTGTTAGTTATGGTGTTGTTGGGGCCATGGCTGTGTCGTTGTGGGTTGTTCTGGTGGGTGGGATGTTGAAGTCCTGGGGAGTTATTGGTGTGTGGTGTTGCTGGCGTTCTGCATAGCTTGTGGATATACAGTGTTTTTTGTCTTTCCGTCTGCTGTGTTGATGTAGAGGTTGATGCTTGTGTGGGTGGGGTACTTTGGAAGTCAGTGGAGGTACTTGAAATCCCATTATCCATGGTGTGTCCTCCTCTGAACTGCAGTCGGATGGAGTGTGGGTCATGGGGGGCATTGTGTGCCAAGTTTGGTCTTTATCGGTCTTGGTTCTGGGCCACAGTGGTCTGTGGGGAATTATGGGTTTTGAAGTAGTACATATCCCATTATCCATGGAGGTACTTCAAGTCCCATAATCCATGGTCCACCCTCCTCCAAACTGTAGTAGAATGTAGCGTGGGTCATAGGGGCTCTGTGTGCCAAGGTAGGTTACTGTAAATTCAGGCCATACACAATGTCCCATGAGCTGAGGCCTAGTCAGGAACAGCAAGTTAATGAAGCCTTACTGTCAATTCAGGCCATACACAATGTCCAATGAGCTGAGGCGTTGTCGGGAGAATCAAGTTAATGAAGCCTTACTGTCAATTCAGAGCGTAAACAGCATTCCATTAAGTGAGGCCTAGTCAGGGAAATTAAGTTAATGAAGCCTTACTGTCAATTTTGGGCATGGTCTGTGATTTGTAGGGGTGCCTCAGTCCTTTGCCTTATCGTCCTCTGACAGTTTATTATGGGTCGGAATGTTCATGTTGGCTGGCCAGTACAGGAGTTATGCAAATCCGCCCTTATTGGCAGCCAATCATGTTGTCAGAATGTAGAGGCTGGGAGAGTCGTTGGCAGGCCCGGAGGATGCTGGGAAATGTAGGGTTTTTTACTCGTTGTTTTGGGGGCCTTTTAGGTTTTGGGTGGGAAAGTTTCTTTGCTAAAAACATACCTTGCTTGAGGCCTATTTCTGTTGGCAAGTTTGGTGTTTCTGCATTGTAAGGTTTCTCTGTTTAGGAAGGTCGGTCCATGACAGGAACCCCTTTATATAATAGATGATTCTACACTGCCATGTAATCCAGTTCAAAGCAGATAATTTGGATTCAGAGACTGGATCATATGGCAGTGTAGATCCAGCTCTAGACTCCCTGGGAAGGGAATTCCAAAGTCTGGGGGCAACCACCAAGAAGGCCCTATCACTTGCTCCCACCAAAAGCACTTTTGAAAGTGAGAGGAATGAAAGAAAGAGTTCCCCTGTGGATTTCAAAGTCCAGGCACACTCACAAGAAGATATGTGGTCTGTGAGATATACTTAAAAATTTGGTTGGGCAATACTTATTTAGGATCATAGAGTTGGTGGAGACTACAAGGGACATTGAGTCCAAACCCCTTCCATGCGGGAACACACAACCAAATCACCCCCAAAATATGTCCATCCTACCAGGCCCGGATCACCCATAAGGCCACACTAGGCCACGGCATAGGGGCGCAGCCGAGGTAGAGGGGCACCAGATCCGGGCCCCCCTCCCAACTTTTTAAACATTTTTTAATTTTTTTAAAAAATTCAATCTTCAGGCGCTTCTGTGCCTGCGCGCCATCCACCCCCCCCTTTTGCTGCACTCCTCCTTGGCTCCTTTCCCAAGTTGCCAGGGGCGGGGCTTCCCTTCGTCCTCCTCCACGCGATGCGCCCGGCTTCCTTGACTCAAGGAAGCCGGGCATGTGGTGAGGAAGAGGGGGAAGGAAGGGAAGGCTTGTCCCCAGGGGCGGGGCTTCCCTTCCTCCTCCTCCTCCGCGATGCGCCCGGCTTCCTTGACTCATTTCAGTTGTTACATATTGAGTTCAAAGCATGAATAGTTTACATTTAATTTTGCTGGAGGGAGGGGAGGGGAGGGGAGGGCTGGAGCCACATCTTTCCTAAAGTCACTATATAAACTCCAGGTTTTCTCTCCTTAGAATAGTAATTCTGGATGTTCTTCCTCATCAGTAAATGTTGCCTAGCTGCAACCTTTTGACCAGCTCTAATGTGGTTCAGACACATGTTTTTGTGGGATAGAGGCAGGCATGCTCAACGTCAGAAATACCTTCTCCACTCTGTCACTCACACACACTCCTTCACATACAATTGCTTCTTCTTGCTCCCCCTTCTTTTTATCTCACTCACTTTCCCCCATGCATGGATCCAGATGTCACACTCCACCCAAACATTGCATACATCAATGTGTTGTCGAAGGATTTCATGGCCGGAATCACTGGGTTGTTGTAAGTTTTTCGGGCTGTATGGCCATTTTCTAGAAGCATTATCTCCTGATGTTTCGCCTGCATCTATGGCAGACATCCTCTGAGGATGCCTGCCATAGATGTGGGTGAAACGTCAGGAGAGAACGCTTCTAGAACATGCCCATACAGCCTGAAAAACCTACAACAACCCATTGCATACATCCACAGTCCACCAACGGGGCAATTTGCAGAATGATGCAGCTTTTGATGCCAAATCATTCAAAGAATACTAAAAGGAGCAGTTGCTATAGGTTGTAGTAAGGATGAACTGTGAGTACCCACGTGTGCCCACAAAAATGGGCACTTGCCCCTTGTTGCTAATAAAAGAAGGAATGCACTGAGAGTTGGCAGGGCTGTTCTCACCCTTTACCTTTCCTAAAAATCTCAAGGGAATACTGCTAGCTCTTGTGTGTACACACCGATGCACACACACACACTCTCAGAGGTAGCTGGTGAGTTGGCATGGTAACTTACTATTGCTAAGTTGCTGCTCGTGCATAGAATGAAAGTCCTGATCAGCAATTACCATGTCAAAATGTGTGTAAATTGTTGTGTTTAAAAATGTTCATTTCATTTTTGACCAAAATGAATATGTGGAGCGAGACACTATCTATGGGACTTTCCGTGCAGATGGTAAAAGGCCATGTCTGCTAGGGTTGGGTCCGAATCAGTTTGAACGAAAAAGATTTGTAGTTTCCGGTGGGTCATTTTATATAATATCCAAAAACAGAATGGGAAGTAGGGAAGATGAAAGGCGCAGGCATAGCGGATTAAAAGAGCCAGATTTCATCAGTTGTGGAGAGGAAGGAGTCAAGTCTGCAATATACCTGAGGCAGGGATCTGCCATGTCTTTTCGCTTTCCCCAGAGAAGCAGCCTCCAAAGAGGGCCCTGGGAACTTGCTTTTCCAGCGGCACTTGCATAGGGCAAGCATCACGCTTCCTCTCAGGACATGATGGGAGTTTAAGTTTCTCCCTCTCTCTCTCTCTCTCTCTCTCTCTCTCTCTCTGTTTCATAGCCAATAAAAAGCCTGGTGATTTCCATGCTCTTATTGGCTGAGAATGGGCACAACCAATAACTACAATTTCCAAAAGTTTCCCTTGGGTTTGTCTTATTTTTTGAAAAAAATGTTATGATTAAAACTTAAAATAATTCTTTAAAAATCAGTAGATTAGTGAATTGTTTTGAAACTTGACATGCCTGCAGTTGCAAATGGGGTTTATAACTGAGGTAGGATTCATGCAGATAGATCTTAAAATGGTTGTGGATTGAGCCTTTAAAGTTTCCCATTGTAGCCAATGGGCCGTATGGTTGTTTCTGTATCATCACAGCTTCTTATTGGCAACAGAGCTTCCTGCAAGTTCTTGGACATTGAAAGCCCATCAGTTGAGATCAGAATGGGATGGATATGTGATCAGCAGGAAAGATAGATTAGTTGTACCACCTCCTTGCTGTTTGCATGGGTATCCTGTTATGATCTCAGCAGCAACCATGATGGCCTTGGTATGGCGCCCCCAACGGGGCTTGTTTTGCATTTGTATTGTTTGCATTTGTATTGTGTACCTGTTTGCCCTTTGCCTGCATGGCCTTTTGTTGTGGCCATGTAGACTGTGATGGGAGGAGTCGTGCTTGGCCCATACCTGGCAGCACCACCCTGAACTCCTCCCCTTCCTGAGTTTACCTGGGGGCTGGACTTCCTTTCTGCCTCCATTCCAAGCACAGAACATGGACGAAGCAGGCGGAAGTCTGGAGCCAAGGCTCAGACAAAGCACCTTCGTTCACGTATAGCCTTCCAACGCTCTCAAACCAAGGAATTCAGTAATAGGAAGGGCCAGCCCTTCAACAGAGACTGTATTTCTTTGGGGACCCACAGACTTCGTGCACCAGAGGACCATTTGAGGAGCAACAGGATACCTGGAACCATAAGAGAGGCACCTTCACGCTGCATAAAGCAAGTGAATGCATCCCCTTTGTTTAAAGGACACTTTTGCAACCTACTTCAAGCTTTTTGGACCATCAGTTTTTACTGATTGTAAGCCAATAAACCATTGTTTTGAGTTCACCCTTTTTGAGTCTTGAACTCATTGCTTAGAGAATCTCCAGGTTTCTTGTGCATGGGAAGGCTAGAACGTGAACCCCAGGGTCTATAGAATTCGTCCATCCTTTTAAAGCCCCCTTTTTTGGCCCTGGTGGGACGCCACACTTAGCACTTACAAAAAGGTCTTTGGCCAGTGATTGCCAGCAGCAGCAACATGGATAACAAGGGTATAACCCAGTAGCTGAACCATCTGGACACCAAATGGCGCTAAAGAGTGTTTGGTCCAATGTATATGACTGCCATCACGAACAATCAGCATTAGCCCAGAGCAGAATACTCCAACCTGGTTCCATATTAAGCAGCCTGTGCTCACCTCACCACACTAGAGCATTTATGCACTTTAAATCCTATGGCTTCCTCTTGCAGAATTCTGGGGTTTGTAGTTTCAGGAGGGACCTTTCAACTCAGCCAGAGAAGGCCTGGGCCTCACTTAACTACAAACTCCAGAATTTTACAGGAGGCAGCCACAGGATTTAAAGTGGGATAGCAACTCTTTAAAGTATAGTGTAATACAAAACCTTTGAATCATATGTGGTCATTGAAGGGCATGCCCCCCCCCCCCATAATACTTTCATGATGGGTAGTGTAGGTACAGTGATGCATCCATATGTAATAGTAAATTCGATAGTCAAAATTAAACATGACTTTGAAGATGATAAACGTAATTATTGCTTTGTTCAGCTTTAAAAAAAAATATTAAAGCCCTTTGCAGAATATTCAAATTCCCTCATTTATTTGATGGGCAGTACATTTTTGAGTAAAACCAACAAATCTACCAACAGCTAGAGTGTTTGATCTCCCTTAAGATGGTATTTCCAATTCCTGCCGCATTCAACCGCAATGTACCAAATTGGGGTCACTGCCTCATTTTGCTAACATAGTCCTTCTTTTAAGTGCTACATAGCAAGCAGGTATATTCCTCTCTGTACAGCCTTATCTCAGTTCACAAAACCTCTAACACAGTGAAGCCCGTCCACCGCTCATGCTCCTCCTCCTCCGCGTGGCCTGGCTCCGCACCCTCCCCCCGGCTTCAGCTCTCCCACAGCTTCGCCAGCCTTGAGGGGGCAGTGCCAAGCCAGCGGTGGCAGAGCCAGCACAATTCTGACTTGGCACTGCCCCCTCAAGGCTGGCAAAGCTGTGGGAGAGCTGAAGCCAGGACGCACCAGGGCATGGTGCGGCCTGGCTCCTCCCCCTCCTGCGGCTTCGGCACTCCCAGCAGCTGCTCCCAGCAGGCCACCAACCCCCAGCCGTTCTTTACTGTGTTAGAGTGTCATTTTGTGACATTTTGGTTGGTGTTGTGCCCCCGGATTTTTTTATGTTAAAAGTGTGCTGCGGCTCAAAAAAGGTTGGGAAACACTGCTCTAACAAAGAAGATCCTTTCTACAAAGTCTCTTAACAGTCACATAGTCCCTTGTTTTTCTCCATCTCCTTTGCTCAGCTGGAGGTTTTAGCAACATCGACAATGGGAAGATGATGAACAAGAGCTAAGGGAACACTGATCTTGGATTACGGCAGCATATAACTGTAAAAATGGAATTAAATATCATTTAAGGATTTACTTCAGCCAATAACACCTGCCTCCAGAATCCCTTACTGAACATGTGTAACAGCAAAATAGAGAAAACGGGAAAGCAAATTATCCACACACAGCCAGAACATGAAAAAACAAAAGCAAAACATTGATCTATAGATTTGGCCAACAAAATGGAAATCATAAGAAAAGATGGGGAAAAAAACCCCAGATGCATTTTGAAATAATGCTTCAATGCTTCAAACTATCTCTAGAAGGCTCATAATGGTTGCCTCATTTCATATGTGCATATTATTCAGTTGTGAATAAAAAAAACTTTGCTGAAACAGGTTTTGCCTCTGTACTTAAAGAAATAATACACAGGAACATATGTGCTTTGTTAACTGAAGTATACCTCTACTTGTAAGAGCTGTAGTTCTGAGTTTTCTTAGTGAAGAGGTCTACAACTATTATTTTGTTCTATATATGTGTGTGCGTGTCAATTAGCAAAATCTTTAAATGGGAGAAAAGTAAGATGACATTAAAAAAATAAAATGTGTGAGCAAAACTGTTGATGAAAATGCAGAGACAGCGGGGATCATGAAATTGAAAGAACTAATATGAAAGAGTCATCTCCAGATGTGCGTTCCCTGGGAAGAAAAGGGAGGGACACTTTGATATCCATACACAATATACATGGTCATCCACGCATCATGATACCATATGCTTAAGCCACATCCAACCACTTCAATAATAGAACTATGTGAAGATACCAAATTCAGACCATTGTAACAAGGAGTTAGGAAACATTCTTCCTTTCCTTCTTTGTCCAAGTCACCATGCATCTTGGGCAAGTAAAACCCTTGTAATTTCTTGCTTTGCTTTGCTTATTTAATTCAGGGTGGTAGGACTTCAGACTCTTATATGTCTAGGACAGGCAGGTGATACTGTGAAATTGTCTGTAGATATGACTTGAAAACTGGCATGACCACTGACTCTAAACTGTGGCCAGCAGGTGGGATCAATTGAACTATGGGCAATTCCAGACAGCCCCTTTAATGCAGGAGTTACCGCAATAAAAAGGGGGCTATCCAGATGACGTCCTGGACAAACCTGATGTCAGCACCTGCATATGAGCCTCTGGAATCTGAGGCCCATACACAGGGCCTGCCAATTAATCAATTCTGATAAGGCCCTTGCCTTGGTGACCCTGAGAATAAACGGCTGCGTTTTGGCACGCACAGAAAGAGCGGGAACCGGCTGTTCAACTTATGTGGGAGTATCTATTTAAGGAATGCAAAACCCTGTACCAGCATTCTCTGACATTACATATGTCCGATTTCCTCTTCAGTAAAGCTTTGTTACAACTTCCAGGATGTCTGTGAGTTGATTTCTTAGCTGCTGGAAGTGAGTCCTGACACCTGAATTAATTCACCACAAGCCAGGAAAACCCTGGTTTGTGGAGAATTAATTTGTTAATGGGCTTATTACATGCTTTCTAGGAAGGCACGGAATAAACCTACTACTTCCAGTGTCTGGACTGCAATCCAGACAGTAGTCCCACAGTTTTCTAGGTTAAATTAGCCTGGAAAACTGTGAGAACACCAACTCCCCAAAAGCCCCCCCAAAGCACTGGAAAAAACAAAAGAACTTACCCGGCCTCCATTTCTATGTGCTAAGAGAGCAAAGGGAGCCCTCTAATGGAGGCCGGGTACGTTCCTTTGTTTTTTACAGTGCTTTTGGAGATGGGGTTAGAGCAGGGGTGCTCACATTTTTTCAGCATGCGAGCTACTCTTAAAGCAATCAAGTCCAAAAGATCTACCTGCCCGCACCTCCATGCGCTCCCGTGCGCTCCCACCACCGCGTGCTCTTGCCACCGCACGTGCTCCTGCTGCTGTTTTCCGCCCGCGCAGCGCTTCTTCTGCCTACGGGGCATTGCAGGAAGGAGAAAGCACAAGGTGGGGCATCCAGAGGGAGCGCTCCGCCCTGCCTGTCTCGCCGGCAACGGAGGCAGCACAGCTGCTTCTGGACGAGAGAGAGGCAGGGAGCTCCCTCCAGAGGCCCCGCCTCGTGCTTCCTTCCTGCAATGCTCCGCAGGTGAAAGAAGCATGGCGAGAGAAGAAGCGAGCAGCAGGAGCGCGCGTGTGCACAGGGTGTGCGCACGCATGGCAGGAGTGCCCCATCCGGCTGGTGAGGCCCGAAGATCACCTGGAAGAGGGCCGAAGATCTACTAGTAGCTCCTGAGCTACCTAATGAGCACCCCTGGGTTAGAGTGTCCGGTGTTCTCCAGGAAAGTTCTGGAAGAACATCTGGTTACCTATCCCAGAAAATACGCACTTTCTGGGGTGTGTGGATAGGGGCTCAGGAACATCCATGTTTTTTAAATGCAGATGCTCCTGGGTTGTGTGGAAGAGTCCTATATGAACAGGTAGGTTAGCTGCTTTCAAGCATAAATGAGACTACCTTAGTTTTGTATGGTGAATTTTGACCTAATACTTGATTATAACAGTGATGGCTAGCAACCGCGCCTCTGAACTTCAGCAAAAGACATACAGAGGATTTGCTGCTCATGTGCCTTGGAATCCCTCCTATAGGTCTTGAAGATACTGGAACTGTACTCAGAATTCAAGCTAGTCTAAAGAGATATAGGAGATATGTTTTCTGTCCCAAGAGTAACTGGATTATCTATATCTAATTGCAAATGTATTTCATTTGCATGCAGGTTGCAGAATCCAACTGTTTAGGTGTAGAATTTGGCTAAGCTAGACTGTGTGTGTGTGTGTGTGTGTGTGTGTGTGTGTGTGTGTGTGCTTTAAGGATTACATTACACTTTACAAATTATTCTCACTTAAAGTTTTCTGAGCAAGCTTGTCAAGTTGTACTTTCAGCTGCTGCGTCAACATCATCAATTATGTGGAAGTCGCTTCTGCTTGTGCAGGATGCTGCTGCTTTTACTTCCAGCACGAGGACAAAAGACTTGCAGGAGGCATTGGCCTTGAATTACAGATCAATGGCATCATTGTACATACAAACCAATAGATAAAGAAATTCTACCCCAGCCCAATCCTTTCAGCTATATTGCTTTCGGTATTCATTATGTACATATGGAAATGGGGCTGGATTGAAGAGGAGATGGAGAACCCACAGCCTGTGTGGGCTTTTGTCTCCTTGGAGAAATGACTATAGGGAACTTTGTGGGGGGTAATAAACGAAAGGCCAGTTTATTCCTTTCATTCTCTCTATTTTGCATGAACCATACAAGGAAAGAGAGTGCTTTTTCTTTCCCCCCCTTGTGATTCATCTGATTAATGGAGCCTCCTCCTGCCAGTTCTGAATGGTGTGCATTTAATCCTATTTAACTCCCAGGACTTGGTGTGTCATTAGAGGACTAAAAGGCATGATGCGCCAACCAGATGGTGATTCAAAGCGATCATGTGGGAGGCAAACAAAAGCCCACTTTGCCTTTTTCTCGACTTCAGTGATTATTCCATTTCAAAGCACCAGGGACTAGACCGCAAAGAACGTGGTGGGCAAGGCCACCCTCCCACGGCACCGTGCGGTGCAGAAGCAGCAAGGTTCCAAGGACTCCTGTGTGTGGCAAAGACCCTGATCCACTTAGCTGCTAAAGATGCCAGCCGCAAGACTATAGCTGGGAAATGTTATAAGAAAAGGTACCTGCTAATAATACCTGTTAATAATGCAAGAAGAAAGGTGGATGAGGAAATGTAAGGAAGAAACAGTTGCCTCTTCAAATAGGAGCAGCTCACTGAATCAGGGTTCTTGGATTAAGAGCAAGAAAAGATGGAGATATTCTGCATTCAAAACATTCTCAGTGAAAATCGGTTTGGGGTTTGTTTTTTTAGTAACTAGAGTTGTTATGTACCTTCCCATCATTGCTGAATTAGCAACCCCATCCTAGGGTTTTCTTGGAAATATTTATGCAGAAGAAATATGCCATTGCATTCCCCTGAGGCTGAGTGACTTGCTCAAGGCAACCTAATGGGTTTCCATGACTGAGCAAGGATTCAAATCCTGGTAACTCAGAATTCAAGTCCAATATTTAAAGCACTATAGCATGCTCTCTCTCTCTCTCTCTCTCTCTCTCTCTCTCTCTCTCGCCTTGGTAAATAGACAAAAGCGTTTTCTTGGCCAGAGCTATTCGCAGGGGCGGCCTTACCTCTCCCGGGGGGGGGGGTACACAAACCTTATTTTGGCGCCCCCAATGGCTCCTGGACGCCCGCACGAGTGCGTCCCACGCGGCCTGCGCATGATGCGGTGGCGCGCACGGGCGGCAGTGGCGGAGGCACGGCATGGGCAGCACTAGCTCCCGAGCACGCCTCCACCTAGCGGCGTGGCTGGTTGCGGAGGTGCAGCGGCGGGGCGGGACGGCCGGCGCGGCAGCGCCCCTCCCAGGTGGCAACGCCCCTCCCAGGTCCCGTCGCCCTACGCAGCCGCGTAGTCGGCGGACTGGGAGGGGCCAGCCCTGGCTATTCGTATGAAGTTTGTCATCGCTTTCTTCTAAAGCTGAGACAATGTGACCTGTTTGATAACCCACAATACATTTCCATAGCTGAGCAGGAATTTAAACTGATCTACCTAGTCTAACACATCACATTGACAAAACCATTAGCAATATATTACAAAAAAACAAGTAACACAAAGTGTTATATTGTCAGCTACTTGTGTTCAGACTGCCAGCTTGCTATGCTCTTCTCTGGGATATTCTGTTTCATTCCCTTTTGCCTTTCAGATTTTCAATTTCAAGAGTTAGAAATACTATTCCTTTGACTAAGGAACATGCTATTGGGGTGTCTGGGTCTCCCCAACTCCTCTCCTAGGCCGTAAAGTTTCGTTTTGTTTAACTTTTGTTTAACAGGCTGGAAATGCTTTCCTCTTGCACAAGGATTGGACCATTTTCATTCCATATATTCACCTAATGTGATTTAAATGGTGCAATACATTGTATAACAATTGCACTATTTTGATCACACTCAGTTGTTCCTAACCTGTGGTCGATGGACCACCAGTGGTCCACAACAATGAAATATGGTCCGCAGCCTCACCATTACCTGGTTGCCTTGAAACCACAAGGTAACAAGAGCGACTGGTCTTGCAAAATCCTCTTATAGTGCCGAAGCAACGGGGCTGTCAGGAGGGGAGAGGCTGACTACCCAGGAAAGATTACTACTACCCTATCAGCTCTAGATTATTAAATATGGTTTTATGTGGGTGAGCAGACGGCAACTACTGGATGGCATATGTTCTGTATCATAAACTAGAGCTGATGTGGTCCATCCAATGCAAATTTCTGAATCAGCACCCCAAATAACCAAGCTAAATATAAAGTTGACAAAAACTGATTTGTAACCTTTTTGGCACTAATGTTGGAGTGTGGCCCCTGGTCAAAAAAAGTTTGGGAACCACTGCACTAAGTGAACATAGTTGACATAAAGGACTATGTGGTTAATATGTCTTCTCGATGTGCTTTCCTTTCCCAGAATGAAACTTTTTTGTTGGGTCAAACAAAACTGTTTGCATCATAACAAGCTAATAGAGGGGAAGATAGGTTGGATAGTAAGAGAGAAGATGTACCCCTATGTTGCTGCAGATCTTTCTGAGTCAGAGGTGGGCTAAATATGACTAGCTTTTGCCCCATGCCCCACAGATGGACAGCAAAGTTAGTCCCCATCTCATTTCTATGAGAATGGAGCCGAATGTTCTTCCATTTCAAGAAAAAGGAAACAAGGGTTCCAAGAAAGTAAGACCAAAACAAAAGAAAACAAGCCAAGCCACTTTGCACCAAATTAAATAAAAACAAGGTTTCATACAAATTATGTTTGTCTGCCTGTGTGTGCAGGCATGGCCCTCAATCCCATCGGTTAGACCCAACTCCATGATCATATATTGTGCAGTGTGATTAGTATTTAACTGGGAGACCACCAACAAATATCAGATACTGTAGCTTATGTTTCAGAGGAAAATCGCCTCTGAGCATACCTTGCCTAAGAAAACTCAGGAAGTTTTTGGTACTGAATTTTTCACAAACAACCTGGTGCCTATTCCCCAACCCCAAATGGTGTGCGGCTCGGATGGCATTAATTTGGCTGAAGGACAGGGAACCGAGAAGGCTATTTGCACTCTGTCCAGCCCATGCTTATCTATCACAATTTGACAGCCAGGCTTCTATTTCAGGATGGGTACTGCACAGAGCTGCTTCTCTGGGGAGATGATCTAAATGGGTCACGCCTGGCCAAAAATATACTGGAGTTGTCACTTCAATCTGGCAAAACCCTGGACTTGGAGCAAGACTTTGGATAACCAAATATGATGAAACAATGTGGATTTTCTAATAAACTCACAACATGTTTGTTACTCTCTACAGTAGGGGTAGGGAAGGGAAAATAATTTTTATTTTCTCTCAATTCATCATGGGTTGCACCTACAGAGTTGGGCACACCTGAAGGCCATTGTGTGTGTCTGTATGGCCAAAGAGTGAGGTATTCTGGAGATGGAGAGAAACCAGATTACTACATTTGCATATAATTTTGGGACATTTTAGTGCATTTTGGAGAGAATTGATTTCAATTATTTAGAAAACTGAAGATCTATGAAAGTAGATTCTCTCCAAAATGCACTAAAACATCCCAAAATTGTATGCAGGGTGTTGTTTTCCTTGCTTTTGCTAGTGTTTCCTTCAAGTTAACACCAAATTCTAATGAATTTATACTAGCCTTTTCTTGACAAAATGTATTCAAAGGAAACTTAACTTTGCCTTCTTCTTCTTCCATCCTTGATGTGTATTTAATTGCATTTTAAATTTATTTTTGTACTTTTTCAATACAAATTGTTATCCTTTTGGAATGCCATTCAGGGTGGCATTTGATTTTAATCCTGAAAACACATAAGTAGGCTCCAGATAATGAAGCCCTGGACCATGATTGGAGTGGTGAATCACGCACACCAGCAAATGACTCTGGTTTGCATTACAATATTCCAGCCTTTGTGAGTAAGTGTATTCATCTACTCTATCTAGTAGCAAAAGGGCTCAAGGTGGCGAATTCCCACCAGTCCTTTCAGTCTCTGAAGAACATAAAAACTCAGCTTTATAAAAGGTACAAGCAGTTCCATGCAAAAATGAAAAAAAAGGTTTATGAGTAACCCACCGTAATGAAGAGCCCAGAATTTATTTATTTATTTATTTATTATTTAAACTTGTGAGTCGCCACTCCCGGGTGGCTCGGGGCGACTTACACAGAATTCAAGATTAAAACAGAATAAAAACACCATAAAAACATTCAACGCACTAAAAACACTCAACACAATAAAACACAATAAGTACATCAATATGGTATGCAGAGCACGGAAGGCAAGTGCCTACCAATCTTATCATTAACACCCGAAGGCCTGCCGGAACAGGAGGGTTTTGCACGCCTTCCGGAATACACTGACTTCGGAAGGCAGTGCGTTCCACAATATTGGGGCAATTATTGAAAAGGCCCTCCGCCTTGTGGTTGTCAGATGATACTGTACATTTTGACGCCGGGCACCTCCAGTAGTTGACCCACCTCGGAACGTAATGACCTAGCGGGACAGTATGGGATAAGGCTGTCCCTAAGGTACGCTGGCCCCAGACCGTTTAAGGCCTTAAAGGTCAGAACCAACACTTTGAGGGTGATCTGGTGTTCCACTGGTAACCAGTGCAGCTCCTGCAAAAGAGGTGTTATATGGGCGGTCGCCGAAACGCCAGCCAGGAGTCTAGCCGCCGCATTCTGGACCAGCTTCAATTTCCGGATCACCGACAGAGGAAGGCCAATGTAGAGAGCATTACAGTAGTCCAGTCTCGAGATGACCGTGGCTTGGACCACTGTGGCTAGGTCGTGGCGGGAGAGGTAGGGAGCCAGCTTCCTCGCCTGACGGAGGTGGAAGAAGGCAACTCAACTGACGGTGGAGATTTGCGTCTCCATCGTCAGTCGAGAGTCCAAGGTGACGCCAAGACTTTTAACTGCAGATGACGGACATAACGTCACACCATCCAGGGGAGGAAGCTGGATCTCCACCCCGCCCGGACGACCCAATTTGGAGGTAGTTTTATCAGATCTTGGTGCACCAAGGCTGATTGCGACATCATACAGAATGAACTGTCTGCCCTCAAGCAGCAGAGTTTTGCTGTTATGAGAGCACATGAAATAGTTATTTAATTTATCGTTATGTTATTTTTACTGCTAAGGATGTGGGGAGATCTTGTGGGATTTTCTGCCTCATGTGACCAAATATCTTGACTGGCTTTCAGTAATATGTACCTTGAGCTGGGTCAAGCATAGTGTAGTGATTTTAGTATTGGACTACAGCTCTACAGACCAAGGTTTGAATCCCAACTCAACCATGGAATCCAAATAGGTGAATTCTGGGCAAATCACACTCTCTCAGTCTTAGACGATGACAAAGGCTCCATCTACACCAGGGGTGGGCAATTACCAGCCCTCCAGGTGTTTTGGACTTCAACTCCCAGAAATCCTAACAGCTGGTAAACTGGCTAGGATTTCTGGGAGTTGAAGTCCAAAACACCTGGAGGGCTGGTAATTGCCCACCCCTGATCTACACTGTCATATATGACAGTTTGAAACTGCCTTGAATGGTCAGTGTAGATTCATAGAATACAGTTAATGCAGTGTAGATTGGGTCATAGGCAGACATGTAGCTGGGGGGCTTAGGGGCCTCAGCCCCTCCCCCAAAATTCTCAGGGTGGTCTGCGAGAAGGCCTTACTGGTACAATATTTAAAATGTTATGTTTATTCATATCATGATCTGATCACTATGCTCATTATACCCACATTCATGGGGTTATTGGGATAACAATACAAAAGGTTTGGTAGGGTAGTCCCTCTCTTACTCAGACTCAGCCCCTCCCGAATCAAACTCAGCCCTCCCTGAATCAAAATCCTGGCTACGGCCCTGGTCATAGGCAACACCTTTCTGAAGAAATCTTGCCAAGAAAACCCCATGCTAGGGCTGCCATAAGTTGAAGACACATATTACTTGAAGACATGCAACCCCCCCCCTCCCAAAAAACTCCCCAGCAACCTAATGCCTTAGGTTGGACAAGAAATGCCCATAGAATTTCATGGGTGAATGATGCCCCTTGTCTTTTCTTATTGTATCACTTGGCTACTTTCTGTGATGATGGGATCCTGCACAGTCACCATTCAAGCACAAAGCTAGAATAGTATTTGCCTTACCAAGTGTAGTTATTTTTATCTTCTTAGGGTTGTTGTTCAAGCAAACACTAAGATTTGTCAACCTGTGATCTATATCATCTATATTACCTGGGAAACCATCACTCACCTACTCACACATTGAAAATTACAGCACTTAAACAGGCTTAACTTTGGTTTGAATGATGCCCCTTGTCTTTTTATTGTATCACTTGGGCTACTTTCTGTGATAATGGGATCCTGCTATTATCTTGGGCAAAATAGCTTATAAAACATGGGTTTCTGTCTAAAAAATCAAAAGGTTAATAATATTAGGATCAGGTTGGATTTAGGAACAACAGCCATAATTTCTGCAAGAGACAGTCACCCTATGAAATAGCCCATTTATGTGAAGACAGTAAAACTTCTGGGTGCTTTGAAGGTGATGTGGGGCTCCAGTTGAGAAAAAAAGAGCTAGACTTCCTGGGATCAATGAAGGGAGTAGCTTATTTACTACAACTTGACGAAGGTATCTCAGGTTGGACAGAGGACGAGAGTCATTACTCCCTTAAGAAACATCTGGATCCTTAATGTCAACACCACTGTGAATGGAAAACAAAAAAAACCTTGTTGCATTGGAGTTTTCTACCAGCTTTGCTAGAATATGATTTAAAACAGTAATAATTTTGCAGATTTCCATGGTGTCTGTATTAGTGTACTGTATTACACTAATGTACTGTATTAGTTAGCTTTTGCTGTCATGATCCTTAGAATTATAGAATCATGAGTTGGAATTATAGAGTTGGAAAACTACTTTGGCCAATCAATGTAACCCTCTCCACGCAGGAACATACAGTCAAAGTATTCCACATAAATGGTCATCCAGTCTCTGCTTTAAAATTTCTACCTCCATCACACTCCCAGGCAGCATATTCCCCGGTCAAATACTTCTTACTAGCAGAAACTTCTTCCTAAAGTTTGAATGGAATCTCTTCCCTTAGAGGTTGAATTTGGTGCACCATGGCTCAGGAGGAGCAGAAAACAAGATGGTTCCATCTTCAGTATGACTTCCTTTCAAACATTTAAACACAGCTATCATGTCTCCTCTCTTCTCCAGGCTAAACATACCTATCTCCCTGAGCCACTCCTCATAGAGCTTGGCTTCCAGATCTTTAACTATTTTGGTTGCCATTCTCTGGACTCGTTCTAGCTTGTCAATATCCTGCTTGAATTGTGGTGCCCAGAACTGGACATAACATTCAAGGTGAGGTCTGACCAAAGCGGAATGGAGGGACACTATGACGTCTCTCACTTAGAATATTGTTTTGTCTGCCTGGAATACAGAGAAATTACTACTTTACTTTTGTTGCCTGCGCACAGGGGCAGATCTTAGTGGAGGCAAATTAAGCGGCTGCCTCAGGGCTAGGGGTGCATCCGGCCACGGCCGCCAGGTTTGGCGCATGCCACGCCATTGCTGTGGGCCGGTGTGCGGGTGCGACTCCAGGTGGATGGTGACGTGAAACACACTCCACGACGCTGAAAAGGAGGACGTTTTGCAGCCGGGGTGGAGCTTCCCACCTCCGGCTGCAAAACGCCCTCCTTGTTGGCCTCCTGGAGTGCGTTTTGCATCACCATCCACTTGGTGTCATGCCCGCGCGAATGGCACATCCGCCAAACTAGCTGGCCCGCATATACGCACACCGGCGCACCACTGGCACGCATGCACACGGAGAGTAAGGGGACACCAAACGAAGGTTTGCATACCATTTGTAATTACCTTCGTCAGGTCCTGCCTGCACAGTGAAGAAGTGTGTGGTCTGCTGGGAAGTTTTTGTCCCCCAAGGGTGAGGAAAGAAATCTCTGTTATTTCTAGTTCATGGAAACTTGGTGAGCCTAGCAACAGTTGGTGTTAGCAGATTGTGAAGAACTAATAGAATTGAGGAACCTTCTTTCCTATTATATTCTTTTGATATATATAGATATAGATATAATATCACACATTATTCTCTCTCCCCCCCCCCCCCAATTGGTGCTTCAGGGAGATCTAACCAAAGAGGTCAAAGTAGAGTGCAAAATGGAGTCTTTCCCCCAAGGATATGAGTGTTATAAAACTGCAAATACCACTTTAGGAAGATGAATGGAAGAAAATCCACACGAGGACCCTGGTAGCAAAAGAACCTGTACGATATCTTTCTTTGAATTTGACATTTTAGTCATAAAGGCTGGGTGAGTGTTCAGAGTTCTAGAATGGGGGTGGGAGTCAGCAAGGGCAACTTACATAACGTCGATGTTGTTAGTTAGCAAGCAAAAAAGATTGAAAAGAGTGATGTCAACCTTGAAAAAGAACCTGTAAAAAAAAGAAAAGCTTTTGTGCTGTTTGTGTAATGTTTCCAAAAGTAACTTCTGAATGGAAGGTGCCCATAATAGGAACAAAGAAAGAGTCATGTTGATTTGGACCAAAAAGCCCAAGCAATGCAAAATTCGGTGGCTAAAGAGATGCCCATGAGAGCAGTACATAAATGCAACTACACCCTCCATCTGACAAGGAGAATTCTAAGTATTGTACTAAAATATAGATCCCATAATTCCATAGGATAAGAGTTAAGTTAATCTCTTAAGAAAGTCCCATGGCTTCACTTATTTATCTATGTTCAGTTTGCACCCTGATCTAGCTTACTAGCCTTCCGGAAGGCTTGTAAGACCTTTCTATTTGTACAGGCATTTGGTCAGCAATAACTCTAGGCCAGGGGTACTCATTACGGTGATTGGGAGCACCTGGGTGATCTTCGGCCCTCTTCCAGGTGATCTTTGGGCCTCACCAGCCGGATGGCGCTCTCCTGCCATGCATGCACACGTGTGCTCCCGCCGCCGCCTTTGCGGGGCTTCTTTTGCCAAAATGAGGCTTTAGTAGGCGGGCCCTGGGGCTCGTCTTGCCACGCACGGTGTGATGACATGACTGCCCATTGGTTGCTGCTGGGGGGGGGGGGAGCAAGGCGAAGGCACGTGAACGGATAGGATGCGAGGCTGTGGGAGGGATGGAGGGAATGTGTGTGTGTGTGTGAGAGAGAGCCAAGGAGAGAAGAAAGAAATCCGGAGAACTTTTTCGGATCCTTTTGGCAGGCAGGCAGGCGGGTGCTGGAAGGAGAGAGGGAGAGAGAGAGAGAAAGAGGCGAAGGAGGCCGGGCAAAGTGGGGCAAAGCCAAGAAAGCCCCACTGCAAACCCTGCTGCTGTCCTCGGGACTCCCATTCCAAGCCGAGACCTGGGCGAGCGAGCTGTGTGGGGCTGCTTTCTTTCCTTGGTTGGGGGTGAGGAGGGAGGGCTCCGCCATGTTCCTGGGGTTGAACCCGAGAAGGAGGGGGCTGCGGGGATGGAAACTCCACTTGCTGCTGCTGCTTGTGCCCTCGCCGCCTTTCTCCGCCTCGCCCTCGAAGGAGAAAGGCGGCGAGGCCCACGGAGAGAGAGAGAGAGAGAGAGAGAGAGAGGGTGGCTCTTCAGAGCCGGCTAGGAAGAGCCACCCCCTCTCTCTCTCCTCTCTCTCCCGTGGGCATGGACTGCCACCAGTGGGAGGGGTTCTTCCTGCCAGCCATCCACTTGGGCGTCCTTTCTGAGTGACACCCTCGAAAGGAAGGAAGGGCACCCCCCGCTGCATCTGTCACTTTGGAGAAGCACCTTTTCCACTCTTCCTTCTCCTGCCCAGGTAAGGAAGCCTCGAGGGAGGAGGGGGGGGAGGCTGCCGTGGGGAGTCTCCAGCCTCACATGGGTCCCTCTCGGTTGAGTTTCCCGGCCCAGGCAGCAGCCAGGCGGCCCCTCTTCCCAGCCCTGTGCCTTCCAAGCCGCCGCCGAAGCCATATCTGGCTGGAGCGCTGACGGGTGCGCCTATAAATACCCTCCTGCTGCATGTGTGGGAGGAGCCTGCTGTGCACGCAAGAAGCAGGACGGAATGGGGGCTTCCTGCTTTGCGAAATCACGCAGCAGGAAGGAGAAAGGCAACGAAGACATTAAGAGAGAGAGCGCACGCAGGCAAGGACGATCCCCTTCCCGGGTGCACGCGGCAGCGAGTTCGTGGGCAGGCAAGAAAGAAGCCCCACGTGGACGGAAGGTTGCAGTAGGAGCGTGCTCACATGCACAACAGGTGATCTTTTCAACTTGATTGTTCATATAGTAGCTCGCATGATGAAAAAGTGTGGGCACCCCTGCTCTAGGCCTTCTACCACGTAGCCGTAGGCCACAGGAGTAATCTTGGTGTGTGTGCATTACTGTATAGTTTTAATTATGGATGTTAATCTTGATGTTTTATTGTGTTTTTATGGTGTTTTTAGCATATGTAAGTCGCCCCGAGCCTAACGGGAGTGGCGATTAATAAGCCGAAATAAATAAATAAATCAAGGAAGTTCATTAGAAGATCAGGGGTGTCATGTCTGTTTTGGAAAAACAGTTCTGTAAAATTTTGTTAGGATGCTTTTTCAGTTGTTATTCTGCAGAAATAATTATTCAAGTGCTGTTGATGTTTCAGCATTTACTCTTTGTTTTTATTTTATTTTTCTACTGGAAACATCAGTATGGTGAGAACCTGGTGAAATCCAATTCCCAAACAAAGAATTATGGGGGGGAAGTAAAGTTTTGTAGAGCTTGGGGAAGTTATGTCTTGCTCTGCTTATTCAGAGAAGCCACTAAGCATAATTGAAGAAGGAAAGAGAGACAAGGGGAATTTGTGAAAGCTATCTTTTGACTACAACTCCTAGAATCACATTGGGCAATACAGTGGGAAATGCTTGACCTCTGGACGTTGTAGTCCTCTTCCCTCCCACCCTCCCACCCCACAATGTTTTGGCGTCTCTGAAGTCAAGCCCAAGTTGAGGGGGGAAATGCTGCAACTACTAAAAGTTGGGGGAAAGAAAACCTGTCTGACTTGTTAACAATTTGGCATCCGCTGGTGTTGCATTGTTAAACAGGAATAGGTCGAAATAGATTTGCTTGAAATGCAGCTTTCCATCAACAGATAGAAATTGAATTCTGGTTAATTTTTAATATTTATATGTTAGAATCTCCTTTCTGCTAATATTCTAAATATTTTCAAGGACCATGCAAAGCAAAATGTTAGGGGTTTTTTACATCTCTGAACATATGGAAAGTAAGTGAAAATTACTGGTTTTAAGTGAGTCCCCCTCAAGGTTTGGAATACTAGTAAACTCTGGAGGGAGTCTGAAAGGCAGAGACTTCACAACAGGAGATGGCCTACAGGCAGGCATGTTGCCAGGGGGCTATGGGGCTTCAGCCCCTGAAATTCTTAGGGTGGTCCACGAAAAGGCCTTACTGGTACATTATTTAAACTGTTATGTTTATTCATATCATGATCTGATCACCATGCTCATTATATCCCACATTAATGGGGTTATTGGGATAACAATACAAAAGATTTTGCTAGGGTAGACCCTCTTCCACCCAGTCTCAGCCCCCCTGAACCAAACTCAGCCCCCTCCGAAACAAAATCCTGGCTACGGCCCTGCCTACAGGTATCTCTTTATATCTGAACACCAGGGTTGTGAAGAATCTCAATGAAAGGTGTGAGTAGTACCAAGCAGACAGAGGCTTTTCTGCGCTGCATGACTGGAATGAAAGCTCCTTTGAGAGAGTGGAAAACCCAGAGAAAGAGTTGGAAGGGACTGAAGAAAAGCCTGCTTCCAGTGAGCCAAAGAGCCAGGCTCATCCTACTGCAACCACTTAACATAAGACCATGAATGAAGTCTATTCTGAAGATGCCATATATACCCATGTATAAGTTGATTTCATGTATAAGTCAAGCAGGCCCGGATTACTCATAAGGCCAATCTAGGCCATGGCCTATGGGCGCAGGACTAGGGGGCGCCAGATCAAGCACATTTTTTTTTAAACTGCCCCCTCGCAGCGCTCTCCCCCCGCCCTCTCCCGAGAGAGAGAGTCATCATACCTCGGGAGAGGGCGGGGGGAAAGCACTGCGAGGGGGCTGGGGAGGAGGGAATGGTGCCCTCCCCTTGCCATTGCCCGCTTGGCCCGCCCCCTTGTAAAGGAAGGAGGGCGCGAGGAGGAGGAGGAAGGGAAGCTCCGCCCCGCTGGGGCTGCTGGCGGGCATGCATGCGCACGCGGCAGGAGGGCGCCCCTTCCTTCTCCACCATGTTCCTGGGTGCCGCGCATGGCCGGCAGTGTCCCCGGGGGCTTCCCTTCCTCCCTCCACCTGAGGAGGAAAGAAGGGAAGCTCCCGGGGCCGCAGCCGGCCATGCGCGGCACCCAAGAACACGGAGGAGGAGAAAGAGGCACCCTCCTGCCACGCACGCATGCCCGCCAGCAGCCCTGGGCACGGGGCTTCCCTTCCTCCTCCTCCTCCTCCTCCTCATTGCGGCCTCCTTCCGGTTGCGGGAGGAGGAGGCAGACGGAAGCCGCATGGCAGTGGCCCCAGCTGTGGGGCTTCCGTCCGCCTCCTCCTGCGACTGGAAAGAGGACACGAGGAGGAGGAGGACGGAAGCCGCATGGCCGGGCCCACTGCCGCGCATGCGCAGCAGCGCCCTGGGGGCAGGACTTTCCTTCCTCCTCCTTCTCCTCGCCCCCTCCTCCCAGTCGCGGGAGGAGGCGGATGGAAGCCGCACGGCAGTGGCCCCGGCCGTGGGGCTTCTGTCTGCCTCCTCCACCCGCGACCAGAAAGAGGACGTGAGGAGGAGGTGGGCGGAAGCCCCACGGCCGGGGCCGCTGCCGCGCATGTGCAGCAGCACCCTGGGAGCGGGACTTCCTTTCCTCCTCCTCCTCCTCCCCATGACCAACTTCCGGTTGCGGAAAGAAGCGGACGGAAGCCCCGAGGGCGGCCCGGCTTCTTTTGGCCTAGGACGCCAAAAGAAGTTAATCCGGGCCTGAAATCAAGGGCAAGTTTGGGTGTCACAATTATGGATACGACCTGTGAATAAGTCAAGAGTCATTTCATGGATGAGGGAAAGCACTATTACTTTCTCAGAGGGCATCCAACCCTATTGACTACCACAATTTTCCTGCCCAGGTATTCAGAAAGGCACCGTGGTGGAGAGAGTAGAGGGGGTTGGTGCACCTTTTAGGGTCTCCTAAGATGGTCAAAGGTCTTGTCTATTACCACTCTTTACAGAGAAGGGAATGGTTGCTTTTTTAAAAAAAAGAGAGAGTAAAAATACAGTCTTCAAATTGACCCATGTATAAGCCAACCCAGTGTTTTTATATTGATCAGCTGTTTGGAATTTTGGGAGTTGAAGTCCAAAACACCTGGAGGGTTGAAGTTTGCCTATGCCTGTTATACACAGGACTTACTGAGACATGCATTGGAGTTCTTTTTAAAAAAACTTGGATGAGGACCTGCTGAACTTAACTAAATCCATTTTCCTCCTACTGGGGGTGGGGTGTGGGGGTGTCTCCAAGTACATTTAAGAGGTCATGCAAATGGGGACATTGAGATGCCTTCCCCATGGAGGGTATGGAATTTCAGACAGCCTGCCTACAGCAGGTAAGATAAATGGCTATTGATAGAGAGGCCCTTCCTAACCGGCATTTATCCTGGGTCCACATACCCCAGAAAGTGCATGCGTTCTGGAGGGGGGGTCCATGTTCTTCCGAACTTTCTAAAAGAATACCCAGACTTTAATTCTCCCAAAGCCCTAAAAAAGAATAGCGAAATTCAACAAAAACAACTCAAATATATGCTGGAAGTGTAAGAAAGAACTGAGGACCTACTTCCACCAATGGTGGGAATGTAAGAAAGTAACAGGGTACTGGAAAATGATCCACAAGGAGATGCAAAAGATATTAAAAATTAATTTCAAAATGGATCCACAATATTACCTACTGGGAATATCCAACCCCTCATTAACTAAGAACCAAGAGAAAATCTTTTTCCATCTCAGTACCTGCAGCCGAATAGTACTAGCCAGACACTGGAAGAAAGAAACGACCCCCGACCTGGAAGAATGGTTAATAAAAGCTTTGGACCTGATTCAAATGGACTCCATTGCCCAAAATCTGGCTAACAAGAAAAACAGGACAGACTGGACAAACTTTAAAAGCTACTTGCAAAATAAAAAGTACAACTTCACCATAGACTTGAATGACCCGTAAGAGAAGGTTATATGACGGAATATAACCTATACAAAACTTTTCAGATACCATCACTTTTTTTTCTCGTCCTCAACAATAGGTACCTTATATATACTCATGGACACCTTGGAATACTCGTGGGAAGCCGCTTTTAACCCTCCCCCTACCCACTCCCTCCCCCAAAACCTGGTAACCCGGTATCCCCTCCCCTACCCCCCACCCCCACCACCTCCCAAAACCTGTGTCTGTAAACAATAAAATGGGCAATAAAAATCTATTTAAAAAAAAAAAAAGAATTATAGATCATGAGTTGGAATTATAGAGTTGGAAAACTACTTTGGCCAATCAATGTAACCCTCTCCACACAGGAACATACAGTCAAAGTATTCCACATAAATGGTCATCCAGTCTCTGCTTTAAAACTTCTACGAAGGAGACTCCATCACACTCCCAGGCGGCATATTCCCTGGTCAAATACTTCTTACTAGCAGAAACTTCTTCCTAAAGTTTGAATGGAATCTCTTCCCTTAGAGGTTGAATTTGGTGCACCATGGCTCAGGAGGAGCAGAAAACAAGATGGTTCCATCTTCAATATGACTTCCTTTCAAACATTTAAGCACAGCTATCATGTCTCCTCTCTTCTCCAGGCTAAACATACCTATCTCCCTGAGCCACTCCTCATAGAGCTTGGCTTCCAGATCTTTAACTATTTTGGTTACCATTCTCTGGACTCGTTCTAGCTTGTCAATATCCTGCTTGAATTGTGGTGCCCAGAACTGGACATAACATTCAAGGTGAGGTCTGACCAAAGCGGAATGGAGGGACACTATGACGTCTCTCACTTAGAATATTGTTTTGTCTGCCTGGAATACAGAGAATTACTACTTTACTTTTGTTGCCTGCGCACAGGGGCAGATCTTAGTGGAGGCAAATTAAGCGGCTGCCTCAGGGCTAGGGGCGCATCCGGCCACGGCCGCCAGGTTTGGCGCATGCTACGCCATTGCTGTGGGCCGGTCTGCGGGTGCGACTCCAGGTGGATGGTGACGTGAAACACACTCCACGACGCTGAAAAGGAGGACGTTTTGCAGCTGGGGTGGAGCTTCCCACCTCCGGCTGCAAAACGCCCTCCTTTTTGGCCTCCTGGAGGGTGTTTTGCATCACCATCCACTTGGTGTCATGCCCGCGCGAATGGCACATCCGCCAAACTAGCTGGCCCGCCCATACGCACACCAGCGCACCACTGGCACGCATGCACACGGAGAGTAAGGGGACACCAAACGAAGGTTTGCATACCATTTGTAATTACCTTCGTCCGGTCCTGCCTGCACAGTGAAGATGTGTGAGGTCTGCTGGGAAGTTTTTGTCCCCCAAGGGTAAGGAAAGAAATCTCTGTTATTTCTAGTTCATGGAAACTTGGTGAGCCTAGCAACAGTTGGTGTTAGCAGATTGTGAAGAACTAATAGAATTGAGGAACCTTCTTTCCTATTATATTCTTTTGATATATATAGATATAGATATAATATCACACATTATTCTCCCCCAATTGGTGCTTCAGGGAGATCTAACCAAAGAGGTCAAAGTAGAGTGCAAAATGGAGTCTTTCCCCCAAGGATATGAGTGTTATAAAACTGCAAATACCACTTTAGGAAGATGAATGGAATAAAATCCACAAGAGGACCCTGGTAGCAAAAGAACCTGTACGATATCTTTCTTTTGAATTTGACATTTTAGTCATAAAGGCTGGGTGAGTGTTCAGAGTTCTAGAATGGGGGTGGGAGTCAGCAAGGGCAACTTACATAACGTCGATGTTGTTAGT
This sequence comes from Anolis apletophallus, assembly GCA_030556195.1. Lineage (NCBI taxonomy): Eukaryota > Metazoa > Chordata > Lepidosauria > Squamata > Anolidae > Anolis > Anolis apletophallus. Next base: position 184,491,446 of record JARBWK010000002.1, read on the forward strand.
TAGCAAGCAAAAAAGATTGAAAAGAGTGATGTCAACCTTGAAAAAGAACCTGTAAAAAAACGGAAAGCTTTTGTGCTGTTTGTGTAATGTTTCCAAAAGTAACTTCTGAATGGAAGGTGTCCATAATAGGAACAAAGAAAGAGTCATGTTGATTTGGACCAAAAGCCCAAGCAATGCAAAATTCGGTGGCTAAAGAGATGCCCATGAGAGCAGTACATAAATGCAACTACACCCTCCATCTGACAAGGAGAATTCTAAGTATTGTACTAAAATATAGATCCCATAATTCCATAGGATAAGAGTTAAGTTAATCTCTTAAGAAAGTCCCATGGCTTCACTTATTTATCTATGTTCAGTTTGCACCCTGATCTAGCTTACTAGCCTCCCGAAAGGCTTGTAAGACCTTTCTATTTGTACAGGCATTTGGTCAGCAATAACTCTAGGCCAGGGGTACTCATTACGGTGATTGGGAGCACCTGGGTGATCTTCGGCCCTCTTCCAGGTGATCTTTGGGCCTCACCAGCCGGATGGCGCTCTCCTGCCATGCGCGCGCACGTGTGCTCCCGCCGCCGCCTTTGCGGGGCTTCTTTTGCCAAAATGAGGCTTTAGTAGGCGGGCCCTGGGGCTCATCTTGCCTCGCACGGTGTGATGACATGACCGCCCATTGGTTGCTGCTGGGGGGGGGAGCAAGGCGAAGGCACGTGAACGGATAGGATGCGAGGCTGTGGGAGGGATGGAGGGAATGTGTGTGTGTGTGTGTGAGAGAGAGAGAGCCAAGGAGAGAAGAAAGAAATCCAGAGAACTTTTTCGGATCCTTTTGGCAGGCAGGCAGGCGGGTGCTGGAAGGAGAGAGGGAGAGAGAGAAAGAAAGAGGCGAAGGAGGCCGGGCAAAGTGGGGCAAAGCCAAGAAAGCCCCACTGCAAACCCTGCTGCTGTCCTCGGGACTCCCATTCCAAGCCGAGACCTGGGCGACCCAGCTGTGTGGGGCTGCTTTCTTTCCTTGGTTGGGGGTGAGGAGGGAGGGCTCCGCCATGTTCCTGGGGTTGAACCCGAGAAGTCTCCATCCCCGCAGCCCCCTCCTCCTCCTCCTCATTGCGGCCTCCTTCCGGTTGTGGGAGGAGGAGGCGGACGGAAGCCGCATGGCAGTGGCCCCAGCTGTGGGGCTTCTGTCCGCCTCCTCCTGCGACCGGAAAGAGGACACGAGGAGGAGGCGGACGGAAGCCGCATGGCCGGGCCCACTGCCGCGCATGCACAGCAGCGCCCTGGGGGCAGGACTTTCCTTCCTCCTCCTTCTCCTCGCCCCCTCCTCCCAGTGGCGGGAGGAGGCGGATGGAAGCCGCACGGCAGTGGCCCCGGCCGTGGGGCTTCTGTCTGCCTCCTCCACCCGCGACCAGAAAGAGGACGTGAGGAGGAGGTGGGCAAAAGCCCCACGGCCAGGGCCGCTGCCGCGCATGTGCAGCAGCACCCTGGGAGCGGGACTTCCTTTCCTCCTCCTCCTCCTCCCCATGACCAACTTCCGGTCACGGGAAGAGGTGGACGGAAGCCCCGGGGGCGGCCCGGCTTCTTTTGGCCTAGGACGCCAAAAGAAGTTAATCCGGGCCTGAAATCAAGGGCAAGTTTGGGTGTCACAATTATGGATACGACCTGTGAATAAGAGTCATTTCATGGATGAGGGAAAGCACTATTACTTTCTCAGGACTTACACAGGACTTACTGAGACATGCATTGGAGTTCTTTTTTAAAAAAACTTGGATGAGGACCTGCTGAACTTAACTAAATCCATTTTCCTCCTACTGGGGGTGGGGTGTGGGGGTGTGTCTCCAAGTACGTTTAAGAGGTCATGCAAATGGGGACATTGAGATGCCTTCCCCCATGGAGGGTATGGAACTGTGACAGCCTGCCTACAGCAGGTAAGATAAATGGCTATTGATAGAGAGGCCCTTCCAAACAGGCATTTATCCTGGGAACACATACCCCAGAAAGTGCATGCTTTCTGGAGTGGGTGTCCAGATGTTCTTCCGGAACTTTCTAAAAGAATACCCAGACACTTTAACTCCCTCCCCAAAAGCCCCATTAAAAAAAAGAACTTACCCGACAATTTTCCTCCCCCCCCCCTTCTCCTAGTGCATTATTTCTATGTGCCAGGAGAGCTCCAGCAGCCCTCTAATTGAGGCCGGATAAGTTCTTTTGTTTTTTAATTGGCTTTTGTGGACTTTTTGGGAAACCGCAAAAGTCCGGAAAACCGCATGACCCCAGTCTGGACTGCTCCCTCAAAATTCCAGAACTTTTGAGGGAGCAGTCCAGAAAGTAGAAGTAGTGGGTTTATCCCGCGTCTTCCAAGAAAGTGCGACATGAACCTACTAACAAATTAATTGGTTACAAACCAGGGTTTTCTTGGCTTGTGGTGAATTAATTCAGGTTTCCCCAGGACGTCATCTGGACAGCCCCCCTTTAATTGCGGGAACTCCCGTGTTAAAGGGGCTGTCTGGAGCAGGGCAGTCCAACTGCCGGCCCGCGGTCCGGATCTGGCCCCCAGCCTCTTTCCCACGGCCCCCCAACCCATTTTAATTTAAAAAAATTGGGGGGGAAATTTTTTAAAAAACCCACTTCCGGGTTCGGAGCAAGTACCGCGAGACTACGCAAGCCAGACGAGATTTTGTAGGTAGCTGGCGAAATCTCACGTGGCTTGCGTAATCTCGCGGTATCTTCTGTAAATAAATGTAAGCGACTCTTCTCCGGGAAACCATTCGCCAACGGATGCGCTACAGAGCTTCTGCGGCTGCCTCTATCACCGCTTCGTTCACCCGCCACCTGCCTCGCTAGCCCGCCGGAGGCCCGCCGCCTCGCTAGGCAGCAGCCGCCTCGCGAGCTTGCCGGAGGCCCGCTGCCTTGCTAGGCCGCCGCCGCCACGTTGCGAGCCCGCCGGAGGCCCGCCGCCTCAATAGGCCACAGCCGCCGCTGCGAGCCCACGGAGGCCCCCGCCGCCTCGCTAGGCCGCAGCCGCCACTTTGCGAGCCCGCCGGAGGCCCGCCGCCTCGATAGGCTGCCGCCGCCGATTTGCAAGCCCGCCGAAGCAGGGGCCTTAAGGGTGTTAGTAAATGTTTACATGAGGAAGGGGTGGGGGGATATTATTAATATTTGTGGTTCAGGGAAGGATGGGCTTTCTAAATGTTTACATGAGGAAGGGGTGGGGGATATTATTAATATTTGTGGTTCAGGGAAGGATGGGCTTTCTAAATGTTTACATGAGGAAGGGGAGGGGGATATTATTAATATTTGTGGTTCAGGGAAGGAGGGGCTTTCTAAATGTTTACATGAGGAAGGGGTGGGGGATATTATTAATATTTGTGGTTCAGGGAAGGATGGGCTTTCTAAATGTTTACATGAGGAAGGGGTGGGGGATATTATTAATATTTGTGGTTCAGGGAAGGATGGGCTTTCTAAATGTTTACATGAGGAATTCCCACCCTGCATGTTATCTCAGGACAAGATTGTATGTGACTGTATGCATGGCCCATTTGAATTCCCACCCTGCATGTTATCTCAGGACAAGATTGTATTTGACTGTATGCATGCCTCTTATGAGTAGTAATGCAAAGATTCTCCTTTGTAATTGAGGTTTTATATACTCTTATATACATATTTATATGTCTGCATATCTCTCTCTGCATTATTTTGCGAACAAAGACCCAGGAAGACTCATCCCATGCTTTTTACAAGCGCGTTAACGAGTACAAAGGCAAATCTGAGATAGGCAAGTTCGGTTACAGAAAGCAAATTCAAATTAGTCAGCAACACTGCTCTTTAGTAGTTTCTTGATGAATTCCATCAATCTCGGTGCCAATAATAACAAGTAGGAAAGTGCTCAATAAGGGTTCCCTTGACAGAAAGTGTCTGGGACTTGGATGTAAACCTCTCTTCCATTGGTATTCTATGGCTGATTGTGGTTATTTCATCTTCCAGCCATGAATAAGAAACGGAAGATAGACAGTGAGAATCGCGTGTTCCAGGAACGCTGGGAAAGCCAGTATTTCATCACCAATAAGAACGACAAAGTACAGTGCTTGATTTGTATGCAAGTTTTGGCTGTGTACAAAGAATATAATGTCAAAAGGCATTACACCACAAATCATGAAGAGAGATACAGTAAATATCAAGGCAAAGAAAGAACTCTGATGGTTGCAGAACTCAAATCCAAATTCCATAAACAAACTGGTATGTTTACGCAAGTAAAAACTGATCAGGAAAATTCCTTGCATGTTTATTATGGCACTTCAGCTTGCTAAGACCAAGAGACCTTTTACTGATGGAGTCCCTTATAAAGAGATGGCTATATTCCTGGCAAAAGCATTTGGTGAAAGCAAACATGCTAAAACTTTAGAGTCAATGCCAGCTTCTCATCAGACCGTCCAACGAAGAGTTTCGGAACTGGGTAACCACGTACAGCAGAAGTTATCCAGCGAGATTGAAAAATGCCGCTATTTCTCCTTGTGTCTGGATGAGAATACAGACCAGACAGATACTAGTCAACTTTTGATCTTCATTCAAACTGTTTCAGACCACTTTGAGATCAATGAGGAGCTTCTTACCCTGTGTTCTCTTCACTCCACAACAAAGGGTAAGGACATATTTGAAGCAGTGATGAAAGCGGTAAACAGTTTTGGTGGTTTTGAAAAGTGTTCCGCCATTGCAACAGACGGTGCAAAGGCAATGACTGGACCAAGGACAGGATTGATTGGATGTCTGAGAGAACAAGGAATAAAATGCCCAGCATTTCATTGCATCATTCACCAACAGTCTTTATGTGGGAAATCTGTGAAGCAAAGCGAGACCCTCAAGACAGTTGTTACAGTCATCAACAAAATCAGAGGCGGGAACAAGGCTCTTATGCATCGGAAGTTCCGTAACTTTCTGGAGAAGATTGAAGCAGAATACGGAGACCTGCTTATGTACAATCAGGTACGATGGCTTAGTGCCGGAAACTGCCTCAAGAGATTTTTTGAGTTGAGAAAAGAAATCCCTCTTTTCCTTCACGAGTTTAATCCATCTGAGAACCTTGAAGAAGAACTTTCAAGCATGGATTTCTCACGTCACCTGGCATTTCTAACAGATGTTACTGGATACCTCAATGATGTGAACTTAAAATTACAAGGAAGAGGCCAACTGGTGTCTGACCTAATGGCACACAACAATGGGTTTAGAAACAAGCTGACATTTTTCCATGCCGAACTGGAAAAAAATGACATATCTCTCTTCGCCAGCTGCAGTCGTTTGGCGTCAGAGTGTGACGAAGTGCTGGATTTCTCTGAATTTTGCCCTGAGTTGCAGACTATTCTGGATGAATTCAATACGAGATTTTCAGATTTTGAAAGCATTAACAATGACGTTACACTGTTTACGAACCCGCTCACAGCAAACTATGATGGACAACCGGGCAACCTAGTGTTAGAATTCTGTGATCTCCGTGGTGACTTGTTCTTTCAGAACAGACCTGAAAGGGGGACCGAGTTCTTCAAGTTGCTTTCAACTGAACGGTTTCCTCTTCTGCATGACTTTGGACAGAGAATAACTTCCATGTTCGGAAGCACATATTTATGCGAAAGTGCTTTTTCGGCTATGAACTTTATCAAAAATCGTCACAGGAGCTCTCTCTCCGACAGTTCATTGTTAGATCTACTTCGGCTGGCAACGACAAACATTGATGTTGACATTCCTGCCCTTGTAAAGCAGGCTGATCGGCCTCAGTTCTCCCATTAAAATTCTGTTATAATCATTCAGTTTCATTGTGTCATTTAGTTATTTCATAATTAGTAATGCAACTAGGAATTGTAAAATAGAATTAGAGCCAGGGAGGGCGGAGCCAGGGGGGGCGGAGCCGGGAGGGGCAGAGTCAGACCCTTCAGCCCCCCAGGTCATCAGTGTCCGGTAATCAGGCCCCTGGTCCAGTAGATGTTGGACAGCACTGGTCTGGAGGTACCCAGAGAGGTCTTTTGAAAGAAGCCTTCAAGTGACCTCTCAAAGATTTGAAATTATTTTATTTATGTATGGGAGGATTGTCTTGTTTCACTTTACCTAAATGTATAGTTAGTTTTGAATAAAAACTTTCCTGGGACATGTTGAACTGTTTTTGTGGTGTAGGAATCTGGCCCTATTTTTCCCAAATGATTTCTGCCTCTGGCACCAAATTTTCTGTTAAAGAAGTTAAGCCCAGGAATTCATCTATTTCATTAACTAAGGCATACCTTAAAAAAGGAAAGACTGTAGGCATGGAGAAGACTTGCCAGGATCAGGCCACGGGTAATTGGATGCATTAAAAAATCATGTTGAGTTCTGCTGAGCTAGTTTAATAGGGGAAACCGATGAGGGTGACATTTAGCAAAGTGACAAAAATGGATATTTTGCTTGCAGTTGTATGTCTCACAGAATATGGCTCTGTAGGAGTCCTCAAGACAGTCACCCTTCTTACCCTCTTATTCCCCACTGCCAATTGTTTGAGTAGAAGCTTTTGTATCTTTTGTGCTGTCAAGTTCACAAGGCATTTGACGAGTACAAGAAACAGAATTCAATTTGTCTGGAACGGAGGTGGGAGTGGCTCTGTTCTGCCTGGATGTTACCAGTCAATCCTAAGGAAGTGTTTCCTCATTCCAACAGTATAGATGTGCTTGAGTCATGTTGGTCACAGTAGCCTCAGTGTGAGTGGGAATACACTTGACATGCATTGAGAGCAAGATTGACATAGCAGATTGAATATTGGAGAATGGCCGTAAGAGTTCCAGAAGAACACCTGGACACCCACTCCACTGAAGAAATCTTGCCCTGAAAGCCTTAGGCTAGGGCAGTGGGTCTCAACCTCTCCAAACATCCCCAGATGTATTTGTCAGAATATTGCATCATACATTGCACCTCATTTACATTTCATCTAATACAGTGATTCCCAACCAGTGTGCCGTGAGCGATCATCAGGCGTTCCATGGGAAATTGGAACCTCCAATACCCTTTCTTCCCCCTCCTGCCGAACACTTTTTCTTCTCCACTCGGGCTCTCTTCGTCCCAGCATCGCTCTGCTCGCTTTGCATCGCTTTGCTCTGGGGCGAGTCTGCGCAGTAGCGCCCGCACGGGTCACGTCTTCCTCCCTCCCCCCTCCCCTCCTGAACACGCACACGCTGCCCCCTTGGATCAAAAGTGGCAGTGTAGAAGAAAAAGTAAGTGTTCAGCAGGAGGGGGAAGAAAGGGCGCAAAGGGGGAGGAAGAGGTCTCTGTTGAAAGCTGGCATGGGCAAACTTGGACTTTCCAGGTGTTTTAGACTCCAACTCCCACCATTCCTAGCAGCCTCGGGCTCTTTTCCTCCCCCCCCCCCCCAGCCATTTAAGCAGGAAACGGCCTCAGGCTGTTAGGAATGGTGGGAGTTGAAGTCCAAAGCACCCAGAGGGCCGAAGTTTTCCGTGCCTGTTTTAGGGACCTTAAAGTGGTGAGCCTCCTTCCAACATTGTGATTCTGGATAGAAAACAACATAACATGACATAGTTTGAGTCCACAGTGCTCTCTGGGTGTAGGTGAACTACAACTTCCAAACTCAAGGTCAATTTCAGTACTTTCTGTTGGTAATGAGAGTTCAATATGCTAAGTTTGGTTCAATTCCATTGTTGCAAGACTTCTGGATGCTCTTTGATTGTGTGTTAAGTATAAATCCCAGAAACTGTAGCTCCCAAATGTCAAGGTCTATTTTCCCCAAACTCCATCCGTGTTTACATTTAGGCATATTGAGTATTCATGCCAAGTTTGGTCCTGATCCAACATTGTTTGAGTCCACAGTGCTCTCTGGATATAGGTGAACTACAACTCCAAAACTCAAGGTTAATGCCCGCCAAACTCTTATAGCATTTTCTCTTGGTTATGGGAGTTCTGTGTGGGAAGTTTGTGTCTTTCTGCCATTCCTGCCAGGATATCTATGTTGTGTTCATCAAAACAGGTCCAGGTTTCACACTGAGTGTATAAATATTTTTAAAACATATCTATTATATAAATGGGTTCACGTCATGTGATGTATACCTCAAACAAAGAAACCATACAACACAGAAACACAATACTTGCCAACAGAAATAGGCCTCAAGCAAGGTACGTTTGTAGCAAAGAAACTTTCCCCCAAAACCTAAAAGGCCCCCAAAAACAAATAAAAATAAAACTACATTTACCAGCATCCTCCGGGCAGGCCCCATTCTGAAAACATGATTGGCTGCCAATAAAAATAACTGAAAATTCATGAAAATTCGAACCATAATAAACTGCCAAAACAGAATAAGGAAAAGGCCAATCCCCAACACAAACACCCAAATCACTTCCAACCAAAAATTTACACCCCAAAAATCACAGACCACGCCCACAATTGACAGTAAGGCTTCATTAACTTGATTTCCCTAACTAGCCCTCACTTACTGGGAAGCTGTTTAATAATAATAATAATACTGTTTATTTCTATTCCGCTCTTCTCACCCCGAAGGGGACTCAGTGCGGATTACAATACATATACGACAGACAATCCCTGTCGGAGACGTACAGTTTTACACATAGACAGTACAGTGCAGTTTATAGAAGGGTTCTTTCTTAGCTGCGTCACAGGGTAACGGGACATGCAGGTGTGCGTCATACAGGGTCATCCAGGATGTCACTGCTCCAATTACGTCATTGTTGTTGTTATGCGTCTTTGCATCACCAGGGGTGCTGTTGTTCCATCCTCATGACGGGAGCCTTCTGGTTTTTTTCTCTCCCTCTTCCGCAATTCACCTCGCAGGCCAGCCGAAACTTTCAGACGTTGTAGGTCTATAAAAAGCCCTTCCCCATTATTTTATATAATGGTCCCCATTGGTGTTTGAACTGCTTGGGTGGGCAGTGGACTAGGCTCATATATTGTTATTAGCTGGTCATCCAAGCCAGCTCGGGGAATTGAACCAGCAACCTTCAGGTTGCAAGCACAGCTGTGTTACCACTGTGCTATCTCCCCGGCCCTTACGCTCTAAATTGACAGTAAGACTTCATTAACTTGATTCTCCCGACTAGGCCTCAGCTCATTGGACATTGTGTATGGCCTGAATTGACAGTAAGGCTTCATTAACTTGCTGTTCCTAACTAGGCCTCAGCTCATGGGACATTGTGTATGGCCTGAATTTACAGTAACCTACCTTGGCACACAGAGCCCCGACCATGCATGATGGGACTTGAAGTACCACCATGGAAAACGGGATTTCTAGTACTTCAAAACCCATCATTCCCCACAGACCACTGTGGCCCAGAACCAAGACCAATAAAGACCTAACTTGGCACATCATGCCCCCCATGACCCACACTCCATCCAACTGCAGTTTAGAGAAGGGCACACCGTGGATGATTGAACTTTCTCGCATCTCCTAAAAAGGGCACAGCAACGCGTGCCGGATACAGCTAGTTAACTATATGTAGTACTGTGTTACAGTGTCATTTTGTATCATTTTGGTTGGTGGTGTGCCCCAGGATTTTGTAAATGTAAAAAATGTGCTGCGGCTCAAAAAAGGTTGAAAAACACTGATCTAATACATAAAACATAATACTTTCACAATTTTGGCCTTCAACTCCCAGAAATCCTAACAGCTGGTAAACTGGCCGGGATTTCTTGGAATTGTAGGCCAAAATTCCTGGGGACCACTGAGATAGGTTTGTCCCAAATTAGAGTCAGATCAAGGGATGGAAGAAGAAGAAGAAGCATGGCCCAAGGAGATGCTTTTTCCTTAGCTGAGAACATTTGAATCTTTGTAGGACTTTTTTCTTTGGAAAAGGCATAGCCACTCATTTTATAATCTCTTCAATGCAATGTATAACTTATCTGAGGCTCTTTCTTTCTTTCTTTCTTTCTTCCCCCATCAACATGCGCATTTCCCTCATTCTTCAAATGCCTTGATTGTTAAAGGTTAATACGAAATGATTCATTTCAGTTCGAGGACACTGAGCCACCACAAGTACGGCAATGAATGGATAGATGCAAAGATCACTTGGTGAATCAAGAAGGTAGAATTCTTAGTCAGAAATGATTTGAGAGCTTCTAAACACAGACAAAGCATTTTTTTCTGCCTCCCCCTCTCCCAATCAATAAGCACAGCCTGCAAATATTGGGATAAAGCACAATGTTTTGTATGCAGGCGCAATGTGTGCCATTTTTAGTTTCAAACTTCTCACATCGAACAACCGCATTGCTCTCTCCACCTCTCTGATTGTAATACTTATCACAATACGTATTGTGAGGCTAAGGATATGTAGTAATGTTGGGTTCATTCATTTCAGCTCTTAAAAACTGGAAGGGGTAGAAGCGTGCGAAAAGAGGACTGTTAATGAATAAGACCATTCATTTATTTAGAGTGGCATCCTATTATGGCATCATACGTAAGTTAGGCTTTTGATGTCCAGATTTGGAGGACTGTCATCTCTGTTGAGTCTAAAGAGAGCTCCCTACCCTGGGTTGTTGGAGGTTTTTTGGGCTGTATGGCCATGTTCTAGAGAAGCATTCACTCCTGACATTTCACCTGCATCTATGGCAGGCATCCTCAGAGGTTGTGAGGTCTGTTGGAAAGTAGGAAAATTGGATTGATATATCTGTAGAATGTCCAGGGTGGGAGGAAGAACTCTTGCCTGTTGGAGGCAAGCCTGAATGTTTCAACTGGCCACGTTGATTAGTATTTGATGGCCTGACAGTTTTTAGGTTTTTGTTACTGCCTGGGAGAATCCTTTGTTGAGAGGTGATTAGGTGTTCCTGGTTGTTTCTTGTCTGGAGTTCCCATGTGTTTGAATTATTTTTTTTATTTATTGTTATAATTTTAGACTTACTGGTAGCCAGATTTTGTTCATTTTCATGGTTTCTTCCTTTCTGTTGAAATTGTCCACATGCTTGTGAATTTCAATGGCTTCTATGTGTAGCCTGACATGGTAGTTGTTGGAGTGGTCCAGCATTTCTGTGTTCTCAAATACGGGGGCAGGTCAATAATTCTGTGACTTTTTGAATGAAACACAGATTTTTGGATAAAAAATCATTTTATTTTTCAACGTAGTCTCCTTTGAGCTCTATTCACTTTGTCCAACATTTCTCCATTTTTTTTATCCCTTCCAAAAAATAAGATTTGTTGAGCTCATCAAAATAGGTATTTGTTTGTGAGATGATTTCATCATTGGAGTCAAATCTCTTTCCACCGAGCCATTTCTTCAGGTTTGGAAACAAGAAATAGTCACTCATGGCAAAATCCGGAGAATAGGGTGGATGAGGGAGCAATTCATATCCCAATTCATGGATTGTTGCCATGGAACCTGCACATGTGTACACCCTTGCATTGTGTGCACCCTTGCATTGTCCTGGTGCCATCTTGTGGAAAGCTTTCTCATACCCAAGTGATCATTTAAAATTGAAACCACTGAGCCATGGGAGATGCCCATGGCTTCCACAATCTCTCGCACTTTCAATCTCCTATGGGCCAACACCATATTGTGAATTTTTTTCAATTGTTTCGGGTGTAGAGACCTCAACTGGGCATCCAGAACGTTCGGCATCTCCTGTGCTTGTACGGCCACAATGAAATTCAGTAAACCACTTTTTTACCATTGAAATTGATGGTGCAGTATTTATCAAGCTTAGCCTTGGTTTGAGTGATGGTTTTTTTCCCGCAAAAAAATAATGCTTAATGAGCACACGAAATTCACTTTTTTCCATTTTCTCCTCAAATCACGTGGTAGTCTGCTATCAATGGCAGTCAAACCCAGGGCCGGCCTGACCTTTTCCAGGGGGGTAGGCAAAGAATATTTTGCCCCCCCCCCCCCGGCAGCAAGCATCACTCGGTCCCGCCTCCGCCTCCGCCTCCGCCGCCGCCGCTGCACAGCCGGCCCCACGCGCCGGCTGCGGAGCGCCTCCCAAAGCACGGACATTTCTGCGCATGCGTGAATGTCCGCTGGGTCCCGAGCGCGCCTGCGCGCTGGCTCCAAAAAGCGCTGACTATTATTATTATTATCATCATCATCATCATTAGAGGCTGAATGGCCATCTGTGAGGAATGCTTTGATTGTATTTTCCTCTTATAGCAGAAGGAGGTAGGACTGGATGGCCCTTGGAGGTCTCCTATTCTAGGAACCCATTGTAATTATTATTATTATTATCATCATCATCAGAGGCTGAATGGCCATCTGTGAGGAATACTTTGATTGTGTTTTCCCCTTATAGCAGAAGGAGATTGGACTGGATGGCCCTTGGAGGTCTCCTGTTCTAGGAACCCATTGTAATTATTATTATTATTATTATTATTATCATCATCATCATTAGAGGCTGAATGGCCATCTGTGAGGAATGCTTTGATTGTGTTTTCCCCTTATAGCAGAAGGAGATTGGACTGGATGGCCCTTGGAGGTCTCCTATTCTAGGAACCCATTGTAATTATTATTATTATTATTATTATCATCATTAGAAGCTGAATGGCCATCTGTGAGGATTGCTTTGATTGTGTTTTCCCCTTATAGCAGAAGGAGATCGGACTGGATGGCCCTTGGAGGTCTCCTATTCTAGGAACCCATTGTAATTATTATTATTATTATTATCATCATCATCATCAGAGGCTGAATGGTCATCTGTGAGGAGTGCTTTGATTGTATTTTCCCCTTATGGCAGAAGGAGATTGGACTGGATGGCCCTGGATGGCCCTTAGAGGTCTCCTACTCCAAGAACCTGTTGTTGTTGTTATTATTATTATTATTAGCAGAGGCAGAATGAATATTATGCCTCATCATTCAGGGTTATAGGCCTGTGTGGAAGGGCCCTGGCTTCTTATTTGACTTCCTTTCCACACATCTGAATAAAATCCCATGTTATTTGCTTTAAACCAGACTCCGATAATCCAGTTCAAAGCAGGTATTCTGGGCTATATGGCTGTGTGGAAGGGCCCTGAGTCCACACTGCAATATAATCCAGTTCAAAGCAGGTTTTGTGTGGTTTCCTGCCTGGATATTCTGCGTTATATGGCTGTGTGAAGGGCCCTGAGTCCACACTGCAATATAATCCAGTTCAAAGCAGGTTTTGTGGGGTTTCCTGCCTGGATATTCTGCGTTATATGGCTGTGTGAAGGGCCCTGAGTCCACACTGCAATATAATCCAGTTCAAAGCAGGTTTTGTGGGGTTTCCTGCCGGGATATTCTGCGTTATATGGCTGTGTGAAGGGCCCTGAGTCCACACTGCAATATAATCCAGTTCAAAGCAGGTTTTGTGGGGTTTCCTGCCTGGATATTCTGAGTTGTATGGCTGTGTGAAGGGCCCTGAGTCCACACTACAATATAATCCAGTTCAAAGCTGGTTTTGTGGGGTTTCCTGCCTGGATATTCTCGTTATATGGCTGTGTGAAGGGCCCTGAGTCCACACTACAATATAATCCAGTTCAAAGCAGGTTTTGTGGGGTTTCCTGCCTGGATAATCTGTGTTATATGGCTGTGTGAAGGGCCCTGAGTCCACACTGCAATATAATCCAGTTGAAAGCAGGTTTTGTGGGGTTTCCTGCCTGGATATTCTGCGTTATATGGCTGTGTGAAGGGCCCTGAGTCCACACTGCAATATAATCCAGTTCAAAGCAGGGACTGGGACTTGAGACTGGGATTTTGGTGTTCATTTCTATCTCCAAGTCAAAGCCCCGGTGTCCTCCACAGACACCTCCAAGGCGGGGGGGGGGCGGAGCGGGGGGAGGGGCAGGGGTGGAGCCGGGGAGGGGGCGGAGCCGGGGGCGGAGGCAGACCCTTCGGCCCCCCAGGTCATCAGTAACCGGAATTCCGGCCACAGGTCTGGTAGAAGTTGGACAGCCCTGTTCTAAACCATGTTCAGCAATGATGGTGTTAGTGTGGAACTGGCTATTGCTCAGTGTCTTAACTACTCTAGATGTGCAATATACTACTGTAAAGATTTTGAAACGCCACCTAAGGCTAGCGTCGAAACCCCTTGTAGATTCAAACTGACCACTGACCACTTCGTGAAGACGCAGCCTAAAGCGTGCGTCCCACTGTGAGAGGATCTATTTCCAATTACGCTGCCACCATATTCACTCTGGCTACCAATGTGAGGGTCTTTAATAATAAACGACTTCCACAGATGTTGTGTTGAAAGTGTTTAACAATTTATTCACAAATGGGTACAATGCTTAGTTGGTTTCAGACTACGAAGAGGTATACACTTGAAGTTCCAAACAATTTAACACTGGGGTATAACTTCCCCTGACACAGTTACTTGCAGGCTATTACTCCTCTGCTACTATAGTTGTATAACCCTTTAGGTTATTTACACCACTGTCCAGGACAAAACCTGTCCCACACTTGGGTTTCCCTAAACCTCACACACAGAACTGAACTGCACACTTGCAGCTCTAACAGACAGCTGACTATCCCACCAACCGCCAAATACCAACTAACTCTGGTCACAGCTTCTGGCCAACTGACTAAATTCAAAACCTCTTCAGCATTCTAAGCTAGCCTCCTGGCTGGCTCCGCCCATTGTCACTATGGCAACACATTCCCCTAGGAGGGAAATGCCTCCATTATCATAGTTAACACTTTAGGGTCTGTCTAACACTTAACCCCATATTCCAACAATAAAACAACACACACATTTTGACTTCATTACTACTACTATTTCTCATATCTCCCAACAGGCTCACAGGTGGATTTTTATTTCTTCGACTTCGACTTATTAGTCGCCCTTTCCCGAAGGCTCAGGGCGACTCACACTGTAAGTCATAAGGCAATAAAAACAGAATAAAACAAACACACTAAAATTACCATAACCAACACACAAGCCTGGTGTGGGGGCAGTTGTATACATAAACCTAAACACCAAACGCCTGGGTAAAGAGGAGGGTCTTACAGGCCCTGCGAAATGTTAGCAGATCGGCCTGCGCTCGGACTGTGGGGGGTAAAGCATTCCACAGCACCGGCGCGGCGGCACTGAATGCCCTCCTCAGCGTTGAGGACAGATGAACGGATCGCCGACTAGGCACCACCAGGAGGTTTTGGGACTCGGATCGCAGTGGTCGTGGTGGGCTATAGTGGGAGAGGCGGTCCCTTAGATACACTGGCCCCAGACCATTCAAGGCCTTAAAGGTTAAAACCAACACCTTGAAGGTGATCCGGTGCTCTATCGGAAGCCAGTGCAGTTCGCGCAGCACTGGTGTGATGTGGCAGCGAGATGGACAACCTGCCACCAACCGTGCTGCTGCGTTCTGCACCAGCTTGAGCTTCCGGATCACTGACAAAGGAAGGCCAATGTAGAGGGCATTACAGTAGTCTAGTCTTGAGATGACCGTGGCTTGGACCACTGTGGCTAGGTCATAACGGGACAGGTAGGGAGCCAGCCTCCTTGCCTGTCGGAGGTGGTGGAAAGCCACTCCACTGACGATGGAGATATGCTTCTCCATCGACAGCTCGGAGTCAAGCGTGACTCCTAGACTCTTCACCGACAGGGACGGGCGAAGTGTCGCCCCGTCCAGGGTCGGAAGGCGGATCCCCCCCCGTACCCGGACGGCCCAGACACAGGATCTCTTTCTTATCCGGATTCACCTTCAACCTACTGGCTCGCAGCCATCCAGTGACGGCCTCAAGGCAATGATGGAAATTATCGGTGCGGAGTCAGGCTGGCCCTCCATCCCCAGAATGAGCTGGGTGTCATCCGCATACTGGTGACACTCCAGCCCAAAGCTGCGTGCCAACCGGGCAAGTGGTCGGACATAGATGTTAAATAATAAAGGGGAGAGAATTGCCCCCTGAGGGACCCCACAATGAAGTGGGGCCCCTCCGGAGACAACCTCACCCCTTCTCACTCGCTGGGACCGGTTCCGGAGGAAGGAGGACAGCCAGCTAAGGGCCGACCCCCTCACCCCGGCCCCGGCCAGTCGGTGGGTCAAAAGATCGTAATCGACAGTATCGAACGCTGCCGTGAGGTCCAATAACACGAGCAGCGCCGATCCACCTTGATCTAGTTGGCGACGCAGCTTGTCTGTGATGGCGACCAGCACCGTCTCCGTCCCATGCCCAGAACGGAAGCCGGACTGGAAAGGGTCGAACCAAGTTGCATCATCTAAGTAGGACTGCAACTGCTCCATTGCTGCCCTTTCAACCACCTTGCCCAGGAACGACAAATTCGATACTGGGCGGTAGTTGGAAGGGACCGACGGATCTAAGTTCGGCTTCTTCAGCAATGGAGTGACCACTGCCTCTTTTAATCCCCTGGAAAACTCCTTGTTCAAGGGAGCTGTTAACTAATTTCAACAGGGGTCACGTAACCCCTCCAGGCAAGCTTTCACCAGCCAGGAGGGGCACGGATCGAGGAGCAAGTGGTCGATCTAGTTGCAGTAACTATCCTATCAACAGCTTCTGCGTCCAGTGGTCGAAACCGGTCGAAGGTGGGCCCGGCAAGAGGCCACGGAGTCTCAAGCTCGCTGACTGTATCAAGAGTAGGGGGGAAGGTCCCGGCGGAGGGCCGAAATCTTGTCCGCAAAGTAGCTCTGAAAAACCTCGGCAGTTAGGGCCTGATCATCATTTTTGGGATGGTAGGGACCATCGTCAAAGACCTAATCACTTTGAACAATTGCGCCGGGCGTGAGCTAGCGGACGCTATCTGGGCTGCATAGAACGAATTTTTCGCAGCCTTGACAGCTTGCTCATAAGCCTCCATAATAAGCTTATAAGCTGATTTCGAGCCTTCGTCACGGAGTCTCCTCCACTTGCCCTCTAGCCGTCTCTTTTCCCGCTTCATCGATCTAAGTTCCTCGGTAAACCAGGGAGACCGATTTTGGCGGGGCCGGAGAGGGCGTCTAGGGGCAATCTCATCGAGAGCGTTGGATAGCCTAGTGTTCCAGGTGTTAACTTGCTCATCGATTGAGACGCTGACAGACTCCAGATCCCTCAGAGCATTCAGGAACCTGGTTGGTTCCATAAGTCTCCTTGGGCGAACCCAAATTTGACCTTTGGACTTGATTGGATTGACACTTTGGACTTGACTGGACTGACAATGTGTTCCGCTTGCTGGCTTTAATTAATTATTGTTGTATGTAGTGGTTTTTAATGTAATGTTTTAAATACTTTTAATGCTTTTTAATGATGTTGATTATATGGTGTATTTTATTGTGGTGATGCGGCCTGTAGTGCTGCAAATGTAAGCCGTGCTGAGTCCCCCTGCGGTGGTGAGACGCTATGGGGTACAAATACCATAAATAAATAAATACGTAAATAAATAAATAAATAAATAGACTCTCCCTATCCACCACAGTCTTTCTTTGTCACACACACAAATATACTTGCATGATGCTTAAAGTGATGTTAGCCACATATGTAGCATCATAACCTGGCCAGAGGATTAAGGGATGACTTTCGTCAGAATGATAGAAGGAGAGGAAAGAGTTAAATCCGTTGGTTGTCTTGCTAGGAATTAAGGACGTGGCCATTTCCCCATACTCTGTTCATCTTCTTTATCTTGTGATGACTATGAAAAGATTGCTATTCAGGGGTTTTTTTTTAATCTTCACATTTGCCCTTTACAAATAATTAATATTAATCCAGTATGATCCTTTGCTGCTGCTAGACCGCTGGCTTTTTAAATTTAGCCCCTTGTGTGGCTTGGTGAGGTACAGAGCACGGCATGAAAAGTGGTCAAAAGCCAGCATCTGAGTCGCACAGATGCAGAAAACACCGCCAGCCCTCTGATGGGATGAGATCTCTCCCTACTGTCGCTAAGCATTTATTTTAGATGCTCTGCTCTATTGTGTTGGACTCCTATTTATACACTCATCTTCAATCCCTTTTGGTCTGCACAACAAAAGAAGAGGTCAGGGGAGCACATGGTGCTTGGAGAGAAGACTTTTCATTTTGCTTCTGAGGAAAAGGGACTGCATTAGCAGGACAGATTAGGCAAGATTCGGCTGTTATTATGGCGGTGTAAATGATGTATGTCTGAGCAGGTGGGTACAGGTCTGCACGAACACAGAGTCTTTCAAACTCGGTACCAAACTACAAAGCATTGATTCCACAGACTATGAGTCGATCCTACCTCTAGGAATAACATTGGCAGAGATAAATAAAATTAATATGGTGGTTTATAATTGAGTCCAGGGTGTGATCCTGGACTCATCGCTGAGCCTGGAACCCCAGGTTTCGGCAGTGACCAGGGGAGCATTTGCACAGTTAAAACTTGTGCGCCAGCTGCGCCCGTACCTTGAGAAGTCTGACTTGGCCACGGTGGTCCACGCTCTGGTTACATCCCGTATAGATTACTGCAACGCTCTCTACGTGGGGTTGCCTTTGAAGACTGTTCGGAAGCTGCAACTAGTCCAACGAACAGCAGCCAGGTTGATAACAGGAGTGGCATTCAGAGAGCGTACAACTCCTCTGTTGTGCCAGCTCCACTGGCTGCCAGTTTGCTACCGGGCACAATTCAAAGTGCTGGATTTAGCCTTTAAAGCCCTAAACGGTTCGGGTCCAACTTACCTGTCCAAACGCATCTCTCCCTATGAACCATCGAGATGTTTAAGATCATCTGGAGAGGCCCTGCTCTCGGTCCCGCCTTCTTCGCAGGCGCGACTGGCGGGGACGAGAGACAGGGCCTTTTCAGTGGTGGCTCCTCGACTTTGGAACGCTCTCCCTAGAGACATCAGATCAGCTCCCTCCCTCCTGACATTTCGCAAGAAGGTCAAGACCTGGCTATTTGAGCAGGCATTTCCTGATGAAATATAAGGCTTAATTAGATATATGGAATGACGATGATGCGATGGAAACTGATTTCAAAATGACACTCAGACTGCAATTGTATGTTTTTAATTGTTAATTTGTTATTATATGGTTTTTTGGGGGAAGGTTGCCTTGTTGCTGTGTTGTATTGAGGGCAGAGGCTGCTTGTGTAAACCGTCCCGAGTCACCTTCGGGCTGAGAGGGGCGGTATAGAAACGTGACAAATAAATAAAATAAATAAATATAATTAGGCTTGTGACAGGAGTATGCTTTGCATGCAGAAAATTCTGTGTTCAATCCTCAGCCTCTCCTGGTGGAGTTAAGAAATAATCTCACCAGAAACTTGGAGAATCACTGCCAGTTACTGTCAACAATGGCCATTATAGGTACATTCAGTCCTATGTATCCATGGGTTGTGTATTCACAGATACAACCAATTGCAGCTAGAAAATATTCAGAACAGAAGGAACCCTCCAACACTCATTTGTGCTGTTCACCATTTTATATGAAAGATGCCATTTTGTGATGCCATTGTATAGGATTTAAGTATCTGGGTTTTGATATCACAGAGGGTCTTTGAACCAAGTCACAATGGATAATGAAGGTCCACTGTAACTGCTTTCCAGGTCTCCAGGTGCCAGATGAAATTTCAAGGAATTGCTATGCTTTTCTAGGGATTGATCCAGTGTTCCTGAATTGCATAGCAGTAAGCTATAGCAGTTAACTGTATGTATACTGTGTTGATACAGCCTTAGTCCTATCTCGGAGGACCTTTAAGGCCTTGCATAGCGGTCTGGTATACAGTGTTGATACCAGTGTTTACCTTGAACGGGACCGCCTCATCTCTGTCCCACTAGGCCACTACGTTCAGAGTCGGGACAACTCTTGGAGGTTCCCAGTTTCAAAACGTACCATCTAACGGCCACAAGACGGAGGGCCTTCTCGATAATCGCCCCCACTCTGTGGAATGCACTGCCTTCCAGGGTTCGCGCCCTTACAGATCTGCTGGCATTCCGGAAGGCGTGCAAAACCCTCCTGTTTCAGCAGGCTTTTGGGGATTAAGGCTATGATCTCAGGCTACTTCGTCCTCTTGTTGTATATCAAATCAATTCAAAACTTCATTACGGTCACTGACCAGCACAAAGCGGGCACAAGCGCCCTAAGAGGGGAAGGACAACTCCCCAGTAAACAGATATTTAAAATTAGATTAGAAATCAGTATAAAAATATATCTTAAAAGACAGGATATTGTAACAGGTATGGAACCAAAGGGGGAGGGGAGTGGTTGATGAGAGAGGTAGAAAACACTGGTGGGGGCACTAAAGAGGAAGGGAGGGGCACACTGCGAATTTAGTAGCATTTCAGCTGTAACATGTTGCGCTAACTGCATTCCCAGCAGGGTGTTGCCTAACGGTATCAGTCATCAACTGTCTGATTTTAAGAGCAGCAGCACAGAACTTAGCAACACTGTAAGTTATTGTAGTGTTAGAGTCTGAAAGCAGCAGGGAGGAATAATATTTTTCACTGCGCCCCGGGTATTTTGCAAGCCATGGTCTAATGAGCTTAGATCTAAGATCTCTGTAGTATATAACTCCTGATGAATTGTATTTTCATCTGTTATCATCTGTTTGTTGTGTATCTGACTGTGTTTTTATTGTGTTTTTATTGTGTTTTATATTGTGCTTTTAAACTCTGAGTCCACTGTTGTAAGTCGCCCCGAGCCACACTGGGAGTGGCGACTGACAAGTGTGAATAAATAAATAAATAAATAAATAAATAAATAACACACAAAAGAGTGTTATATTTATAGTGTTGGATATTCCCCCCTCCCCGGTGCCATCTCCACTACCTCTCTTTAGACTGCGTTCAGATGATCTTGTGGGTTGAGTTAGGTTTTAATAACTACTTGTATTGGTTATTAGCTTAGATTTTAAAATTTGTTGAAGTTTGAAGTATATTACCTCTTGGGTTTGATGTGGATGTATGGGACTGGGTCCCCCTGTTATGATCTGATCATTGACCGCATAAAGTTTACTTATTTACTTACACAAAAAAGTGAGAAGGGCACTTTGTTGCTTGTAAATGGTGTGGAGAAAAGTGAAGAAAATGAGAATTTAAATGTACTGGAAGCAGAGAAAGAGAACAAGAGAGAGAAAAGGGGGAAATGGGAAATAGAGCACCAGACTGGGAGAGGAGAAACAAGAAATCTATAAGGCTTGAAAAGATAGATATTGGTGTTGTGCACAAATCCATTTCCTTTGTTGAATTCGTTCTTTTGTTTCTTTCCTTATCTTTAGGAGCACATAACGGGAATCCCTCTCCCGATACGAAAATCAGCACAACACAAAAGCAAGCAGGAGCTGATCCCAGCTCCTCACCTGCTTTTCATGAGAAGCCTCCTTGCCTTGGAAAGAGTGTGTGTGTGTGGTGTGCAGACCCAGAAAGCGTACACGCATGCCTGCAGCTGTGTACCACTCCTCTAGAGTAGAAACAGCTTAAATGCCTAAAATGATGGGAGCCTGGGGACCCCCCCCCCCATAATGGGCTGATAGAAAATGTGTCTTTCAGCACTCCAGAGCAAAAACAGATATCTGTTTTCCCGATTTCAGGAGGCTCCCAAAAACCAGATTGGGCCCCCCACCAATAGCTGGGACACTAAATTGGTCAAGGTTTACCCAGATTGCAGAAGCCTAATAAGTATTTTGGATATCCTAGACCAGTGTTTCCCTACCAGTGTGCTGGGGCACACTAGTGTGCCGTGAGCAATCATCAGGTGTGCCGTAGAAAATTGGAACCTCCGGGGGAGAGTCTAATGTGTTGAAGTATAAAAACCCTAAGAAACCTACCTCGATAAAGGTACAAAATTACAAACACCCCCCTCCCCACCCGTTGTCTACTTGGTCTCTCCCTCTCCATGCATTGGGAAGGCCCACCTCCCTTTCCCCAAGTAGAGCCCTCCTCTTGCCTCCTGGGGGTTCTGTGTGGGAAGTTTGGCCCAGTTCTATCATTGGTGGGGTTCAGAATGTTCTTTGATTGTAGGGGAACTATAAATCCCAGCAACTACAACTCCCAAATGTCAAGGTCTATTTCACCTGAACTCCATCTGCGTTCACATTTGGGCATATTGAGTATGCATGCCAAGTTTGGTCCTGATCCAATATTGTTTGAGTCTACAGTGCTCTCTGGATATCGGTGAACTACAACTCCAAAACTCAAGGCCAATGCCCACCAAACTCTTATAGCATTTTCTCTTGGTTATGGGATTTCTGTGTGGGAAGTTTGTGTCTTTCTGCCATTCCTGCCAGGATATCTATGTTGAGTTCATCGAAACAGGCCCAGGTTTCACACTGAGTGTATAAATACATTTTAAAAACATATTAACTATATGTATCACTGTGTTAGAGTGTTATTTTGTGTCATTTTGGTTGGTGGTGTGCCCCAGGATTTTGCAAATGTAAAAAGTGTGCCGTGGCTCAAAAAAGGTTGGGAAACACTGTCCTAGACTATTGCATGGAGGCGGCAGATTAGTTTAGAAGCACTGCACTTCGTTATATTCATTTCTGGTTTGCTGCAATGAAGCTGTTCCAAGGTATTGATGGACAAAACCCATCAATAGCCACTGAATACACCATGGTCTTGGGACTTAATGTGTGCAATGGGGTCTAGACATTTCTGTGTTAACATACTGGTGATGAATAGGGAGCTGGGTATATTTGGTTTGGAGAAGTGAAGGCTGAGAGGGGACATGATAGCCATGTTTAAATATTTGAAAGGATGCCACATTGAGGAGGAGACAAACTTGTTTTCTGCTGCTCTAGAGCAGGGGTGCTCAGAATGGTGATCGGGATCACCAGGGTGATCTTTGGGCCTCATCCTGGTGATCTTCAGGCCCCTGACCAGGTTTTTTGCTGTTGGTCCTCTTCACGCTGCAGAGAAGTCCTCTGTCGTTGCTCCTCCCCGCTCCCGCGCTGCTCCAAAAGCTCCAGAGTCCAAGAGGCAGAATGGGCCCCCTCTTTTGGCTTCCTCCTCCTCCCTCCATCCTTCTCCAGCCACTCAGAGTCGTAGGAGACCAAAGGGGGTGGGCCTGGATAATGCGATGCATGGCTGGCCCCAGAAGCGCCCATTCTGCCTCTCGGACTTCTCGTGAGTTCTTGGAGGCGGCACGCATGCTGTCGGCGTGGAAATAGGAGCAACGACGGAGGAGAAGAAGGCTTTAGGGTCATTTCCTTACTGCATCTCAAAGGTCGGTCTTTTTACTTTGGGGTGGGTGCTTGATTGTTCTGTGGCATGTCTCTTTGTTTATTTTTAATGTTTAAAAATGGCCTTTTAGCTCCAAAGCCTCTCTGCTTGCTTTGCTCCTTGAGAAATATATGTTGGGGAATATGGAAATGTGGGAGAAATGGGGTGGTTGGATGTATTTTTGCATGCCCCTTTGTTTACCTTGCTGAGTATTAAATGGCCTTGCAGTTCAAAAGCCTCTCTTCTTACTTTCTGGCTGATAATATGTGTGGTAATATGGCAGTGTGGGAGAAATGGGGTGGTTGGATGTATTTTTATGCTTTGTTTTATATTGTTGTTATTAAATTAAAATGTTGATGTTTTATAACTTCATTTTATGTAAACTGCCACGAGCCTGCAGGAAGGAGCGGTACACAAAAATGAATAATAAATATAAATAAATAAATAAGAAAATAGTTATACTTTTTACATTTCTGGGTAGGTGATCTTTGGGACTTGGTTTTTTAATCAGTAGCTCCCATGCAGAAAAAGTGTGAGCACCCCTGCTCTAGAGAATAGGACATGGATTCTAATTGCAGGAAAAGAGATTTCACCTAAACATTAGGAAGAACCTCATTACAGATATTCAGCAGTAGAATATGATGCTTTGGGGTGTGGTGGAGTCTCTTTCTATGGAGGCTTTTAAGTATTCCATCTGTCGGGAGTACGTTGACTGTGTGTTCCTGCATGGCAGGTGGTTGTACTGGATGACCCTTTTGGCCTCTTACAACTCTAGGATTCTGTGTCAAGGGATAATTATCCTCCACTCCACACTCTTCTCATTGAGAAAGAAGGATTTTTTAAAAAAAAATACACCATATGGCCCAAATACAAAGACATCTTAATGAAAAATATGACAGAGTTAAAGCCCCATGAAGAATTGAAAAAATCATTTAAAAATATATCATGGCTGCATTATTTACAAATCAAAGAATATTATCATAAAGATTAAAAGAATGGATTTAACTTAGAAGAAGGAATATGGGACAAAATATTGCAAACAAAGAAAATAACAATAATAAAAAATATATAATAAACTACTAGACTGGGCAACGGAAACTGAAGAAGTAAAACAATGCATGATTAAATAGGCAGAAAACTTGAAAAGACCGATCCATTTTAAAGAGTGGGAACAGATTTGGAATAAAAAAACTAAAATATACATACGCATCGGATTTGAAAGAACATTGGCTAAAAATGTTTCATAGGTGGTACATTACACCAAAGAAACTAGGCTTGATGTATAAAAATGCATCAAACAAATGCCATGAACAGGAGGGAACCTTTTTCCACATGTGGTGGACTTGCAAGAGTGCCAGTAAGTTCTGGACAAGGATACATGAAGAATCTCAGAAAATGTTGAACAGAAAATTTAAGAAGAAACCAGAATATTATCTACTGGGAATTACGGACTCAGACCTCAGTCTTGACGACAACACAGATAGACTATTTACTTATGCAAAATTATGGAAACAAGAAGAAGTCCCGGAGATAGAGGACTGGATTAATAAGCTTAAGGAAATAAAAGATATGGACAAATTAACTTTCTTGTTAAAGAGAAATGAAGGAAGACCAATAAAAAGTACAAATTGGGACCTCTTGAGAGAATATGAAAAAAAAGCCAATAGAAAAGACTAATGAAATATGGAAAGGACAAAGAGATAGACGAGAAATAAATTAAGAGAAGACGCAAGTTTGGAATGGAAGTCACCATTTTTAAAAAACTTTTTTCATTCTTTTTAAAAATATTTTTTGATTTTTTTGTTTTTTTAATTTTTTCTTCCCGTTTCTCTCTCCTATTTAGCTTTTCCTACTTTTCTATACATATATTGTTCACCCTTTTTCCTTGATACTTTCCACTTTATATATGTTAAAATAAAAATTTGTTGCAAAAAAATTTATACCATGTAATTAAAAAAAATTAAAGGCAGAATCAGCATAGTGGGAGGGCAGAATTACACCGCTCACCTAGAAATGAGGCTGCAGGGTATTGCTTTGCTAACATGTTACAGTTGAGCAAGACAATAAAGCACATAAGAACATAAAACAAAGAGCCAGGTGGCCATTCTGTGTCACCAGTTAAGTCTCACAGAAAGGAAAAACCCTCACCTGCTCCCGACCCCCACAGCAGTACTTCCTGCCTGCCTCCATCACAGTAAAGTCCTTAGAAGAAGGCGCTTGCATTCTTGGAAGCAGAAGGCATACTTCCTGCTCTAAATTCAGTACCAAAGACATCAAGAAGATATGTGTAAATGCAACCAGAGTTATCTGCTTCTCCTTTATCTTCTTTTGAGGACTGAGCAACTTGATGAAGAGGAGTTGACTGACCCCTGGCACACTGCTCGGCATTGTCATTCTGTGATCTAAGTTGAAATTGTTTCAGTGTATTGAGGTTATGAGGGTTTTTGGGTTTTTTTCAACAAATAAAAGAGCTAAAGAACATTCTTTTCATATTTAAATTGCAATCGCAAAGGCCAAAACATAAAGGACAGCAGCTGTGTCAATAGTGTGCAAAGGCAAAATGATTATTTACAGTTACATCAGTTAGCAAATGTTGAAAGGGCTTGTTTGAAGGCTGTTCCTGCGCTATGATTAAAGTATTACATTTTGTCTTTTCTTTTCGCCAGAGGATGGGTTTCATAGAGCTACTTTATTCACCCATAAAAACCAAACAGTGTGAGGTTCTAATCTGATGCTGAAAAGCTTGAATAATTAAACTTGTTCTTTTAGGACTTTATTGCATGGACCTGCTATTCCACTACAGATCACTGATGATAGATACAGAGCTGTTTGAGTATCTGATATTTCTTCAGTCATGCAATTGCACCAATTCACAATCCTGCAATAATACTTCCACATACTCTCTTAACTCTGCCATCTATACTACCGCAATTCCTTAATTTTTTTATTTTTTACATAGAGCAATTTTACAATTTTAGCTTTTGGGAGGAGGAGGGAGAGGAGGAAAATTCTGCTCCTTAACATTGCTTTTCTTCTAAAAACATATGCAATCAACTCTCCATATTTGTAAGTTTAACCTTTGCAGATTGGATTAATAGTGGGTTTGATTAATATGTTCTCTCAAGGAATCTCCTCCAGTATTGGAGGACCTAGAAATTCCTAGAGAAGTATTCTCCCAGGTTAAAAAAAGTGTTTTTTTAATTCACAGTTTTTGCATGGGACCTGGGCCCCTAAATCCAGTAAAAGCGAAGGGCCTACTATAGGTAATGTTTAAGAATAGATTTAATGCTTAATAAAAATAATGGTCCAGAAACTTATAAAAATGTAACACCTATGATTCCATAGCATTGGTCCATGGAAGGTAACGTGGTCTCAAGCTGCATTAATTCTACGGTATAGATCAGGCACGGGAAAACTTTCTAACTTGGGGGCTGCATGGGGGGTTGGGGCAGAAGGGAGAGGTTATCTCCATGTCCCTTCCCTGCCCTTTCCTCCCCTTCCTCTTCTCTTTCAGGGGCAGAAAGTGAAGGAAAGATGGGAAATGTTTGGTTTCCAAAAGGGTTTGCCTTAGTCAGGATGAGATGGTGGATGGGAGTGCAAAAGTGTATACATTAGACCCTGTATTGCTTACTCCTGATATATAATCCTAGAATTGGAAGAGACCCCCAAGGACCATCCAGTCCATCTCACTTCCATGCAAGAAGGCACAATCAAAGCACTCCCGATAGATAGCTTCTGTGGAAAAGCCACCAGAGAAGGAGACTCCACCACACTCCAAGGCAGCCTATGCCACTCTCTGACAGCTCTTTCTCTCAGAACGTTATTCCTAATCAGTTGAATCTTTTCAATCTATTTCAGTTGAATCTTTTCCCCTGCCATTTGAACCCACTGCTCCCTTGTGCCCTGGTCTCTAGAGCAGCAGAAAGTCGGTTTTCTCCCTCCCTCCTCAATGGGACTCCTTTTTAAATCTTAAAACATGGTTCTCATGTTCCCTTTCTACCTTCTCTTCTCCCAGCTAAACATCCCTGAGGAGGAAAAGAGAAAGGAAAAAGGAAAGGAAGAAAGGGAGGGAAGGAGGGAGGAAGAGAAGGATGGATGGATGGATGGATGGAAGGGAGGAAGGGTAGAAGGGAATGGAGGGAGGGAGGGAGGGAGGAAGAGAAGGATGGGTGGATGGAAGGGAGGGAGAGTAGAAGGGAATGGAGGGAATGGAGGGAGGAAAGAGAGAAGGAAGGAAGGAGAAAGAGAGGGAAGGTGGGAGGAAAGATGGAAGGAAGGAAGGATAGGATGGTGAGAGAGAGGAAGGCCTGAGCAAAGAGTGCAAGGGGCCGCATCTAACCTCTGGGACTGGGTTTGCCCATACCTGGTATAGATGCACCCAAGATCTGCATATGTGATTAAGGGTCCTTTCACACTACATAAGTATAAGACTTTGGTTCCATTTTAACTTGCTATGTCCTATGGAATCCTGGGTTTTGTAGTTTGGTGAGGAACTGGAGCTCCCTATTGAGAATTCTAATGCTTTTCCATATACTGGAAGAACCAGAATGTCATAGGATAGATCCATGCCATTTAAAGTGGAATCATAGTGCTGTAACAGTGCATTGTGAGTGGATGCACAACTCTAAACTTCCTATCACTTGACAAACCCGTCTGACTTCATGGGGTGCTAGACAAATTGAGTTTGGGATGTTGTGTCACGCTGGAAATGTTTGAAACTGCATATATAATACTAGCTGTACCCGGCACGCGTTGCTGTGCCCTATTTAGGAGATGCGAGAAAGTCTGAGTATGTAAGGGTTGGAATTGTTGTTAGTTATGGTGTTGTTGGGGCCATGGCTGTGTCGCTGTGGGTTGTTCTGGTGGGTGGGATGTTGAAGTCCTGGGGAGTTGTTGGTGTGTGGTGTTGCTGGCGCTCTGCATAGCTTGTGGATATACAATGTTTTTTGTCTTTCCGTCTGCTGTGTTGATGTAGAGGTTGATGCTTGTGTGGGTGGGGTACTTTGGAAGTGAGTGGAGGTACTTGAAATCCCATTATCCATGGTGTGTCCTCCTCTGAACTGCAGTCGGATGGAGTGTGGGTCATGGGGGGCATTGTGTGCCAAGTTTGGTCTTTATCACTCTTGGTTCTGGGCCACAGTGGTCTGAGGGGAATTATGGGTTTTGAAGTAGTACATATCCCATTATCCATGGAGGTACTTCAAGTCCCATAATCCATGGTCCACCCTCCTCCAAACTGTAGTAGAATGTAGCGTGGGTCATAGGGGCTCTGTGTACCAAGGTAGGTTACTGTAAATTCAGGCCATACACAATGTCCAATGAGCTGAGGCGTAGTCAGGAGCAGCAAGTTAATGAAGCCTTACTGTCAATTCAGGCCATACACAATGTCCAATGAGCTGAGGCGTAGTCAGGAGAATCAAGTTAATGAAGCCTTACTGTCAATTCGGAGAGTAAACAGCATTCCATTAAGTGAGGCCTAGTTAGGGAAATTAAGTTAATGAAGCCTTACTGTCAATTTTGGGCGTGGTCTGTGATTTGTAGGGGTGTAAATTTTCTGTGGGAAGTGAATTGGGTGTTTGTGTTTGTGCCTCAGCCCTTTGCCTTATTTTCCTTTGACAGTTTGTTATGGGTCGGAATGTTCATGTTGGCTGGCCAGTACAGGAGTTATGCAAATCTGCCCTTATTGGCAGCCAATCATGTTGTCAGAATGTGAGGCTGGGAGAGTCGTTGGCAGCCCTGGAGGATGCTGGGAAATGTAGCTTTTAAACTCGTTTTGGGGGCCTTTTAGGTTTTGGGGGAAAAGTTTCTTTACTACAAACCTACCTTGCTTGAGGCCTATTTCTGTTGGCAAGTTTGGTGTTTCTGCATTGTAAGGGTTCTCTGTTTGGGACGGTCTTTCCATGACGGGAACCCCTTTATATAATAGATACTGTATAGCCCTTACTGAAAATCTGACTAGCCCATCTGGAAACGAGACAGCCTTTATAAGATAAGATTTTGCATACCCACTGCAGATTTTATATGTTCGTTGTGCACTTTTCTTTGAAATCTCTCTGGGTTTGCAGAAATCCAAGGCCTTCTTCAGTGCGAGAGATAAAGTTAGGGGAAATGATGCACATGTCTCTTGATTAGAAACTCATTATTTTCATGATGCACTCTCCGCATTTGATCCTGCTAATCACAAGAAGTTGTTGCCACAGTGACACAACCCTGTCAGTCTTTATTCATCTCCTGAGTGCTTTTTGTTTAAATATCAACCTGGTTTCGGTTGCCGTTTGCACATGTGTGTCCCCAAAAGGCTTAGCTCTTGAGCTCCTGCAATCTCGTTTCAAAATTACCTTGCCATACAGGAAATAAGACAAGAAAGGCTGAAATGTGTGGATGCAATCCACATAAAAACTCAATAGAGATCATAAAATGAAAAGACACTCACAAATATGTAATTATTGTTATAGTTCTGTATTACTTTGAGAGCCACTGCGGTGTTAGTGATTTGAACACAGAACTATGGACAGAACTACATGGCAGAATTAATGCAGTTTGACTCCACTTTAATTGCGGGGCTCAATACTATGGAATCATGGGAGCTGTCATTTTATGAGTCACTAGCAATATTTGGCAGAAAAGTCAAAAGACCTTGTAAAACGACAGGTTCCAGGATTCCATAGCACTGAACCATAGCAGTGAAAGTGGTGTCAAACTGCATCAATTCTGCAGTATTGATGCACCCTATAACTCTGGAGAACAGGTTGTTCAGTTATGGAAACCCACTGGTGACCTTAGGTAAGTCACATTCTCTTAGCCTCAAAGAAAACCCTGAGGCAGTTTTGTTATAGGGTTGCCATTATGTTGGAAATGACTTGAAGACACACAACAACAGCAGTTTGAAGGTTGAGAGAAAGTGTAACATAATAACAACCTCTGAGGATGCCTGCCATAGATGCAGGTGAAACGTTAGGAGAGAATGCTTCTAGAACATACAGCCCAAAAAACATACAACAACCCACTATGAATTACGTATTGTCGAAGGATTTCATGGCTAGAATCACTGGGTTGTTGTGAGTTTTCTGGGCTGTATGGCCATGTTCCAGAAGCAGGAGAGAATGCTTCTGGAACATGGCCATACAACCTAGAAAACTCACAACACCACACTATGAATTATGTTTCTTCAAAACAGCCTGACCTTATTATTTCTTGTTCGCTGTCTCTTTGTGTCATTTTAGCATATTTGTGTATGCTGCCTCAAAACAAAATGTTTTCTTTTTCAAATCTGAAAGTAGAAGTGATGTCTCTTTCACTCTGGGCTTCTTGTTTACAGGCTTCAAACAACTAAATAACCAGTCACAGGCATGTAGTCGAGGGGATGTGATAAGGAGCGGGGCTATAAATAAATAAATAAATAAATAAAGGGGGCTTCAGCCCCCCGCCCCCGAAATTCTCAGGGTGGTCCACGAGAAGGCCTTACTGGTACATTATTTAAAGTTATGTTTATTCATATCATGATCTGATCACCATGCTCAGTATATCCCACATTCATGGGGTTATTGGGATAACAATACAAAAGGTTTGGTAGGGTAGTCCCTCTCTTACTCAGCCTCAGCCCCTCCCGAATCAAACTCAGCCCTCCCCGAATCAAAATCCTGGCTACGGCCCTGGCCAGTCAGTGACTCCTATGTCAATTGAGTCTTAACTTGAAAGGAGCTATTTTGGGTATAGCGTTCATATGGCTCCTTTATAATTTGGAGCTGGTTCATCAACTCATTGGCATGAAAGCCACAATCCACTTTTGCAAAACAGTGTGTTGATGAAGAAATCTGCTAGAATAATGATATTGTCACCACGTGTCATTTGTATGAAGACTGTTCTGTTGGCTTAACTTTAGACATTAATTCATCTGCATGATCCCCTCTACCATGAATAGCTCCATCTATCCCAACTGCCACTGCCCCAGCTGGAAAGGGAGAGATGAAGTAGGCCAGGCCCAAAAGCAAATAAAAGAAACTCCATCCAACCCAACTGCCACTGCCCTGGCTGCAGAGGAACAGAAGACGACACAGGACCAGAATCAGATGAAAGTCCCCCTATCCCAACTGCCACTGTTATTGTTGTTAGGCGATCCCTCGTAGCCTGAGGATGATGGTCCTCCAAGTGTAGTGTCTTGGTGGTGAGTCCATAGGTAGCTGTGGAGCCCTATTCTTGATCCGCATGTTCTCCCGCAGTGAGGACATCGGTTTCCAGGTAGAAGGTGATCCCGGTCAGGGTTAGCTTGATGCACCTTTCTCTTGGCATGTTTCTCCTTTTCGCCCTCTATACGTGCCTCTTTAAGTTCTGCAGCATTGCTGGTCACAGCCAACCTCCAGTTAGAGCACACAAGGGATTCCCAGTTCTCAGTGTCCATGCCACGGTTTTTCATGTTGGCTTTAAGCCCATCTTTAATCTATTTTCCTGTCTACCAATATTATGTTTCCTGTTGTTCAATTAGGAATACAGTAACTGCTTTGGGAGATGGTGATTGGGCATTTGGACAACGTGGTCAGTCCAGCGGAGTTGATGGCCTAGGAGCATTGCTTCAATGCTGATGGTCTTTGCTTCTTCCAGCATGCTGACATTTGTCCACCTGTCTTCCCAAGAGATTTTCAGGATTTTTCAGAGGCAACGCTGATGGAATCATTCCAGGAATTGACTGTCTGTACACAGTCCCCATTTCGCAGGCATATCGCAGAGTTGGGAGGAAAATAGCTTTATAAGCAAGCACCTTGGTGTCTCTACAATGTCCCTGTCCCGGCCTCAGAGGAAGAGAGAGAAAGACGGGCACAGCTCCATCATGCCTGGGCCTAGAAACAGATGAAAGGGTCTCCTTCCATCCCAAATGCAACTGTCCTAGTCTTGGAAGGAGATGAGACGTTTCTGATTGATTTAATCCCTTTCCACATGCCTTCTTCTTTTGTGTTGTATATACATTAGATTTTATGCCTATGGGCATAGAACTGTTTTATTATTCTTTTCATAATAAATATGTACAGTGAAGGTGCTTTATCAATAAATGAAAATAAATACTCATGAATACTTGTGTGCCCTACTTCTCACACCTAGACATCTTCAGAGCAGATGTCTATTCAAATGTTTGGAGATTTGAGGCTGTGCCACCAGCTTACTTGATGCCAGGGTCAAAAATAGCTTAAGGAAGCTATCTATCTTTCGACGGCGATGATTATTGCATTTGCAAAATTATGGAAAATGGACCTATTACCCACAAAAGAACAATGGTTGATGAAGATTTTAGAAATCAAGGACATGGATGAATTGACATTTTGGTTGAGACAGAATAAGGGCAGAGGTACAGAGAGAACAAATTGAACATTGGTAAATGAATATATGACAAAAGAACAATGATAAAGACTACAGATTAATAGTCAATTAGAATTTAATTAAATTAATAAACAGAGGGGGAAACCTGAGGCAAAGAAATCGAGATTGAAGAATGGACAGAAAGGTCTGTAAGGAGAACGGAAGTCCCCGCCTCCCCTCATTCTTTGGGGGTTTTTTTTAGGGGAATTTTTTTGGTTAGTTTTTGTGGGTTTGTTTGGGTGGACGTGGTGGAATGTATTGGTCATGTATTGGTGTTGTTGTTTATGTTTATATTATATATAAAACTTTCAATAGAAATCTATATAGCAAAAAAATAGCTTAAGGAAGCCTTGGGTCAGGTTCAATTGGGAGCTCAGTTTGAGTAATATAGGGCAGTGTTTCCCAACCAGTGTGCCAGGGCACACTAGTGTGCCATGAGCGATTATCAGGTGTGCCGTGGGAAATTGGAACCTCCAGGAGAAGAGGGGGAGAGTCTAGTATGTTGAAGTATAAAAACCCTAAGAAACCTACCTCGATAAAGGTACAACATTACAAACACCCCCCTCCCCACCCGTTGTCTACTTGGTCTCTCCCTCTCCATGCATTGGGAAGACCTGCCTCCCTTTCCCCAAGTAGAGACCTCCTCTTGCCTCCTGGGGGTTCTGTGTGGGAAGTTTGGCCCAGTTCTATCATTGGTGGGGTTCAGAATGCTCTTTGATTGTAGGGGAACTATAAATCCCAGCAACTACAACTCCCAAATGTCAAGGTCTATTTCCCCTGAACTCCATCTGCATTCATATTTGGGCATATTGAGTATTCATGCCAAATTTGGTCCTGATCCAACATTGTTTGAGTCCACAGTGCTCTCTGGATATAGGTGAACTACAACTCCAAAACTCAAGGTCAATGCCCACCAAACTCTTATAGCATTTTCTCTTGGTTATGGGAGTTCTGTGTGGGAAGTTTGTATCTTTCTGCCATTCCTGCCAGGATATGTATGTTGAGTTCATCGAAACAGGCCCAGGTTTCACACTGAGTGTATAAATACATTTAAAAACATATTAACTATATGTATTACTGTGTTAGAGTGTCATTTTGTGTCATTTTGGTTGGTAGTGTGCCCCAGGATTTTGTAAATGTAAAAAGTGTGCCACGGCTCAAAATAGGTTGTGAAACACTGATATAGGGTATTATTTACACTCATTATGGAACCTCATATCAACAATGGTATGGCAAAGGGAGTCTCCTTGACAATACATATCCTCCAAGTGTCCTACTTTGGCCAAGAAAGCTACAATTCTTCTAGAACATGGCCACATAGCCTGAAAAACCTACAACAACCCAGAGCTCCAATTAATCCACTGTTGTCTAGCTGCTTTTAAAATTATGGGGCACTTATATAAAGTGGAGAATATCTCATTCCCCTTAAATTTTACAGATTAAAAATAGGGATGCATGCGGCCAGGCAACATTAGAATAATAGATTTGTAGGA
Organism: Anolis apletophallus; assembly: GCA_030556195.1. Classification (NCBI taxonomy): domain Eukaryota; kingdom Metazoa; phylum Chordata; class Lepidosauria; order Squamata; family Anolidae; genus Anolis; species Anolis apletophallus. The sequence goes on from JARBWK010000002.1 coordinate 184,525,275, forward strand.
TGCCACAAGCGCCATCCAGTCCAACCCCCTGCCATGAAGGAAGACACTATCAAATAACTCCAGACAGATGGCCTTCACGTCTCTGGAATGCTGTGAATCGCAGGCCAACAGCATCTGGAAATTCACACATTTCTCACTTTGATATCAGTCCTATTTTCATTTTGTGTTTAGAATGTGAATATATCTGTGGGAAATATATTCTTGGTTGCTGCTGCCTTTATTTCTGGAAATCATAGAATTGAAAGAGAAACCTGACATGCAGGAATACACACTCAAAGCACTCCTGACAGATGGCCACCCAGCCTCTGCTTAAAAACCTCGAGAGAAGGGGGCTCCATTGTGTTCTGAAGCAACATATTCCACTGCCAAACAGCTCTTTACCATCAGGAAGATCTTTCTAAAGTTTAGGTGGAATCTCTTTTCCTGCCATTTGAATCCATTGCTCCATTGTAGCCTAGTCTCTAGAGCAGCAGAAAAGAAGCTTGCCTCCTCTTTAATGTGACATCTTTTCAAATATTGTAACCTGTCATGTCACCCTTCAACCTTCTGTTCTCTGAGCTAAACATGCCCAGCTCCTTAAGCCATTACTCATAGGGCTTGACTTCCAAACCCTTGATTGTTTGGTTATCCTTCTTGAATTGTGCTGCCCAGAACTGGTTGCAATATTGCAGATGAGGTCTGAGCAAAGCAGAATAGAGTAGTTATTAATGAAGGAGAGTTTGTAATGTAGGACAGTGTTTCCCAACTAGTGTGCCGTGGCACACTAGTGTGCCGTGAGCAATCAGGTGTGCGTGGGAAATTGGAACCTCCAATACCCTTTCTTCTCCCTCCTCCCGAACACTTTTTCTTCTCCTCTGGGGCTCCCTTCTTCCCAGCCTCGCTCTGCTCGCTTTGCCTCGCTTTGCTCACACTGCCGTTTCTACGGGAGGGGGGGAGGGAGGAAGACGTGACCTGTGCGGGTGCTACTGCGCAGACTCGCCCCACGTCTTCCTCCCTCCCCTCCATAGTGCTCTCTGGATATAGGTGAACTACAAACTCCAAAACTCAAGGCCAATGCCCACCAAACTCTTCTAGTATTTTTTTCTTGGTTATGGTAGTTCTGTGTGGGAAGTTTGATTCCATTCCATCATTGGTGGAGTTCAGAATGCTTTTTGATTGCAGGTGAACTATAACTCCCAGCTGTTGAGCAAGACCTTCGTGTGTGTCTTTCTGCCATTCCTGCCAGGATATCTATGTTGTGTTCATCGAAACAGGCCCAGGTTTCACACTGAGTGTATAAATACATTAAAAACATTAACTATATGTATGACTGTGTTAGAGTGTCATTTTGTGTCATTTTGGTTGGTGGTGTGCCCCAGGATTTTGTAAATGTAAAAAATGTGCTGCGACTCAAAAAAGGTTGGGAAACACTGATGTAGGAGAATGCAGAAACCGAAAGTTTACTTTTGCCTGAGTCTACTTAGGGCTCTTCCAGACAGGGCCCAAAATGTGGGCCCTGATGGATTTTTAGCTGAGGTGTCCAAACAATGCCTCAGGTAAAAGAGGATTAATTTGGGACAAAGCGGGAAAACACTGAAAAGCCTGGGTCTAATGGTGTATGGGGCTTGTGGGAACTAATTCCCGGATACTCCCAGAGGTCAGTCTTCTCACCCATCTTGCACCTTTTGACACCCGCCCTTTCCGTCTGCCAAAAAGCCTTTAAACATTTTTTTAAACCTTACCAGGTTGTCATGAGGCTGCTCTGGCAATCCTCATGACTCATAAAAATGATGTTCCAGGAGGCCGGCTTTTTTGGGGGGGTGGGGGGTTGTAGCAGGGATTATGTTTCCAGGAGGACTGCCGGAGCATCCTCATGGTGACCCAGTAAGTTTTTTAAAAAATGTAAGGCTTTTTTTAAGGGGGAGGTTGGGGTGGCTCAATTCCAGCATGTAGTTACCGTGCTGGCATGGGGACCCCCCCCCCCCCCGGGAAATCCTGAGTTTTTTCTTCGGGCATGGGGAATTAAGCCCACAAAGAAACGGGCTTCTTAAACACACTTTGTCATAGGTTTAAACCTGTGTGGAAGCGCTCTAAGAGGGGCGATAGTCTACTCTTTCTTCTCCTCTTGCTCCTGCTGAATTAATTGCACTTTTACTCTTTGAGTTCAAAGAGTAAAAGTGCAATTAATTCAGCAGGAGCGAGAAGAGATTAGATTATCGCCCTTCTTTGAGAGCTTCCACATAGGTTTAAACCTATGACAAAGTGTGTTTAAGAAGCCTACTTCTTAGTGGGCTTAAGTTTGCACCAATTGTTGTCAACAAGTGGGGGAAAGGCAGGAGGAGCTCCACGGGGAGGAGATAGAAACTGGGATCTTTGAAAAGCAGCTGTTAGAGGAATAATCAAATGAGGACAGTTGCAGAATACGATGAAGCTTACTTAGAGCTTATCTAAATGAGATCCAACACTCCTGGTAACATTTTGTACCTTTCCTTACTTAAACTGCTCATCTTCTGCCTAGTGCATTGATTACTCTGCTTGAAGGATCCACTTCTATCTTTCACTTTCCCCACTCCCCAAATAATCCAAGAAGGCTCAAGTTGCTCCCTTCTGAAGCACAGGAGTTGAGAGCTGAAGGTATTTACAGGGGCAACTCAGAACCACATCACATTGATGTTTTGCAACGTCCTAGGATGCTTCCAGAATGCTTGGAGAGCAGAGCCAGCTGGAGCCCATCAGATGATGCAGGGCTACTTCTAGTGGAGTTCAGTGTTCCAGAGTCCCAGAAGAGTCCAGAGAGCATGGGAGGTTTCTTGTCTCCCCATAGACAAGAATAGGGGGAGTGTGGGGGGAAACCCAGCAGTTTCCTCTGCTGCTTCACATTTTCCCCGACAAACCAGTACATACTTTAAGATCATCTGGGGAGGCTCTACTCTCGCTTTCACCACCGTCTGCGGCTGGTGGGAACAAGGGAGAAGGCTTTCTTGGTGGTGGCCGCTCGGCTCTGGAACTCTCTACCTAAGGAGATCAGATTGGCACCTACCCAATCCATTTTCTGCAAGGACTTAAAAACCTGGATGTTCCATTGTGCATTTGATTAGGCAGTTCACCAGAGAATTGGATCAATTTCACCGTAGTTCTTTGCACTTTAGTTGGCCATCCCACCTGTAACCTAGAAACTGTAAATGTGTAATGGACGTAACCCCCCCCCCAGCTCTCTGTAAATGTGTAATGGACCCCCGCCTTAGCTCTCTGACTTTAATTGAATTTGAAGCGAATCTTGCACTTTCCCTTGGCTCTATCTAGGAACATTTGTATATTCCCTGGTCCCTCTGCACTCAGCACTTAATCTTTCAGCCATGATACTGTTTGTAAAATGTGTACCATGATTGTAATGTTTTTCTGATGTTTGTTGTTGATTTATTTTATTGTGTGTGATTTTAATCTGTATTTCCGGGCTTGTCCCTTGTAAGATGCCCCGAATCCCTTCAGGGAGATGGTGGTCCAGTATAAAAATAAATTATTATTATTATTATGCTGTCTGGCAAATCCTCCTGCTACTGCCTGCTCTTTGGACCACAGTGTGATGAAGTCCTAAGAGACCATTTCCGGAAATTGCAGGAAGCACCAGGCACCTTCCATAGAAATATCTCTGTGCTAACTATTTCGACTACATCTGACTGAAAGGTCAGCACCACTTGAAGCCCAGCCGTCTTACAGCTATTATTGGCTTTCCCCCTTCTCTTCTTCTCCCTCTCCCTGTTGCAAGCACCCTATTAGAAACAAACTGCTATTTCTGTGCCATCAACACATTTCAAATGACTTTGCTCAGTGCAGTGTATAATTATCCAAACTGTGAAAAAAGCAGGAAAAACGGCTACCTAGGTGCCTATGAAAATGCCCATGACAAAATGTTAAATGATATTTATAAACTCCGCTTGAAAAAGCAGGTATTGCCAGGCATACAAAGAGCGATGGTTTCTTCTCACTTGAGCACAAGATCAATAGGAAGGGCTGAACTTAATGATTTTCTTCCACTGGCTTTTGATGAAGTCTTTCACCGAAGACTCCAGAGTAAACCTAGCAGGCAGCAAAGATTAGGAATAGATGTATTTATATTTATTTATTTATTTAACTTGCATCACACCTTTTCCTCAATTTGGGACCCAGGTGCAGCAGCATCATTAGATTTGTTAGTAACTATGAGAAGAACAAGGCCTTCCTGGTTTTGATGTCAGGCTGACCGGACGATAATTGTTTGGGTCCTCTTTTTTCCCTTTTTGAAGATAGGGACAACATTTTTTTCCCTTTTTGAAGATAGGGACTCCAGTCTGCTGGGACTTCTCCTGTTATTGCCAGTGGTTCTCAAATGACTTCTGCTTGTCTCTTCAATACTCTTGTATGTAGTTTATTTGGCCCTGGAGACTTGAATTCATTTAGGTATTCCTGGACTACTTCTTTATTTTGGGTTGCATTTCCCCTATTACCTCATCCAGCCCATAGTGTTCAGGGTGAACACCAATCTCCTTTTGGGAGAAGACTTCGGCAAAGAAGGTGTTAAACAGTTCTGCCTTTTTCCTATCATCTGTTAGCATTTCACCATCTTCTCCACACAGGCCCTACCATTTCGTTTTTCTTCCTTTTTCTACTGACATAACCAAATGATACCTTTTTATTGTTTTTAATCTCTCTGGAAAGCTTGTGTTTGAATTCCTCTTTTGTGGCTTCTCTTCCTTTCCATTTCCTTTCCAGGTTTGCAGCTTGGGAGTGATCCTGGACTCATCGCTGAGCCTGGAACCCCAGGTCTCGGCGGTGGCCAAGGGAGCTTTTGCACAGTTAAGACTCGTGCGCCAGCCAGACCCCCGCACCCCTAGAGTACCCCCAGAGTACCAGGCCGTGGAAACCGGATAATATTACGGGAGACGGGAGACAAGCCCGAAGGACGGTACCTTTAAGGGGAGTGAGAAACAGGTGAAGCGGCTCAGCGACGCGGCGGAGGGGAGGAGGAGATGTAGAGACGCAGAGAGAACAACAAACGTGCCAGTGCGGGTGACGCAAAGCGCTGGACGCGGCGCGCTGATGTAATACGCCCGGCGACCCCCTGACCTCGCAACGTGCTGAGGACATCAAGGAGGAGCTAGCTTAAGGGCGGAAGCGAGGCGGTGGAAGGGACCTAGCCGAAACCCCAAGGAAGCAATTGAATACTGCAAGGGAAGACGGACTCCAATTACAACTTGGGAGAGGAAGATCGCAGGGAAACCTCGGTCTTGCGGTTCTTGACAGCTCTTGACAGTAACAGTAACAACGGTAACGACAGTAGTACCTGAACAAGGCAAGAAAATAAAGAGCTAAGGGCTGCAAAGGAAAACTACTTAACATCAAGGGTTTGACGCCCCAAACACTTTAAGACTTCAAGATTCCAAGATAGAAGTGAGGAGGAGTAGCAGGCGTAGCTAAGATGGATAAGTTTATGAATTCAACAAAAGCGAGTAAAGCCCCGGGGACGCCAGGAGCAAGAAGACACTCATTGTCAGGGGAGGTGTCGGGCAAAGATCTACTATTGGAGATCCAAAGAATGAGAGAGCAGATGCAGGAGCAGATGCAAGAAAATAGAGAAAAAATGGAGGTTAAGATCAAAGAGATGTTTAAGGAGGAGTTAGGTTGTATGAAAGAACAGCTAAAGGAAGAACTCAAAGGAGAGCTTGCAGAGATGAAAAAGGATATGGAAGGGATGCAACAAGAACTGAAGGGTATTAAGACAGAATCAATAGCCACGAAAAAGATCCAAAGGAAGATGGAGGACAAAATGAACAAACTGGAGGAGGTACAGGAGAAATTAGAAAAACAGCAGGATCAAAGGGCGATGAAGGAAACCGAATTTCAATTGAGGTTTAGGAATTTGGAAGAGGAAGAAGGCCAGGATTTAAAAGAGATAATTGCTCAAATGACGGCTAAGATTGTGGACTTAACTATCGAACAGATTAAACCTAACATAGACCGTACTATTAGAATTAATACAAGTTATGCTAGGAGGAATAAGGTTCCAAGAGATGTGCTGGTCTGGTTTAGTAACAGATCCTTACGAGAGGATATCCTGAAATGAAAATCCAAATATCCTGCCTCTTATAAGGACAAGCCGGTTATCATTCTCAAAGAGTTCACAGCCTCCTCAATGACAAAAAGGAGAAAATATTATTTCCTGGTGGACGAACTTAAAAAACATCAGATTCGTTTTAAATGGGAAAAAACAGAGGGCATCTCGTTGACCTTCAACGATACTAAGTTCTGGCTTACGTCGGAAGAGAAGGCACGAGACTTCTACAAAGATCTTTAAAAACATCTTGACAAAAAAAGAAAGAAGAGGAAAAGAGTAATAAATCAAAGGATGCTCCTCCAAAAGAATATAAAAAGGACCAGGATTACAAAAAACAAGATAAAAAAGGGCAGAGACCCTGCTCATCCGAAGATATGGACGCCGAGGAGGGTGCCGTAGGATATGAGGGAGAGGAAATCCAATCAGACAACCCCAATGAAGAAGATCTCAGTCTACCCAGATAATGTCAATGGCTTAAATTCCCCAAATAAAAGAAGATTAATTGTAAATACCCTGAAGAAAGGGAAATATGATGTGATGTTGCTCCAGGAATCGCACATCTCACAAAAACAGGTGTCGCACTTGAATTATAAACAATTGGGAAAGGTTTTCTACTCGTCGGCACCGCAGAAAAAAATGGAGTAGTGACATATGTTAAAGAAGAAATAGATGCTTCACTACCTTTAAAGATCAAGACGGGAGGATACTTGGGGTTAAAATAAAAATCAATCAACAAGAAACGTTAATTTGTAATATATATGCACCAACAGGAGCAAAATCCAAATTCATTAGGCAGCTAAAGAAATTCTTATCCCAGGACAACTATGACAATATAATATTAGCAGGCGATTTCAATGGAGTCCTGTCACGATGCACGGACTTGACCGGCCCCTTAATCACACACACAGAGACGAACTAAAGGCTAACTACTTTATTGAATATAAAACAGTTCAAAAGGTATATTGTCCATAAGAATAGCAATGTAATCCAAAAAGGCTTGAAGCAATCGATGTCCAAAACGGCTTGGCAAAATAATCCAAAAGGCTTAAGCAAGGCTCCGCGCAGCAATGCGGACTCAGGAACAAGGCAAGACAAAACAAGGCAAGACTTGGCGGCCACTAGCCAACTTAGCTCCGTGGACCCACTTCGCTAACACATCTGCTCAGAAGAGACGTGGCCGAAGCACTGGGGATTGGTTCCCACGGATGCTATACTTAATCTTTCGGCCGAGGTCCCCGACGCTCTAGGCCTTGTCTTCTCCAATCCTTGCTGACGGACCTCAGCCTGTCTAGGCTGCGGTGCCATCCCCTTCTCCTGGACTCAATGCTACTTCTCCTATCAAAGGTTCGACCTTGCCTCTCAGCAGCCGGGCCCCTAACTGCATGAGAGCTCTCCTCCCTAGAATCTTCCCATCCGCTTTCTTCCATGTTTTCACTTAGAAACTCCTGCGAACCTCCCCCCCCCCCCGGGTGTTCATAACTTCCGCTATCACTAGACTCCATTTGCACCTGGTTATCTATGTCTTCATACGGGTCAGGCCAACCTTCATCCCAAGCCAAGCTTTCAGTGGGAGAAGGGGGCCCAGTGAGGGGAAATGCATCTTCAGGTAACCCTTCCAAATCCTCTTCAGAATCTATCTCTGCCGGTGCAGGCCCTAATGCTAATGGAACTCCCGGTGCTGTTCCCAGGTCCCCAGGCACAAACGAGAACTGCTGTGCTACAAGTCCTGAATTGTGACCTTGACAAATCAAAGATCAAGAAGAAAGGGTCAGATATTAAGGGGGGGAAACTACCTGCCAGCTTACTTGCCCTGAAAAATGAGTTATATCTACGGGATGTCTGGAGAATGAGGAATGAGAACGAGAAAGATTACACCTATTACTCCACACGCCACCTAGGATGGTCACGTATCGACATGATTTGGGTGACTAGTTCTCTTCTTCCCATGATAAGAAGTACTAAGATCTTACCGAGGCAAAATACTGACCACTGCCCCTTAACTTTGGAGATTTATGGGGAACGGAAGGAGAGAAGGTGGAAACTGAATAGTAACGTATTGCAATCGGAGGCTGAGAAAGAATTAAATAAAAGACTTATTAAAGAATATTTTGAGACTAATAATAATGAGGTCAGCCAAGAAGTAGTGTGGGAGGCAAGCAAGGCCGTGATGAGGGGCTTCTTCATCCAACAAGGGGTGCTCAAGAATAAAAAAAGATTTGAAAGGCAAGAAATATTAAAAAGAGAGTTGGAAGACAAAGAGAGATTATTGAAGCTCCACCCAGGGAAAAACAAGCTGCGTCTGGGGATAGACCTTATCAGGAGGGAAATTAATGAATCTCAAATTGCGCAAATGGCAAGGAACCTAAGATATTTGAAAATGAACTATTTCGCAGAAATTAACAAACCAAGTAGATTTTTTGCAAAGAAACTTCAAAAAAGGAGACAATCCCAATATATATCTTCCCTGATTAAAGAAGGCAAGCAGATATTTCTGGAGGATGAAATAGCCGGGTGTTTTCAAGAGTACTATAAAAAAAACTGTATCAAAAGGATGATATAAAAACTGAAGACGTTATCTCCTATATTACCAAACGAAAGTTAGGGAGAATCACGGACGACCAGAGGGCATCACTTAACAAACTGGTAGAGGAGAAAGAAATTAGGGAAGCTATTAAAAAGCTGCCATTGAATAAAGCACCTGGCCCCGATGGCCTAACGGCTACTTATTATAAAGCACTGTTGGAAGAAATAATTCCCTTTCTTAAGAAGGTAATGAACAATGTACTTGAGAAGGGACAGATGCCCGCTTCCTGGCGAGAGGCCAATATAGTGCTGATACATAAAACAAAATCCGATCCGAAGTGTGTCGAAAATTATCGGCCAATTTTGTTATTGAATAACGACTACAAGATCTTTACGTCAATAATGGCCAACAGACTTAAGTCTTTCTTAAACAGCACTATACAAGAAGACCAAGCAGGCTTCCTACCAAACAGGTTAATGAGGGACAATATGAGAACCTTGCTCAATGCAATAGAATACTACGAGGCCAATATACAAACTGAAGTGGGCTTCCTTTTTCTCGATGCCGAGAAGGCATTCGATAATGCCAACTGGGTGTTCCTAAAGGAAATTTTGAGGGAGAAGGATATGGGATATCAGTTTCAGAATGTAATAGCAGCAATTTGTTCATCACAAACAGCAAAAATTATAATTAATGGCAAATCTTCGGACACAGTACAAATTCAGAAGGGTACAAGACAGGGGTGCCCCATCTCCCCATTATTGTTTATTTTAACTCTCGAGCTCCTCCTACAAGACATTAGAGAGGATAAATCATTGAAAGGCCTCAAAACTCATGGAGAGGAATATAAATTGAAGGCTTTTGCCGACGATATAGTATTCATTATAGAAAACCCCCTGGAAACAGCAAAGGAGTGGATCAGGAAAATTGATGAATTTGGGGCGGTAGCCGGACTTAAAATTAATTATAAGAAAACTAAAATCCTCACCAAAAATATGGGAAAAGATAAGAAGGACAGACTACAAGAATCATTGAACATCCAAGTGACCAATAAAGTGAAATACTTGGGTATCATTATCACTTCACAGAACAACCAACTACTAAATAATAATTACGATTCTACTTGGAGGGAAATAAGTAAAAAGCTAGAATCTTGGAAGTATCTGAAGCTAAGTCTCACGGCTAAGATAGCCGCGATTAAGATGGATGTCCTTCCTAGAATGGTCTTTTTGTTTCAGACCATTCCAATATTAAGAACATCTTTCTGTTTCAATAGGTGGAGGAAGGATATTCTGAAATGTATATGGGCAGGCAAAAAGGCCAGGATCAACTATAGAAACTTAACGGATAGGCTGGAACGGGGAGGCCTAGCTCTACCCAATTTACAGCTTTTACAATTTATGAGGCAGCGGCCCTCTCATGGGTGGCGGATTGGGCCACATTAAGGAAAAGAAGGCTTTTAAACCTAGAAGGGTATGATGCCAGAAGGGGCTGGCATTCATACCTGTGGTATGATAAGGCCAAAGTGGAGGGAAATTTTACCAACCACTTTATTCGGGCGGCGCTGCTCAAAGTATGGCTTAAATATAAAAGCAGATTTTGCCAGGCGACCCCGCTTTGGATCTCCCCAATAGAAGCACAATATAAAAGAGGACTTCCAGATACAGGATAGTTAACATACAAGAATTTATTAGAAAGAGTTGGCAATCAATGGGCATTGAAAACCCCAGAAAAGCTCAAGTCATCCGGCTTAGCCTTATCGTGGTTCCAGTATGCCCAAGTGAAAGATTACTACAGATCAGATCAGAAAAATAAATTTTCCCAACAAGAAACTCTGTGGGATATGGTACTAAAGAAAGAAAAGAAGTATGTAAGAATAATTTACAATAAATTACTAGAGTGGGACACGGAGATAGAGGGGGTGAAAGGCAGCATGACCCGGTGGTCACAGGATTTTGAACATTCTGTCCTTCTAAGTGAATGGGAGGCTGCATGGGAAAAAAATAAGGAATATGCCGGAGCAACCCCAATAGCGGAAAATTGGATAAAAACATTTTATAGATGGCATTTGACCCCTCAAAAGTTAGCCAAATATTATAAAAATCTTAATAGTAAGTGCTGGAAATGTAAGAGCCAGCAGGGGACAACACTACATTGTTGGTGGTCATGCAACAAAATTAAAAAAAAATGGAAAATCATCCACTCCCATGTACAAAAGATGTTGGGGACAGAGTTAGAGTTTGCACCTGGAACCTTTCTACTTAATTTGACAAATGGCAAACTGGATAGGAAGAGAGACAAGATATTTCATTTTATGATGGCGGCAGCGAGGGTTGTGGTGGCCAGAAGATGGAAACAAGAAGAGCCTCTGACACCAGTGGAATGGGCCTCAAAATTGGTAGAATATATTGATATGGACGAATTGAAAGGAGTAGCGAATAATACAAATTCTAAAAACAGGACGGATTGGCAGCCCATCAAGAGCTATCTGAAGACAGAAAAACTCTAGGGATCTGAGGATATGGCAGATTAGCGGTGAAGGAACATTAACATAAAAATCAAGTAGTTCAAGCATGGACTGGCTCCTGGAATGCCCGGACTGGAGGCAATATATTTCTTTTTCATTCTTTTCTGCTATCACTTTTCTCCCCCCCCCCCCTCCTCCCTTCCCTTCCCTTTCTATCCTGAGTTCTCCTTTTCTGCTCTATCCCTAACTTCAATCCTCACGTCCCTACTTTGGCACATCTTTTGCCCTCTTTTTTCCTTCCTCCTTTTATGTTTTGATGTATGAAAATTAATTAATAAAAACTATTTACACACACAAAAAAAAAAGACTCGTGCGCCAGCTGCGCCCGTATCTTGGGAAGTCTGATCTGGCTACGGTCGTCCACGCTCTGGTCACATCCCGAATAGATTACTGCAACGCACTCTACCTGGGGCTGCCTTTGAAGACAGTTCAGAAATTACAACTAGTCCAACGGGCAGCAGCCAGACTACTAACTGGAGCTACATACAGGGAGCATACCACCCCCCTGTTGTGTCAGCTCCACTGGCTGCCTGTCCACTTCCGAGCTCAATTCAAAGTGCTGGTTTTGACCTTTAAAGCTCTATACGGTTCTGGCCCAGCTTACTTGTCTGAACGCATCTGCCGCTACGTCCCACCTCATACGTTAAGATCATCCGGGGAGGCCCTGCTCTCGCTCCCACCAACTTCTCAATGCGGTTGGTGGGGATGAGGGAGAGGGCCTTCTCGGTGGTGGCTCCCCGTCTGTGGAATGCACTCCCTAACGATATACGATCAATTCCATCCCTCCTGACATTCAGGAAAAAAGTAAAGGCCTGGCTATGGGACCAGGCGTTTGCACATTAGCACAAGGCAGCATTTTAGACTGGATTTTAATGGAAAGTTGTTGAATAGGGCTCAATTGCTTTTTATGGACAGAACACTGTTTTAAATGCATAGGATATGTTAATGTAATTGTATTTTAATGTATTTTATTGTTGAATGTTTGGGGTTTTATACTGTGTTTTACTGCGTGGGTATCGAATTGTGCCTTTTTGGAAGCCGCTCTGAGCCCCCCCCCCCCCACCCGGGGGGGGGGGTTGAGAAAAGCGGGGTAAATTGTACTTGCCCCTTTTAAGTCTCAGCTGAGTTGGAAGTTCTTTGGACATCCATTCTGGTTCCTTTAGACTTCTCATATGTTTTCTCTTCAGTGGCACTGTTTGCATTTGTGTCCTTAGTATCTCATTAAAACATTCCTATCCTTGGGATCATACTCATGATTTTCTACATTTTCTGAATTTGGCTCTCCCAAAATCTAGAATGCATGTTTGACTTCTCTTGGTTTCCCCTTTTCTCTGTATCAAAACTCCAGGTGCACATGGTCATCCCCACCTAAGGATCCTACCACTTCCACTCCATTTACCACTCTGCTGGAGCCCTCAAAATAATCTTCAAATATCCTAATGGTTTTCCCAAGCCTCTCCAAATCAAACCTCTTTTTTTTTGTGCAAAACATAGGCTTGCAAATCTTTCATCAAGTTGTGTGCACTAAAATTTGTAGGTCCTTGTGTGACTGGAGGCTGGATTATATCCAGGGGCGGATCTTAGTGGAGGCAAAGTAAGCAGCCGCTTCAGGGCGCCACATGGCCAAGGGTGCATTCGGCTGCGGCCGCCAGGTTCAACGCACCATTGCTGCGGGCGGACGGCGTGTGGGTGGGATGCTCTGTCCCAGCTGCAAAATGTTCCCTGGCTTGTCCTTTTCATCCTCTTGGGAGTGCTCTGTTTTTATAGCACATGCGCGAAACTTTCACGCATGCGCCATTGGGTCGGAGTGCTTCTGGTGGAGGGAGTTGCTAAACGCACTCCCAAGGGGATGAAAAGGATGGGGAAATATTTTGCAGCCAGGGCGGAGCCTCTTGCCTCCGGCTGCAAAATGTTCCCTGGCTTGTCCTTTTTGGCATTTCGCTACTCCCTCCACCAGAAGCGCTCGGTCCCAATAGCACATGCGTGAAACTAGCTGTTTGTGCGCACGTGTGCTCTGGCGGGCGCGCGCCATCATCACCACACTGAAGACCCGGGGGTGCTAAAAAAAGGTTCCCTTACTACAATTTTTTACCTTCGTCCGGTCCTGATTATATCACCCTTTCAATCTCTTCCAGATCAGCAATTCCATGATTTTTTTAAAAATTCTGTTGGATTCTGTCCATACTGATTTGAATAGAATATATTTGAAATAATTCAGTCTTCTTTTAAAAGAAATCGGTTTTCATGTGAACAGACACCCTTTTGTGATTTTCTACTAGGAAACACAACCACAACAAATGTTTTGAAGTGAAGATCGACAAACACGATTGGTATGGTTTAGAAAACATTAGTCATATTAATTAGTCTGCCGAGTACATCTTGTTCTTTAAAACTGCCTTTTTGTCTTTTGTGAGAATCACAGGTAATAATGCTCCCATTGTGAACTTATTCCTACATCACCTTTAATGACTCTTCCTAATTTGCAAAGTGGCAATGTTCCATGTCACATTATCTAGTCATTACAGGGATTGCTCTGTGTAGGTCTATTAATTTTTTCAAACCGATGCACAAAACCCACGGCTGCTTAGCTTTCGGTTGCAAAAGAAAGAGTAATGCGATTAAATATAGTGTTTTCTTCCGTTTCTTCCTGACGGTGATTTTTAACTATTGTTTGCTTTCTCATGCTCCTTATAAACAAAAGAGCCAGGTCATATCTCTGTAGGAGATTGAAAAGGGAGAGCATCTGTCAAGCACCCACTCACCAGCCAGTCACAATTGTATTGTTTAAGCAAACAGAAACATCCTATTATTGGGACAATCTCTTTCCAATCTTGGCACATTTGCACAATGCTTGCACTTTATTGATGCCAATTCTTACTATCAGTTTAATTTTTCTTTGTGCAGTTTGTAGTTGTGCAGTTTCAGTGTTCCCACACAACCTTCCTAAGCTTCACAATAATGGGATTGTAGCAGGAGATGATCATACAGTAAATAACAGCAATATTGGATTTATTAATGGGTTTAAAAAATATTTTTATTAATTTTGATTAATTGTGATACAATAAAGAAAGACATAATAAAGTGTAATAGGTTCCCTTAAGGGAATTAGGATAGGGTTTACATAGTTAGTAGGCAGGGTGTGTGGGTCAAGTTTAGAAGGAGGTATAGGTTTGGGGTGGGAAGAAAAAACGAAAGGGGGGGAAAGAACATAGGAGGAAATAACATATGTACATGGTGATTTCCATTCGTCTTCTTAGTGGGTATTGTCAATCAGTCCTGAAGTTTATTTCTTTCCATATGATCTTCAAACAAAGTCCAATTTGTTGGTGTTCTTGGGTTTCCTGTATTTCTTCTTAAGAAAAAAGTTAATCTGTCCATATCTTTTATATCATAAATCTTGTCTATCCATTGGTCTATTTTTGGTATTTGGTCTGTTTTCCATACCTTGGCAAAAACAATTTGAGCTGCTGTTGTCATATATGTGAAAAGTATATCTTTATTTTTGTCCAATTTTAAGTCATTATCATTTAATCCCAATAAATAATATTCTGGTTTTAACGGAAATTTCAATTGCAATATAGATTGGGTTTCTTTATGGATGTTTCTCCAATATTCATTGGTTTTTGGGCAAGACCACCACATATAGAAGTAACTTCCTATGTGTGATTTACATTTCCAGCATTTTGATTGACTTTTATTTTACATAATGCCTATTTTTTGGTGTTATGTACCACCTATGGAACATCTTTAACCAATTCTCCTTAAGATCTGAGGCATATGTGTACTTCAATTTTGTGTTCCATATTTTCTGCCATTCATGTAATTTAATTTGTCTGCCAATATTTTTTGCCCAAATTACCATACAATTTTTGACTTCTTCTGTTTCTGTCTCCCAATCTATGAGCTTATTGTAAATTTTAGTTATATTCTTCCTTTCCAATTTAATCAATTGTATCCAAAAATCTTCTTTATCATGAAAACCAGTTTTTTAAATCTTGATTATATATATATATATATATATATATATATATATATATATTAATCTGAAAATATTGTAACCAGGTTATATTTTCTGGAAGTTGTTTGATTTTTTTGGTTAATATTACTGTTTTTAAAATTTTATTCTAAGGCCAGCTTCTTTTCCGTAATCTTCTATTTTTCTCAGCCATTTATCTATATTTTCATTAGGACTTTCTATTATACAAATTACATCGTCAGCAATTTATTAATGGGTTTTTTAAGTTAATGAAAAGAGACAATCCAATCATGAATCAAGCACAATTAGACTATGTGACATATGTGACACTGTGCAGTAAACACCATCAACAGGCACTTTTTTCATGAATCCTGTACCAGCTACTTAAATAAATATACAACTAAGTAACTTCTCCTAACTTCAAACCTCATAATAATGTCATTTAGTTGTTCTCCAGTTGCCAACAGAATACCCCTCCTCCTACCCTACAAAAAAGGGGGGACAGGAATTATGATCATGACAAAAGTATAAATTGTAACTAAGTAGTGATAGGTAAAGGTAAAGCTTTCCCCTGACATTAAGTCTAGTCATGTCCGACTGGGGATTTGGTGCTTATCTCCATTTCTAAGCCAAAGAGGCAGCATTGTCCATAGACGCCTCCAAGGTCATGTGCCATTACCTTCCCTCCACCTATTGATCCACTCACATTTGCATGTTTTCGAACTGCTAGGTTGGCAAAAACTATGGCTAACAGCAGGAACTCACCCCACTCTCCGGATTCGAACCACCAACCTTTCGGTCAGCAAGTTCAGCAGCTCAGTGGTTTAACCTGCTGCACCACTGAGGGCTCATAGTGATAGCAAATACAAAATGGTCATTGATGTGGAAATCTAAGTAATTGTTCCATATTCATAATTGTTACTTAATCATTACTGTGACACTTCTACCACAATCGTAAGCACACAACCCTTGTCCAAAGTATACTAAGTACTTGGCATATTTAACTAAGTAGCTGCTACATGATACTAGCCAATATTTTCACAATTTGGCAAATTTACTTTTTTAGGTTACTCAACAGGGAATTGTGACTTGAGAGTAAATTTTTTCAAGCTTTCCAAAATACTAATTTGTAGCAAACGCTTTTCCTGGCTCATACTTTATTTTAACACAACCGATGTTGAAGGTACACATATTAAGGTTTCACAAAGAAAGGTCCTAGATGACACCGCTTTCTAAAAAGCATCTTGCACAGCATGAGCCTGCTATTTTTATTAAGACTTGCAAGGAAGTTGAGGTCCTGGGGAGCATAGAAATTTTGCTGGCATTTTCTTTGCCGGTCTGATTCTGTGTGAACTTTGTAAATTGTAAGGAGAAGACCATAAATATTTGAAAAGAGCCTCATTAGTCAGGGAGCTAGGGAGGACAAGGCCTTTGGTGTCATTGGCAAGGGAAATCTGCTTTGGACTTTAGTCCAGACTTTAAAGGAGCCACCTGCAGTGCTGAGCCCATTTGGGGGGTAGGGTTATACAACTGAAAAAACTCTTAAAATTGAAAGTAGATTTAACACTTCAGAGTCACAATCCTTCACTGCAAGTGAAAATGTCATGGTACCTGTTAACCTGTTACTATCTCCATTACTTTGGCCGAAAAGGTCCATCATGTGTTACTTGGATGCATCATTTCATTATCTCAGTGGCTGGAACAAGAGTTCTTCCTGATGCCATCAAACAGCTACTCCCAGCAGCTTAGTCAAGATGGCCAATTGTCAGAAATCACTTCCTTGGGCCTAGGCAAGCCAAGTGGCCCTCGAAGAAGGTAAACGGTGAGGGCGAGGAGGTCCTTGAATGGAAAGCGGCGGGGGCCGCGGGGGCATAGTCTTGGAATAGGGTGGGGGGGTAGTCTTAAATGCAGAGTATATCTGTAACTCTGTATTTTACCTTGAAAAGATGGGGGGTTGTCTTATACCCTCAGTCGGCTTGTATTCCGGAATATACAGTATATATACAGTATATTAAGGAATGGGTTGCTGTGAGTTTTCCGGGCTGTATAGCCATGTTCCAGAAGCATTGCCATACAGCCCAGAAAACTCATAGCAACCCAGTAATTCCAGCCATGAAAGCCTTTGAAAATATATTATTTCTCCAATAATAATAATAATACACTTTATTTGTATTCTGCTCTTCTGACCCCGAAGGGGACTCAGATTATTACCATTCATATAGGTATGGCTCCCATGTCCACAGTATATGTGGTTTCATTGACGTTGCTGCATCTTTCCACTTCTGGTTATACAATAATCTTGCTGCAGTGGTCCTATGTCATACTAATTTCCTATCTTCTCCCTCTGATCATCCACAAAACTCAGCAAAAACAGTTCAGGTTTCAATTGAACATAGACTTTCAACATTTTCTTGTACCATATTACGCATTTGAGTCCAGGTTTTATTTTATTTTTGGCAATCCTACAAGTCCACCGCACAGGATAAAAAAGATCTGCCAATCTGTTTCTCATACTTCCAGCAGAGATTGGAAACATCTCTATGTATTTTGGCAAATTCTTCTGGTGTCAAATACCAACAATACTTCATCTTATAAAAATTCTCCTTAAGAGTATAGCATAGTTAGTTCCTATCCCTATGACATTTCCCCCATTGTTCCATCTGTGTAATATGCCTAAAATTCGGAGCATGTTTTATCATACAATCTTTAGCTTGATCCTTTTCCAATTTAATTTTTAATGGAAGTTTATACATATTGCCTATCAAATGTTCATCATCTGTACACAGCTGTGTTTCAAATTCTGATTTATTCAACTCAAAGTCATGCGTTCTTGCATTCCTAAGACTTGGCATGTTAAATTTTCAAGTCTGAAAAATTCAAATAGTCTGAATTGGGGAGGGGGGAGAGCTTGATAATTAATTGGTTTTGCAGAAATAATGGGAAGGGAAATTAATCTTTAGTCCTCTGTTGTCAGGGGTTTTCCATTCTTCCTGAATGGCTCCTACTCCTACAATATCTGACATAAAATACAGGACTACCACTCAGAGAAGGGCCATGGTGGTGCAGCTGGTTAAACCACTAAGCTGCAGAACTTGCTGTCATACACAAGCGCAGAAACCCATTTGACCTTAAAAACCACACCAGCTTGGTAAAATCAGCAAGCAATTTATTGAAGAATATGTGGAAGCAAAGCAGTAAAAAATAACAAAACAGTAGAGATCCAATATATGAAATTGTCCATAAGCTTAAAAGGAAAACAAGATCCATGTTGCACCCCAGCTTAGACCTGGGCCCTTAGAATCCAAACACACAACTCCAGCTGAAAGAATAGTTTTTTTATTGAAGCAAGCAGCAAGCAATATGAGCAGTATAAATATATAAGAAGAGATATATCCAATCAATAGTCCAAGGAATAGTTCCAAAGGCCCAAAGGCAGTAGGTATGCTGCAGAGTCAGTAAATCCAAAGCAGGCAAATTTCAGGAGCAGATATAGTCCAAAGGATTTCCATAAATCCATTGCAGGCACAGTTCAATAGCTGATAAAGTCCAAAGGGTTTCCAGGAAGAATCAAAGTTCAGACTTGAGTACTTGAGCTAAAATTCAGGAGACTCGAGAATACATGAGGCAAAATGCATGTGTTAAAATACAGAAGGCTTGGAAATGCATGCAGCTTATTGCAAAAGTTGACCTGATCTGAAATTCAAAGCATAGCTTATATCAAGAAACTAGATTTCCCTCCCTTACTTGCAAACCAAAAACCACTGCTAGAAGCAGGGCCGTAGCCAGGATTTTGATTCGGGGGAGGGGCTGAGTTTGGTTCGGGGCTGAGACTGGGTAGAAGAGGGTCTACCCTAGCAAACCTTTTGTATTGTTATCCCAATAACCCCATTAATGTGGGATATAATGAGCATGGTGATCAGATCATGATATGAATAAACATAACAGTTTAAATAATGTACCAGTAAGGCCTTTTCGCGGACCACCCTGAGAATTTCGGGGGGGGGCTGAAGCCCCCTTAGCCCCCCCCCTGGCTACATGCCTGGCTAGAAGGAAAGACCTTGACATTCCTTCTTTCTATCCCAAGCTCCACAGCCAGCTGCCTTATCTGTGCACTGATGACTCTCAGTGAAACTGACCTCCCTAACAGCTTTTCCCAAATGCTGTTTCTGCAAAACATTTGCAAAAGTTTCCTCTCCATCATGAACTGTGACTGTCACAACCCCTTGCACAGGAGATCCCAGAATTCCTGCTCAGGACACAGGCCCAACAATCCATGATTACAGAAAAATTCATGAAGCCGGGCACTTGAATCCATGAAACAAGATAGCAGGAAAATCTCTTAGACAAGTCTTAAGATTGGTAAAAACTTGGTGCATGAAACTCAGAGCACTTGAAAACAAGACTGTGATAAAATAACAACATTGACCCAACTGAAGCAACTCATTATAAAGATTTTTCAGATCCCAAAACTGAAAAGAAAGCATTTTTCTTGACATTCCCACCAGATAAAGATTTGTTATCTCTCTTTTGCTGTAGCTGAACTGATCCTCTCAGTCTCTGAAGACTTTTCCCCTGCTTACTAAAACTTTGCTTTATGATCAAGCTTTCATTATCTTCTCCTTCATTAACTCCTGCACCTGGTAATGGTCAGACAGTTGTTCTGAGAAAAGCGGTGAAGGGTCTCTCCCAAGAATGTGTCCTTGTGAATCTTCCTGAGACAGCTCAGGCCTCTCTTCTGAACTTAACTCAGGCCCAAGCAAACCCTCATTCCCAGGCCCATCATCATCATCATCCCCCATTCTCATCATGAACATCAACATGAACATCAGACACAATCATGGTCTGAACAGGCTGACATACAACTCTTGCTGGTTAGAAGGTCGGCGGTTCAAATCTATGGTAAGGGATGAGCTCCGGTTATTAAACCTAGCTTCTGCCAACCTAGCAGTTCGAAAACATGCAAATGTGAGTAGATCAATAGGTATCGCCTATGCAGTCATGCTGGCCATGTGACCTAGAAGGCATCTACAGACAACGCTGGCTCTTTGGCTTAGAAATGCAGATGATCACCACCCCTCAGAGTCGGACTCGACCCGACTTAATGTCAAGGGGAAACCTTTACCTTATCACTAAGGACATCCTCACTTGTACTTTCTTCTGTATTATTTTTAAAGCTTTTTGTTTGGTAAAGCCTGCACAAAAGTGTCCCCCCCCATTTTGGCTAGCCAAAAATAAAGTTACCACTCTTTTGTAGCTGTGTCGGCCAAATTTCACTGTATGGTCAAAACAGCTACCCCTGAATATGCTCTCACTCCTACATCATTTCATTGCTAAAGTTTCAGATTGTTTCTAGAACTTTGATGACCAAAATAAAGCAAAAACTCTTTACTAGATTTCTTTTTTTTTTAAAGAACACAACCTTACACAAACCTGCCCCGCAACTTGTCCTGGAGCAATGTATTCAAACACATAGATGTATATAAAATGATTGCATGTGGAATTGCCCAGCATAAGTCCTCGGGCAACATTTTAACTTTTTACTAAGGAAATAGATGGGGGATTACGCCACTACCAACCATGGCTTCTGGGCAGAGTGGGGAGACATAACTTACAGCCTCAACAAAATTTAAAATAAAGTGGATGTTAATGGAGGAAACTAATGTTTTCATTTCAAGGTTGGATTTCTCTGTTTGACCTCCAAAGATTCTGGGAGCTGTGGCTAACCAGGCCCAGATTACCCATAAGGCCACCCTAGGCCATGGCCTAGGGTGGCAGCTATGAGGGGACAGCAGATCCGGACCCCCCAAAACTAAAAAAAAAAATTTTAACCGCCCCCTCGCAGCGCTTTCCCCCCGCCCTCTCCCGAGAGAGAGTCATCATACCTCGAGAGAGGGTGGGGGGAAAAGCTGCGAGGGGGCGGGAGGAGGGAATGGCGCCTCCCCTCACCATCCCCGCCTGGGCCGCCCCCTTGTAATGGAAGGAGTTGGCGAGGAGGA
Organism: Anolis apletophallus; assembly: GCA_030556195.1. Taxonomy (NCBI): domain Eukaryota; kingdom Metazoa; phylum Chordata; class Lepidosauria; order Squamata; family Anolidae; genus Anolis; species Anolis apletophallus. The sequence continues at coordinate 184,546,368 of JARBWK010000002.1, forward strand.
GGAAGGGAAGCCCCGCCCCGCCGGGGCCGCTGGCGGGCATGCATGCATGTGCACGCATGCCTGCCAGCGGGCTTCCCTTCCCCCTCCTCCTCCACGCCGCCTGGCCCGCTTCATTTGCAAGGGGGCGGGCCAGGCGGCGAGGAGGAGGAAGGGAAGCCCCGCCACGCCAACGGGCTTCCCTTCCTCCTCCTCCGCGCTGCCTGGCCCACTTCCTTTGCAAGGGGCGGGCCAGGCGGCGAGGAGGAGGCGGACGGAAGCCCCACGCCCGGGGACAGGGCTTTTCGCACCCTGGGGGCGGGGCTTTCCATGCCTTGGGGGTGGGGCTTTCTGCACCCTGAGGGCTGCGGAGCGTCTTTTGGCCTAGGGCACCAAAAGACGCTAATCCGGGCCTGTGGCTAACTTTTGTTACTATAACCATGGGGTAGATCGGAAGCCATTCTCACTCAACTGTATGTTTCCTCTTCATCGTTTTTTGTTAGCTGCCCAATAGCCCTGTCTTCCTGAATGGTTTCTTTCCCGGGGCAGCTTACAGAGGGACATGCCCAACAAAACAGGTTAAAATAAGCATTGAAAAATAAGCAATATCAAACATTAATAAACATAAAATCAGACAACATTAGAAAAAGATTAAAAGCTATCATGGCTGAGCAAATAAAGTTCTGGGTTCGGTTCATAATTACTAAGTGCAATGAATCCCAGGAAGAGCCAGGGAAAATGCGACAATCGGAGGGCTGGGCTAGGAGGCAAATGTCCTTAGGCTATTAAAGTGTTAGAAGTGCGAGAAAGGGACCGTGTTAAAGTGTAGGAGATGGATAGGTTGGGAATTCTGTGGTGAACTGCCTAATCAAAGGCACAACGGAACAACCAAGTTTTTAATTCCTTGCGGAACGTGGAGAGAGTGGGAGCCTATCTGATCTCCATGGGGAGGGAGTTCCAGAGCTGAGGGGCCACCACAGAGAAAGCCCTTTCCTTTGTCCCCACCAACCAATAAACAATAATCAATTTCTCTGTGGTGGCCCCTCGGCTATGGAACTCCCTCCCCATGGAGATCAGATAGGCACTATCCCTGGCTCTTCCTAGGATTCATTGCACTTAGTAATTATGAACCGAACCCAGAACTTTATTTGCTCAGCCATGATAGCTTATTCATCATTGAGATTCTAGATGAGTTCCAGAGAGGACAAAGAGGCACGTGTCTCAAGCCGCTCCCTCTCGTTCGCTGCTGCAGAACAAAGCGCCCCCCCCCTTTGCTCCCAAAGTAATTAAAAAGGAAGTCTAGGACACAATCTGCTGTATCAGACACAGGGCCGGTTCGTACATTAGGCGGACTACACAGGCGTGTAGGGCGACGTCACCCGGGAGGGGCGTCGCCACCTGGGAGGGGCGTCGACACCTGGGAGGGGCGGCGCCACACCTGGGCCCCGCCGCCGCGCCAGCTCTGCCCCACCCGCCGCCCTGGCCAGGCCCCGCTGCCCACCATTGCGCCGGCCAGGCCCCCACCATTGCGCCGGCAAGGCCCCCTTTGTTAGGCGGCCCTGCCGCCCGGGGCACTCTGGCCGCGCCTCCGCATGTGCGGAGCTTCTGCGCATGCGCAAAAAGCTCCACGCACACACACTGGCTCCAGAGCGCACCTCCCCTTTGGAGCCACTGCACGTGCATGCAGTTTCGCACATGCGCACTGGGCTCCAAAGCGGGACGCGCGCTCTGGAGCCAGTGCGCATGCGCACAGATTGGCGCATGTGCACTGGGCTCCCCTCGGGATCAACTGGGGGGGGCGCAATTTTTTTTCACGTACCCCCTGGGAACAGGTAGGTCTGCCCCTGATCAGACAACACAACTCCAGCCAACAACCTGGTCAAAGTGGTCCTTGGTAAAAAAAAATTAAAAAAGAGGTTGGGAACCACTGTTCTTATGGATCAGTTGCAAAAAAAAACCCCTGGACATGCCCATAAAGTCTCTTCAACCCCAAATGAGGGCTGGCTCTCCAATTAGGAAAAGTAGGCCACTGTACTTCGCACTTAACTTTTTGTACACAGAAGGTGAGGTTATACCTTGCCTCTTCACTTCAAGCAGCATTATATCCTGGGCCATTTCTAAACCCAAGGCAACATGGGAGGTCTACCTAGAGGAGAAGAATGTGTAACAACCACCATATTAAACAAGTCTTCAAAGAGCCCTTTGTCTCGTTACATGTGCTCATATTTTAATTCTAATATGAGAAAGGAAGGCAGTAAAACTGAGAAATGTGTCAGGAGGGTCCTGTAAATTAAATAATGTCTAAGAAACATGTGCCTATTTTTAGTCAGTTAAATGAAGTGGCTTATTCATCATTGAGATTCTAGATGAGTTCCAGAGAGGACAAAGAGGCACGTGTCTCAAGCCGCTCCCCCTCCTTCGCTGCTGCAGAGCAAAGCGCTCCCCCCCTTTGTTCCCAAAGTAATTCAAAAGGAAGTCTAGGACACAATCTGCTGTATCAGCACAAAGAGGTTGTTGGCTGGAGTCTGCATGATTATGATGTTTGGGGAATACAGGAAAGGGGAAATAGTCAAAATAGTATTCAACCCAAAGATATTGTACTTCTGTGATTGGCAACCACTGAGAAAACCAAAGGTTTTCAGCTGTGGTCCATGAATAGTCTGTGACGGAGTTGAAAGCTCAGTATCACTTTCAGTAACTGATTTGTTTCATTGTTGTGTGCCTTCAAGCCATTTCTGACTTATGGTGACATTAAGGTGAAGCCTTTGCCTTCTCCTGAGGCTGAGAGAGTGTGATTTGCCCAATGTTTCTCAGTAGGTTTCCATGGCAGAACACGGATGGAACTATAGTTTCCAGTGTCATATTGCAACACTCAAACTATTACACCACATGGGCTCAAAACTATTATTATTATTATTTCAAATTTATAGGCCGCCATTCCCTGGGGGTTCGGAGTGGCGTACATCAGACATGAGTGATACAATAAAACAGTAAAAACAGTAAAATATAACACTGATTAGCCAGGTGGGAAGGCCTGCCTAAAAAGATAAGTCTTGCACACTCTCCGAAATGCTAGTAAGTCTTGGGGCGTATGGACTTCAAGCAGAAGAGTATTCCAAAGAGACGGAGCCGCAGCAGAGAAGGCCTGTGCATGGTCTTTGTAGATTGTATGATCTTGAGACTGGGAACTACAAGCAGCATTTGATCTTCAGATCAAAGTGGTCTCTGAGGTTAATAAAAGGCGAGTTAATTTTTTTTAGATATAATGGGCCGGGGCCATGTAATGCCTTGAAGGTGAGGATCAGTAGCTTAAAGATGATTCTATACTCGATCGGAAGCCAGTGACGTTTTTGTAGAATTGGTGTGACGTGGCACCTTGCAGGGCCCCCTCCAAGAGTCTAGCAGCTGCATTTTGGACCAGTTTAAGTCTACGGATGGTAGACCCTGGTAAGCCGATGTAAAGAGCATTGCCATAGTCTAGTCTCGAGATGACCAAGGCCTGGATCACTGTGGCCAGGTCATCTCTACAGAGGTAGGGGGCCAGGCGTCTGATACGATGCAGATGGAAGAAGGCCGTTCTACTGATGGTGGACACCTGGGCTTCCATTGTCAATCGAGAGTCTAATTGGACACCCAGGCTCTTCACTTGAGGTGACGGGCGCAATGTCTCGCTGTCTAGGGTCGGTAAATTGATGGAGCCCAGCCACAGGATCTCCATTTTTGCAGGGTTCACTTTCAGCCTGCTAGACTGAAGCCATCTGGTAACGACCTCCAGACACTGATAGAGATTGCACGGCGCTGTGTCTGGTTGACCAGCCATCTTCAGGATAAGTTGAGTGTCATCAGTGTATTGATAACACTCTAACCCAGGGGTGGGCAATTACCGGCCCTCCAGGTGTTTTGGACTTCAACTCCCAGAAATTCTAACAGCTGGTAAACTGGCTAGGATTTCTGGGAGTTGAAGTCCAAAATACCTGGAGGGCCGGTAATTGCCCACCCCTGCTCTAACCCGAAGTCTCGGACCAGCTGTGCAAGAGGTCGCATGTAGATGTTGAATAAGAGGGGTGAGAGGATGGCTCCTTGAGGTACCCCACAAGATAGGGGAGACCTTTCCGATACCAATCCTCCCCACTCAACCTGCTGACCTCAATTACGGAAGAAGGAGGACAGCCAGTCGAGAGCTATACCTCTGATTCCCACAGTTGAGAGTCTATGAATCAGAAGGTCATGGTCGACTGTGTTAAAAGCCGCTGTGAGATCTAGCAACACCAGAAGAGCCAACCCTCCCTGATCCAGTTGGCAGTGGAGTTGGTCCACGATGGATACCAGCATCGTCTCCGTTCCATGTCCAGCCCAGAAGCCAGACTGAAAGGGGTCTAAACCAGTTGTGTCATCAAGGAACTGTTGTAATTGTTCTGCAACAGCTCTCTCGATCATCTTTCCAAGGAAGGGAAGATTTGACACAGGGCAGTAGTTCGCTAGGGTTGAGGGGTCTAAGTCTGGCTTCTTCAGAAGTGGAAAGACTATGGCAGCTTTTAGAGCTTCTGGAAATATTCCTTGTGCCAGAGAAGTGTTGATAATCTTTCTTAGAGGGTCTAACAGGATTCAGACTCCTTTTCATTATTTTTAGCCTCTCTTGCAAGTTTAAGCTCATTTTGAGCTCGAGCTCTTGTCGTCTTCTCTCCATAAATTTGTTTATACTCTTCCCTGTTGATTTGCCATTCTTTACGTTTTCCTAAATATACACCTCTATTAAATTTCAGACCCCTTGCATGCCCTTTATACAGTACATCCATATGGTTTCGTTGGTGATTTCTGTTAATACATAGCAATTTCCTAGCATCTTCTGCAATGGTATCATAGAACCAAGACCAACAAGGTCCAGGTTCCCAGGATTTTGGGATTATCAAGGACTATGGGAACCACTGCAACCCCTTTTGACCTTCCCTTTTCTCTATGAGATCATCTTCAATCTAAAATATGGTTTCTGAGTTGTAATATATAGCTATGAGGAATCGTAACTGCAATTCAAAGTATTTTGGGGGGTCATTGTGTCTTGAGTGAGCAAGATCCATTACCTTTGCAAAATAGCATTCTTGATAGAGATGATTTTTTTCATTAACTATTTTATCTATTTATTTATTACATGCATTTCTACCCTGCTCTTCTCCCCCAGAAGGGGGGTCTCAGGGAGGCTTCACACAAGCGTCACATGATGCTATTGACATATAAAGAATCAAAATTACATTAAAACATTAAAAATCCTTAACATAATGTGCAATTCATTAAACAATAAAATGGATTCACTGTTTTGCGGGTTTTTAAAAAATATTAATATAAAATATTTACATCCAGTGGAGGCCAGGGACCCTGGAAGTGTAGCAGCCTGAGGCATGGCAGGAAAGGCCTGCCTCCCTGGCCTCCACCTACCCTGGAAGTGCGGTGGTCTGAGGCACACTGGAGAAGGCCTGCCTTCCTGGCCTTCTGCTGCCTGTGTGGCTCCGGAGGCTCTGGGAGGCAGGCAGGCACCCTTGGGATGGGCCGGGAGGCAGGTAAGGAAGTGCAGGTAAGAAAATAATATATAAAATATAAAAAAATAATGTGTATATATTAAAATTAATATAGTGTTCCTACTTCCTGGATTTTCACTTATTGCGGGTGGTCCTGGAAGGGTACCCCCGCAATAAGTGAGGGAATACTGTAGATCAATACAGTCATCTGGAGTTTTTTAGGCTATTGGAGGCTAATAGCTACTGGAATTGTCATGATGTAGTACAAAATTTACCATAATACTACTCTTCCTCTATTCTTAGTTTTCAGCCATTGAAAGGTTCAAAGAAGTACAGAAAATGCTACCAATCCACAAGACAAATCTATTGGTATTAATTTGTGAAGAGCAGGAAAAAAACATCCTGGTGGAGGCTCCGTCTTTGGATGGCCATCTGTTGGGGGTACTTTGAATGCGATTTCCCTGCAGGGGATTGTACTGGACGTCTCTTCCAACTCTTGGCGAATTGGTTTATAGGTACTTTTAACTCATATATATTTTTAACTTATTGTTTTCGTATGTTTTTAAACTGTTATTTATTATTTAGCATTGAATTTTTGCTGTTAGCCGTTCTGAATCCCTCCATGGAGGTAATAATAATAATAATACACTTTATTTATATTCCACACTTCTCACCCTAAAAGGGACTCAGTGCGGATCACAGAACACATACAGCAGACAGTCCCTGCCGTTTTTAGACATACAAGACATACAACAACACATATAACAGGAGGATCCCCTGGGTGCTGTTGTTATATTCGTTGTTATATTCGTTGTTATATTCGTCACTGGGTGCTGCTGCTCCATTTCGTCACAGGGGGGAACTGTTGTTCCATCCTCCTTGCTACCTCCTCCTTCTTGACGATGAGCCTGCCAGCCAGCCAGCTGAATTCTTCTTCCGATAAGACGTCTTCAATATTTATTGAAGTTAAAAAGTCCTTTTCAGGATACCTCCCCCGCTTATGTGGTACCTAAATTTTCTACTTGCAGCTAGCTTTCGACTACTTAGGTCAACAGGGGCAGGCTTAATCTGACTTGCCCAGGTCAGCCCGGGATTCGAACTTGCCACGTTTGGATCTTACAGCTACAGCTTGCAGCTAACAGCTGCTGTTTTAACCGCTGTGCTAACCTCCCGGTAGAGTAGAACGAAATATACGAGTTCTAAACAAACAAACAAACAAATAAATAAACTCTATGATTTTATGGTTCTATGATTCCATGGATAGGAATGTGTTAATGAGAAGGGAGTTAATGATGGATAGGAGTTTCTTAAAGGTGAGATACTGAAGACACAAACACAAACAGTGCCAACAAGGATTAAAAATAGGAGAAGTTTAAAGAAACCAGAATGGATGCCCAAACAATTTTCAACTGAATTGAGACTTAAAAGGGACATGTACAAGAAATGGAAATAATATACGTGGGCCCATTGATACTGTAGCGTCTCTATATGTTGACTTTTGTATGTTGAATCTTTCAATAAAGTCTTCAATAAAGAAATGGAAATAATAATAATAATAATAATCTTTATTTGTACCCCGCCACCATCACCCCAATGGGGACTCGGGGCGGCTTACATGAGGCCAAGCCCATCAACACAATAACACAATAAAATCAATCAAAAACAACATAATCAATTATATAGAACATAAACTATAAGGTACTACAATCAATATAAAATTACAGTAAAATAAAACAATTTATGATGCAGGACAATGAGCAGGCCACATATACAGATTAAAATAGAAAGAAAAAACGGGAGTGAGATAGCTGTGGGGTAAATTATTTTCGAGGGAGAAAGCTCTTTCAGAGAGAGGTCGAGAAAGGACAATTGTATAAAAGGGGGAGGGATGTACACTCAAAGCAGATATTGAGGGTGAATGGTGGCACGAGATTATATGATTAATCTTCGAAGGCACAGCGAAAGAGCCAGGTCTTAAGATTCTTTTTGAAACTCTCTAGAACAGTGTTTCCCAACCAGTGTGCCATGGCACACTAGTGTGCCATGAACGATCATCAGGTGTGCCGTGGGAAATTGGAACCTCCAATACCCTTTCTTCCCCCTCCTGCCAAACACTTTTTCTTCTCCACTCAGGCTCCCTTCTTCCCAGCCTCGCTCTGCTCACTTTGCCTCGCTTTGCTCACGCTCCCCCCTCCCCTCCTGAACACGCTTACGCTGCCCCCTCAGATCAAAATGGTGGCAGAAGCGGCAAGAAAAGGTAAGTGTTCGGCAGGAGGGGGAAGAAAGGGTGCAAAGAGGAAGGGGGAGGAAGAGGTCTCTGTCGAAAGCTGGCATGGGCAAACTTGGACCTTCCAGGTGTTTTGGACTCCAACTCCCACCATTCCTAGCAGCCTCAGGCTCTTTTCCTTTTTCCCCCTCAGCCACTTAAGCAGGAAAGGACCTTAGGCTGTTAGGAATGGTGGGAGTTGAAGCCCAAAGCACCCAGAGGGCCGAAGTTTTCCCATGCCTGTTTTAGGGACCTTAAAGTGGTGAGACTCCTTCCAACATTGTGATTCTGGATAGAAAACAAACAACAACATAACATGACATAGTTTGAGTCCACAGTGCTCGCTGGGTGTAGGTGAACTACAACTTCCAAACTCAAGGTCAATTCCCAAGCAAACCCTTTCAGTACTTTCTGTTGGTAATGAGAGTTCAATATGCCAAGTTTGGTACAATTCCATTGTTGCAAGAGTTCAGGATGCTCTTTGATTGTAGGTGAACTATAAATCCCAGCAACTACAACTCCCAAATGTCAAGGTCTATTTTCCCCAAACTCCATCTGTGTTCACATTTGGGCATATTGAGTATTCATGCCAAGTTTGGACCTGATCCAACATTGTTTGAGTCCACAGTGCTCTCTGGATATAGGTGAACTACAACTCCAAAACTCAAGGTCAATGCCCACCAAACTCTTATAGTATTTTCTCTTGGTTATGGGAGTTCTGTGTGGGAAGTTTGATTCCATTCCATCATTGGTAGAGTTCAGAATGCTCTTTGATTGCGGGTGAACTATAACTCCCAGCAACTACAACTCCCAAATGACATTTTGTGTCATTTTGGTTGGTGGTGTGCCCCAGGATTTTGTAAATGGAAAAAATGTGCCGCAGCTCAAAAAAGGTTGAAAAACACTGCTCTAGAGTAAGGGCTCACCTAATCTCACCAGGAAAGGAAGGGAAACCACCAAAGAGGAATTCGAACAAGTAAAACAAGCTTGTCAGATAGATTAAAACAATTAAAAGGAATTATTTGGTTATGTCAGTAGAAAAAGGAAGAAAAATGAAATGGTAGGGCCTCTGTGTGCAGAAAATGGTGAAATGATAACAGAGGACAGGAAAGGGGCAGAACTGTTTAACACCTTCTTTGCCGAAGTCTTCTCCCAAAAGGAGATTGGCTTTCAACCTGAACACTACCCAAAATAGTCGAAGAAGTAATCCATGAATACCTGGCTACTCTAAATGAATTCAAGTCTCCGGGGCCACATGCACTCTATGATTCTATGATCTTGACTCAAAATAATCACTTGAGCTGAGCACAATACCCTTGCACGTATCTACAATTTATATTAAAAATTTGACATATTCATAAGCAACATCCGAATGCAGTACATATGCCTCACAATATGGAGGCAACTGGTTGATATTTTACATGAATCATAAATTAAATTGCCAGTTCATTCATTAAAAAGGGGGGGGGGGGACCAAGTCTGTTCCAATTTGATTTTTTTTAACAAAAAAAAAGACAGAAAGCCAAGATTTGGCTTCTTTTCATGGGCTGTCAGAATTTAATAGACTTCCTGATACACTGGCACAATCTCATATAGTGTGCTAATTTTGAATGGTTTAAAAATAGGCACATGTCCTTTATGATGGAAGGGACAGGCTCTCGCAGTCTCTCAGAGGCATACGAGTCTAAGAATTCATTCCTCTTTCCCCCTCCTCCCCTTCCTTCTTTTTCCATTTCAATCAGTATTTGTTTTCATATTTTGTAAAGCACCTTGAGCAGGGGTGCTCACACTTTTTCAGCATGCGAGCTACTTATAAAACATCTAAGGCAAAATGATCTACCTACCCACTACTCAGAGAACCATAAAAGCAAAATATTTGGAAATGTATTTCAGTGAGAGCCATATAATATATTTTAAGACTGAATTTAACTAAATGTGAGTATAATAAGCCCCTGAATTTATTCATAATAATAATGATGATGATATTCATTCAGCCTCTGCTACTACTACTACTACTAATAATAATAATAGTTAAAACAACAACAATAGGTTCCTAGAGTAGAAGGACACCTCTAAGGGCCATCCAGTCCAACCTCCTTCTGCCATAAGGGAAAAACACAACAAAGCATTCCTCACAGATGGCCATTCAGCCTCTGATAATAATAATAATAACAACAACAACAATGGGTTCTGAGAATAGGAGGAGACCTCCAAGGGCCATCCAGTCCAACCTCCTTCTGCACCTGGGTGGCGTCGAGAGCCTGCGGGGCAGGACTGAGCCTTCCTCCCGCCCTGCCTACGATCTACCAGGACGCCCTACGTGATCTACCAGTAGATCGCGATCTACCTAATGAGCACCCCTGACGTTGAGTCTCTGTATTGGGGAAGGGAAAAAATGTAATTGTATCGGCTTAAGGGCTAAAAACTTCAGATACCGGAAGTCCCAGTCTTCCAGGGTTAGATCCAGAGTGAGTATGGGTTCTTGTGTATCTGTGTCTAGACCAGGCATGGGCAAACTTGGGCCTTCCAGGTGTTTTGGACTTCAACTCCTACCATTCCTAACAGCCTCAGATCCTTTCCTTTCCTCTCTCTATTTGCCGGTTATCAATCAGTCTGGTTGCTATAATCTTGGTGTTTTTTATGTTTAACTGCAACCCAGCTTTTGCACTTTCTTCTTTCACCTTGGTTGGAAGGCTCCTCAGCTCCTCCTCGCTTTCAGCCATCAAAGTGGTATCATCTGCATATCTAAGGTTGTTAATGTTTCGTCTAGTAATTTTAACTCCAGCCTTCAATTCATCAAGCCCCACACGTTGTAGGATGTGCTCTGCATTCAAGTTGAATAGGTAGGGTGAGAGTATACAGTCCTGCTGTACTCCTTTCCCAATCTAGAACCAGTCTGTTGTTCCGTGGTCTGTTCTTACTGTTGCTACTTGGTCGTTATACAGTAAAGATAGCTATGTTTAAATATTTGAAAGGATGTCACATTGAGGGTGGGGCAGTGGGGGCTTGTTTTTTGTTGCTCTGGAGACTAGATCACAGTGTAATGCAGTGTTTCCCAACCTTTTTTGAGCCGCGGCACACTTTTAACATTAAAAAAAATCCGGGGGCACACCACCGACCAAAATGACACAAAATGACACTCTAACACAGTAAAGAATGGCTGGGGGATGGTGGCCTGCTGGGAACAGCTGCTGGGAGTTCCGAAGCCGGAGGGAATGGGCGGGGCATGGCTCCACCTGGCTCCGCCCCCTCCCCCGGCTTCAGCTCTCCCACAGCTTCTCCAGCCTTGAGGGGGCAGTGCGAGCGAGGGGTGGGAATCATGGCCCCCGTCCCCGGCGCTGCTCTCCACCATGACTCCTGCCCCTCGCTGAAGCCATGTGGAGGAGGAGCATGAGCAGTGGACGGGCTTCAGTGGGCGGGGCTCCTCCTCCGCACAGCTTCAGCGAGTGAGGAGTGAGAGTCATGGTGGGAGTTATGGCAGATTGGAGGCTGGCTGGGGAAACAGCCCAAGGAGACAGCTCCCCGGTCCCTTCTTCTTTTTCTTCGCCACCACCCGGCCCTTCCTCCTCCTCCCCCAAGCAGCAGGAGTTTGGCAGGAGGAGGGGGGAAGGAAGGGGGGCAGAGAGCTTTTCTTGCGGCACAACAGGAGGTCCATCATGGCACACTACTGTGCCGCGTCACAGCGTTTGGGAAACACTGGTGTAATGGATTCAAATTGCAGGAAAGAAGAGTCCACCTAAACATTAGAAAGAACTTCCTGATGGCAAGGGTTCCTTGGCAGTGGAATACGCTGCCTTGGAGTCTGATGGAGTCTCCTTCTGTGGAGGTTTTTAAACAGTCTGGATGGTTATGTGTAGGAGAGCTTTGATTGTGTGTCCCTGCATGGCAGGAGGTTGGTCTGGAAAGCCCTTGTGGTCTCTTCCAACTTGATGATCTTATGCTTCTGTAATAGTCCAGTGGGCCAATCTGTTTTCAACCACAGCCCTCCAGGAGTTTTGGACTTCAACTTGTACAATTCCTAACAGCCTACCAACTGTTAGGAATGGTGGGAGTTGAAGTCCAAAACACCTGGACAGCCCAACTTTGCCCGTGCCTGGTCTAGATGCAGCTAAAGAGAACAAGATCAGGACTGGATTGCTAGGCCAGAACCTACAAAGTGAACTTTACTCTGGCTGAATGTAAGGCTCTATATTTAGTTACCAAAAAGGAAATACACTACTATAGGTTGGGCAGCATCTGACTTACAACAGTACAAGATAATCTGATCTAATGGTCTTAGTAGACAAGGTAAACAGTGTGATGTGATGCCCCAAAAAGCCAATAGAATTCTAGCATTGGCTTTAAAAAAAAAAAGCAACATAGGCTGGAATTTGTTTGTGTTGTGTAATTTTACATATACCTAGCTGAGGGGCTAGGAAACCTTGATATTGAATTGCAAAGAAGTTTAATGTAATGACACTGGCCAGCTTTTTAATTTTTATTTTTACTCTGTCAGGAGTGACTGCAAGTCGCTTCTGGTGTGAGAAAATTGGCTGTCTGCAGGGATGATGCCCAGGGGACGCCTGGATGTTTTACCATCCTGTGGGAGTCTTCTCTCATGTCCCTTCACGGGAAGCTGGAACTGGCAGGTGGGAGCTCACCCCGTCTCGTGGATTCAAAACTCTGACCTACAGCCCAGCTGAACATACTTCACTTTCCCGATCCAGTTGCTGGTTGTTAAGGTGAACTGCGGAAGGTATGTATGAAGATTTAAAGTAACACTACACAATCTTTCTAAATACAGAGTAGTTAGTTACAGATCCATAACTCTAGGTTATGAATTCATAACTGCAATTTTGAATGCTAGCCAAAATTCCCTTCTAGAGGTACCATTATTGCAAGTGTAGCAGATAAAACCAGCAATTGTGTTTTCACTTGTTGGCAGGGTGATATTGCAGTGTGGGTGTTACATTCAAGATTCAGGTCATACTGTGAAATTCCCACTTTGGTTTCTTTCTTTTTTTCCCCCCATTTACTTCAACAGATAGGATTCTCTGACCACTGAATGGGATAAGTTCTCACCAGACTGCTTTAATCTTTTCCCCCCCTAAGGATTGTTTTCCTCCTAAATATTTCTGCACTTCCACAAATCTTTCAAAAAAAATTTCAGATGTTGATTTTACATGAGAGAGACCATTTTACTATGCAATTTTAAACAATTGGACTTGAGCATTTGTAGATTCTGGTACCCATTTGAGGGGTTGGGAGGCTGGAACCAAACCCCAACAGATACCAAGGATACATTATCATGCGCTTGGGTTTTCTTGAGAAGGCTGAATCAGAAGAGGCTTGCTAAGGCTGAAAGCATGTGACTGGTCCAGGGTCATCCAGGTTTATATGGCAGAGATCCATGTTGTTGTTTTCAACACACTACTGGAGGAGTTAGGGTTGCCATATGTCCCTTATTCTAAGGGACGCCCCTTATTTTGGCCCCAAATTTCGTGTCCCTTATTTTCAGCTCCTGTCCCTTATTTTCAGCTCCTGTATTGATGGGACAGGTGGCAGCAGGAGGCGAGGCTGGGCCAGTACATATACACACATACTTCCTGCCTCCTCCTCCTCCTTCCTGCTACCCCTTTTGGCTCCTCCTGTTTCCTCTTGCCTCCCCACGCGCGGCTGGGAATTGTAGTCCAAGACTGCCTCCTTTTGATTGATAGGTGTGTGCAGCCCTTTTGTGTGGGACTCCATTTCCCAAGAGCCCTCACTACCGGGGGGAGAAGAAGGAGAAGGAAAAGGAAGAGGGAGAAAGGGGCCTGCCGGTCTTCATGGCGCCGCCGGTGAGCGGTCTGAGGGAGCTGCAGGCACGGCACGGGGAGATGCAGGTCCGCATGGAGCTGCTGATCATGGAGACCCAGAGGCAGGTCTGCCGCACCCTCGCCCACCTCGACCGCGGGGCTGCTTTCACCGTTGACTGCTAGGAAAGGAAGGAAGTTGACCTCCTGCCAGGCTCACAAATCACACCCACACCAGCGGTGAGGGGCGGGTGGGGGTCTCTGGAGGGCTTTTGAGCCAGACGGGCATCTGCCGAGAGGGCTTGGGTTGTGCCTTCTTGCAGAATGCCCCAAGTAGATGATATTGCCCTGAATGCACGCGAAAGGAGGCTTCTGTTAGACCCCAGTCTAAAGATCAGTCAATAGTGTGATGCCGCATCTGAAAAAGCCAAGGCTGTATCAAAAGGAATATAGTTAGGGTTGTCTAATGATTGATTTTCAAGTTTTTATGAAGTGTCCCTTATTTTTGTGAAAAGTCCCATAATTTTAGATAAATGTCCCTTATTTCTTATATCAAAAAGTGGCAACCCTAGGAGGAGTAGAGAGGTTTTGGACGCCAGAGAGCTTGCATTTTATCTTGAATCATAAGTAGATTGTAGAAGTTGCCAACGACAACTGAAAGGCTAAACATTTACCATTTCAAATGCTAAAAATGCCTAGCAGGAGAGTGTCCTCCCCAAAGCTGCTCTTAATGGTCAGGAGATCCTCTAAAACAAGATGTGCCAAGTTACAGATGTTGGAAATAGCAACTTTCTCAAGCCTCCACTAGTTGTTTTTTATGTATATGATTGCTTACTGCAGTGTTTTTCAACCTTTTTTGAGCCGTGGCACATTTTTTACATTTACAAAATCTTGGGGCACACCACCAACCAAAATGACACAAAATGACACTCTGTCATCTTACTAACTGTCACCCTTCCCCTTTGTGATGCCGCTGCTTCCACCAACCCCCCCCCCCCGGGAGGCCCACGTGCAGGAAGCCCACGCGCAGGAGGCCCGTCCCGCGGGGAGGGCTGTGCTGAGTGGCCGAAGCACATGCGGGCTCGGCTGAGCAGGACGAATTGGAATTGAGCACCTGGGGTGGCTCCGAGCCTCGGAACAAATTGCAGCGGAGGCTCACAGCCATCACCACCCCCAGCTCTCCTTCCCGAAATGGTTCAGACCCCCCAGGAGTGCCTCACCACACCGCATCCCTTCGTCTTCCCTGCTGTTGCTTTGGGGCCAGATCAGGAAGGAACCAAGCTGGGCTGTGGAGCTGCGCATCCCGGCCTCTGCTCTGCAGCAAACCCGGAGCCCAGCCAGGAGAGGCCAGGAGATGAGGGGTTGCTCCCCTTCACCGGCGCGGAGGGGCTAGAGGGCAGAAAGCCTCGCCTCAAGCCTCCGGGAGCGGGGTCGGACAGGGGCAGCTCCCGCGGACTCCTCCCCTCTCTCTTCCTCCTTTCTGCCGGAGGAGAGGAGGGCAGAAGAGTGCCCAGGAGCCAGGAAGCAGGAGGATCCGCAGCCCGGCCAGGTAGCCCTTGGCGCGCAGAGGGAGGGAAGGAAGGGAAGGAGAGAGAGAGGAGGGAGGGAGGAAAATTCCGGATGCCAAGGGCTCTCCCTGACTGCAGCCAGGCTGGCTAGCATTGCTGCTTCGGCCAGGAAAGCCCCATTTCCGCTGCCTGAAGTTTCCTGCTAGGCTCTCATTCTCTTTCTACACTGTAATTTCCCACGGCACACCTGATGATCTCTCACGGCACACCAGTTGGGAAACACTGGCTTACTGTATTGTATGTGTGTATTGGTTTGCAATTTTACCTACCTTCTTTGTTGTGGAAGGGGCTGCAGACCATGTGATCAGGTCTGGACATGTTCAGGACCTGAGACTCCATTTTAGATCAGTGTTTGCTTTAGACGTCAATGGAGACAGAAGCCATTACACTCTTAGAGAGAATAGAAGCCATCTGTTTGCTTTAGAAGACTGCAGAAACAGTACAGTAGATTACAGTAAAATGTATTCTTCTAAGGAAGATGCCCTGTGTTACCTACACAGAGAAAATCCTTTGCTGACTAAATATGTGTTTTTGTGCATTGGCATGTCTCTGTCCTTGACAGTTCAGAGACATCCCTCAGTTTAACAGCTGAGAGTTGCCTTGCATGAATGCTGGTGAACATCATTTTTCAAAAGGTTGTGACTTCTAGCAAGGTCATGCCTTTCCACTGACCAGTGATTTTTCAAAAAGGTTATGAATCCCATTTCCCAAATGGTTATGGAGATTCACATTTCCCAAAAACAGGAAATGCTTTGCTTTGCTTTCTGCCTGCTTTCAGTGAATAAATACATTTAGGAAAGAGCTGTCCAAAGTTCAGCCTATGAACTACATACAGCCTCTTGGGCCGTTTTTATAACCACCAAGATCCCCAAAGGTTAAAAATATAGTCAAAAGAATGTTTCCCCCCCAAATTCATTCTGGGGCCGTTTTATGCCCATGAGACCCCATTTTCTAAAATTGTAGTGAGCTAAAATTGAATTCTTGCTGTTTGCTGATCTGAGTCCCTCTACGGAGGTGAGAAGATCGGGGTACAAAAGTTTTAAATAAATAATAAAATGTACTGGGTGACAAAAGCACAAAGAAGATCCCCTCAACACTCCCAGGGCCCTTTCACATAGCCCTATATCCCAGAATATCAAGGCAGAAAATCCCACGTTATCTGGGTGTGGACTCAGATAACCTAGTTCAAAGCAATTATTGTGGGATTTTCTGCCTTGATATTCGGGGAAATAGGGCTGTGTGGAAGGGCCCTGAGTGTGGACTCAGATAACCCAGTTCAACGCAGATATTGTGGGATTTTCTGCCTTGATAGTCTGGGATATAGGGTTGTATGGAAGGGTCCCCAGAAGGTGTTTTGGAAGCATTTGAAGATAAAAAATATCCTTTTTTGTAGGACATTCTCTCCCCCCCCCCCCCCAGCCTCCCACAGTTGGCCACTTCAGGATTAGGTACATAACACTTCATTTAACATACAACAGCTCTTTGAACACCCAGAATTAATAACTTGTATTTTGAGAACAGGAAAGACATTTCAAAAAGAAATATTAAATATACTATCTGATCCAGTTAGGTCCATCATAGGCTTTTAATTGACTAGATACATCTACAGGACATACAGTAATTAAAGGTTATATACAGAAGGTAATTTACCCCCAAAATTTAAGAACTACAAAGGAGAAGAATCCATTCAACAATATATTATTCCATAGAATCTGTCCACCGCCCTCTTGCTACTCACAGCATGTAATATACAACAGAAATATGATCAGCCATCTTGGAGATGTACTCACCCTACAGCCTTCCCATTTTTTACAAAAGAATTTTAACCCAGAACAAAAGAAATACAAAAACCCACCATAGGGTTTATCGGACAAAACAACACCGATTTACACAGATAGAATATGATGATATATGTAGATATGCAGGTCTGTTTTCCTAAAAAAATAGTGTTCCCTCATTTCTTTCTCACTTTTGCATGCTATTTGCCACTTTGCAAACTATAAGCTGTTTGCCACTAAGAGGGAACAAAAAAGTAGTTTAGTTATAAAACGTTTAACTAATCCAGCATCGTTATATAAACTGTGGTGCTAGAGGGATAAAATATAAACTGCGCCATCTTGAACATAGAAAAAGTGTGTAAAAATGGTTCCAATACCCATGCAATGTCAAGAGAAACACATGCACACACATTAAAGTCAACTGATCGAGAGCCTAGCAATGACTCAAGATTGATTTTGGCAAATCAACCAAGCGAACTGAGCTTATTTGCGATGGATAGTACAAACCTGGGCTCCATTCAAAAGCTATATACCTGGAGTGGACAAACATCTAGCGGGATTGGAGGTGGGTATGGATGGCGAGATCTCTCATTTCTCCTCTATACCACCTTCAGATTTCTAAGACCTCAAGTTCTTTCTCTTCCAAATATGAAGAAACTGGCAAAATTTGTTGAGTTCTTCAAAATCTAACCAATTTTTCCGGAAACTACTCTGGCTAATCCCAATAGAGATGGCTTTCCCCCAAATGGAGTAGACTAGAATTGCTTGCCTCTTACTTGGGACGATCTCATAACAAAGAGCTGAAATTCAAGCCCAAGTATTTAAGAGTTAAGCATTCAAAAGCCCTAGGCCTGGATAGATGATTCTGTCTGATTTGGTTTCTCCCATATTTGAATTTTTCACATCTCAAGTATCTTCCACCTCAAATATAAAGATGCTTATGAGTTTTGGCAAATGCTCATCCAAAAAAAAAAGTGAAATGTAGTTTTCACTCATTTTTCAAGGTGCCTGACAGGGAGGAAGGTAAGGCATTCCCTACTATACACAGGGAACTGTATGAAAAGGTATTGTCAGATTCAGCTGTCTACACGTGATTGTCTTACATTCAGCTAAATGAATTCTTGTGGGTTTCAATAAGAACTGGGCTGCAATCCTATGCATGTTGACCTGAAAGAAAGTTCTACTGAACGAATGGAACCTCGCTCTAGATCAATGATTCTCAACATGTGGTTCTCCAGGTGTTTTGGCCTGCAAGTCCCACAAATCCCAACCAGTAGGTTAGCTGTTAGGATTACTGGGAGCTGAAGGCCAAAACATCTGGGGACCCATAGGTTGAGAACCACTGCTCTAGATCATTGTTTCTCAATCTGTGGGTCCCCAGATGTTTTGGCCTTCAACTCCCAGAAATCCCAACAGCTGGTAAATTGGCTGAGATTTCTGGGAGTTGTAGGCCAAAAACACCTGGGGACCCACAGGTTGAGAACCACTGCTCTAGATAAACATGCATGCTAGTCACAACTCATTTTAAGGGGATCAGAGACAGAAGAGATAAATCTGGCCAATGCTTCATTTCCAAAGCAATGCTTAGGCCTTCTTGGATGCTCAAGTTTCACAGGGAGGCTAAAAGGGAGAAAGGCACGGGGAGAGTTGGAAAGTTTTAGGGATGCTGCTTTCAAGAAAACTAGGCAGCTCCAAGCCTCAGCATGGAAATACATTAGGCTAACAGTTAGCCGCTAACTAGAGGCTGTGTGGAGCTTGTAACCAGGCTCTTTTGTCCCTAAGTGCTCCATGTAAGACTTGGCTCCAAACATTCCTTCATAACCTATATTCCCCCTTTGAGAAAAATGGGAAGGATGTTTGTCAACCCCTTCCCACTACTGTGTATACTTGTGCAAGGATGACTTCGAGACGAAGGGAACATATTTGGTGGAGAACCATTTTTTCCACAACATTGCCTACTCTGGCTTTCAGCCAATGTTCTATCAGTGCACTGGGCCCCAGTTTTATCACATCTCGAGCCACAGGGAGAGGCAGATAATACATGCATTATTATTGTTATTATGATTCCTTGTCAGATCCAAGTTAACTCTGGGGGGAAAAACACATTTCTTTGAAACTTTGAAGACCTGTTGCTAATCATTGTAGCTAAAACTGGGGTAGAGGGACCAATGGTGTGTCTTAGTATAAGGCAGCTTCCTATGCCCGTATCTGGAACTATGCATGTCTCCGGTCTTGGGACATTTTTAGGAAGAATATGAGAGTATCATTCTGGTCATATTAAGAATTTATACACTTAAGTCAACAGAGTAGTTGCATTAAAAACTCCAGAGCACTTCCATGTTAAGATCGAGATAAATGACCTATGGATTCAGCTTCATCTGGATGCTCGGCTTCAACAACCAGATTAAGCTTAACATCAAAGTTTGGAAAAGGTGCATTTTGGACTAAAGCTTCTTAATGCCATGGCCAGCATAGTAGCACCTGCCAGGTTCAAGGTGTTATTGTCTTACAGAAAATTTTCGTAGCTCTGTTCATTACGTTGATACTTGTGGTTTTTCTGGTCTCAGGTATTAAGGGCATGAGTGTATGGCACAAAGTTTGAATGAATGTCAAAATTACTATGACCTGTGCCCCCACAAGGACTTGAATGTCTTAGCTTAAGAATCTAGAAATGTTCAAGTCAAATTTCAATAAGAAAATAAGCTTTTTAAAAAACCCGGTACATTTCAATAAATTACTATATTTGTGTATAAGGAGATGGCAACCTGATTCTCAAACCAATGTTATTATCCCAGACATAGTGTATAGTTGTCTCCTCCTCCACATCGTTTATGTGGGACTAACTTTTCACTATCAAAATACACAGGTGGAATCCATTGGTTCCAACTATGGCCTGGAAAATGTTAATTTTCAGTGGGATTTGCGATACTACAGCAATGAAATTACATTCAGAAGAATATATAGTATTCTTTGTACCAAAACAGCAGGGGAAAGTCACCCTGAGACATGAAAACTAGCACTAGAATCAGGTTAACTAGAGCCAACTGTTAAATATATATACCATACAAATCTCTTTTGGCTTTCTATCACTTGAATCACAATGTCTTCTTCCACAAAATCCTGGGAATGGTAATTCAGTTTGCAGGATGGCACTTAGAGCACGATGTATCCATAACCTGAACTCAGAAAGCGACACAGAACTGCTATTGTCCCCTGGACAGATAAGTATTTATTTTTCTAGTTAAAGCTTATAATGTAGGCGCTGCCACTAACATTTGTAGCATTGTTGCTTCTGTCTCAGATAATGAATGCTCAAAGCAAGTATTATGTATGGAAAGCAATATTAATTAAGCAAAAGAAGGCACCCCATATCTGTTCCAGCCAGTTTTTGCCCAGACTTCAGACCCAAAAACTATATGTAAAAATACAGCAGGGCATATATATGTATATATCTATATTTTTGAATGTCATAAAAATAGTGACAATATTAATGCTCTGAAGCAAATTCAGCCTTGATATAAAGAGTGTCTCCCTTTGTTTTTTGCAAGAGACATGCATTTGATTATACCAGGGTGGAATCTGGACCATAGACTTGTGTGTACAAATGTAAGCAAAGCCCAGCCAAAGTTACACAAAACCGACTTGATTCACAAACAATAATTGTTACTTCTGTCCAAGAAATATACATCAGTAAAAGAGCTCCTTAAACTTTGACTCGCTGTCTTGAGAAGACATTGCATTAATAGAAGGCTGGTTCATTTAAATTTGCACAAAAAGAGGGGGGGGGGCAAAGAGGTTCTGTTCTGCACCACTAAAAAACAACCTTACATTTCCGAAGAGCCTGGATTCAAAAGTTAAACTTGTGTCTCTATACAAAAAAAGGTACAAAGTCAGATGGTGACATTATATTACATCTATTATCGATAGTATCACAGTGCTAGTTTTTTTAAATGGCTAAAACAAGAGAGGTTATTGATTTTAGGTGTTCTATAGCAAAGCGAACCCTTTACATTGTTGCTGATACCTGGAGGCAGCCTTACTGTGACTATGGCGATTTCATTTAAAAGTACTAATTGCGACCAATTAAATGTGCTCTTGATTATTGGTTTGTTTTCCTTTGTGGATTTCATGGAAGGAACCGGAGTGTGCTTCCTCCCCGCCAAAAAGGAAATTTAAATGATATGAATCCCAGCCTGGAAAAGGTCAACGCTTGAAAGGAACTGTTCTAAAGCCCATGAACTCCTCGTCCTTGCTAACGTAATCAGGAAAAGAAAACTAAAACCTTTTCAGGTTTTAAAATAGATCGCTTTGACGCATCTTCGGAATGTTCTAGCTTTCCAGGTAGCTTCGTGCCGAAACATTGACTCCTGGTCTGTTGAAATCAATCCTTTAGTCATCCTCAATTCTGGTTTCGGTGGGCTCTGTGCTGCCTCCTATGTCTTGGTGTGGTGGAGCACCTGGAGAGAAAGAATTTTCCACATGTTAAATGCGGGGAGAATACGGGGACATGTTTCCATATGTGGTGGGAATGTAAGGTAGTGAAGAAACTTTGGTGGGAAGTATATAAAACGATGAAAAAAATGCTAAAGGTAAATTTTGAGTTTAAAAGTGAATACTTTCTACTAGGAATTTTGGACTTCAAAATAGAAAAAAACGGTGACAATTTTTTTTCTACCTCGCTACAGCTGCTAGAATTTGTATAGCAGGAATGTGGAAAGCCAAAGAAACAGCAACGATACACCACTGGTTAAAAAAAGTCTTAGACATTATGAATATGGACCTGTTGACCCAAACCATCGCCCATAACCGCTACTCTTAAAAAAAACAAATTGGGAGAAGGTTACTGACTACATAAAGAGTATTAATTATAAATATTTATAATATGGAGAATAATCCAAGGACCAGTGAGAAAGATAAAACTTTAACTTATGCCGGAATAGAGTTAATCCCATCCAAGCAATCTGGAAGTTAAGGAATAATTTTTGTGTTTGTTTAGATGGGTGGGGTGATGGTATTTTAGCTATAATATATATATGTTTTATGTATTATAGGTCCGTCACTAGTATGTCTGAGAGGAGCCTAACTCGTCATGATATGGATGTAGGGGGCGGGAGAGAGGCAGGGGAGTGTATATGACATGTCTTTGTTGTTGTTATGTCTTTATGAATAAAAACAATTTTTTTTAAAAAAGAATTTTCCACATGTTTACTTTCGTAGAGCCTTATCAGTGCCATTCCGGGGTATTATGTTGCCTGAATCCAAACCCACCCACTCATCCTTCTGACTATGATCAACACTGACTCCAATATCAAGAAATCAATTAAAGCCTTCTTAAATTAATCCCTTCATCTTTCTACTTCAGTGTCTTGTCTAGACTTCCTTCCCGCCCTTTGAAATAGAGGCTCTTCTTTAACCTTCTTGCATTCCATTTGGTGAAAAGAAAACTTAAACACTCAATGTCTATTTTTGTTCAGAAATATAGCTACTGCTTCCTTGGTTCCTCAGACTTTGAAGCTTTGAAGACTTTTTGAGTCATTCTTTTTATATAGTTACTCATTGTTCCCAAAATTTCCCCATTCATGTTTTATTTATTGGTAGGAATGTTCTACTCTTCCTGTTGCAAGACATGTCCCTTTAAATAGTTCTCCACTTTCTCCCACTCTTGCTGCACCTTCTTTAGCTGGTTCTCCTTCATTATCCTAGTTGTTTTGTCCATTTCTATTGCTTCTCTTAATTTCAGTGCCAGTCATGGATGGAAGGTACTTCAGTTGTTTCCCCCTTTTTGGAAGTACTGTCCTTGCTGTTGTAATCATATACATGATTACTCTCCTTGTAGGTTTATTTATTCATTCATCTATCATGCTGAGAAGATACAGCTGCGGTGTAAATTCTAGTTCTAATTGAAAGAGACTATTAGGGCCAGTTTTAGCACAACAGGTTAATCACCAGCTGCAGCTGCAGTAAATCTTGCCAACTGAAAAGTTGACAGTTCGAAGCCGGGTCACAGTGAGCTCCTGTCCTTCAGCCCAACTCCTCCACCCACCTAGCAGATCAAAAACTGCAATGTGAGTAGATGAATAGGAACCGCATTAAGCGGGGAGATATTTTAGCACAGTGTGTTGGAGGAAAGTTTATGAACAAAGAAAGCTCTTTGGCAAGGAGATGGAGTGACAGCACCCTCCTGTGACTGGAACTGAGCATAGTCTCCAGAGATGTCAAAAGATGGGGGGGGGGGGACCCTATATATATGCCTCTGTCAGCAGGACCGGATTAACATCTTTTGGTGCCCTAGGCCAAAAGATGCCTCGCCCCCAGGGCAGGAAAAGCCCCGCCCCCAGGAAGTTGGCTGCGGGAGGAGGAAGCGACGGAAGCCGCACAGCACCGGCCCCAGCCGTGCGGCTTCCATCCACCTCCTCCTCATGCCCTCGTTCCGGTCGCAGGAGGAGGAGGCAGACGGAAGCCCCACGGCCGGGGCCGGTGCAGTGCGGCTTCTGTCGCCTCCTCCTCCCGCGACCGAAAGGAGGGCGAGAGGAGGAGGAAGGGAAGTCCCGCCCCCAGGGTGCTGCTGCCCCAGCCGTGCGGCTTCCATCCGCCTCCTCCTCCTCACTGCCTGGCCCACCCCCTTGCAAAGGAAGGAGGCGGCGAGGAGGAGGAGCGGGAGAGGGCGGGGGAGAGCGCTGTGAGGGGGCGTTTTTTTTTAAAAAAAATGCTTGATCTCTTGCCCCCTAGGCCTACGCCCATAGGCCATGGCCTAGGGTGGCCTTATGGGTAATCCAGGCCTGTCTGTCAGCATTCCATTTGGTGAAAAGAAAACTTAAAGACTTAACATTTATTTTTGTTCAAAAAGAAAACTACTGCTTCCTTATTTCCTCTAACTTTGAAGCTTTGAAGACTTTGAAGACTAACCCTGAGTCCCCTTCAGAGTGAGAAGGGCAGAATAGAAGTACTGAAAATAAATAAATAAATAATACTGTTTATTTATTTATTTATTTAAAATTTTTGTACCCCGATATTCTCAACCTCAGCAGAGGAACTCAGATTGTATTACACATCTTCTTCCAATAATTCTTAATGCCTTAACATTTCCATAACCTATGGTAGAAGGTACCTTTCTCCTTCTCACATTTCCAACATAAATCTTCGCTGGATTTATATATTTTAGCGAAGATCTCTGGGATTAAATACCATAGATAGTGGGCTTTATAGAAATTTTCTTTTAAATTACTAGCATACTTAAAACTTGCCACGTCTTTCCATGCTCTTTCCCATTGATCAATGTCAATTACACATACAACATCCCTTCACCCTTTCAGTACATTGTCTTTTTGCTTCACTTTGCCTCATGGAAGACGCAACCCAGGTATGTATGAATGCAAAAAAGAGAGAGAGAGAGAGACCTGCCTGTCATTTGGATTAAACCAAAAGACAGTTACAGCTGGTGACTTCCATCTCAGTGACCAGGAATCCTTCTACTTGATACAATTATAGCACCTACTTGAACTGTTGCGGTTGTATCCTATGGAATGCTGCTGGTTGCAGTCTGGTGGGAATTTTAGAGATTGTTCTCTCAAGTGAAAATCCCATGATTGCATAGAATATTGCTATGGCAAAGTGGAATCATGGTGCTGTTAAATGTTTAGTGTGAAAAGGTTCCAGAAGAGGAACATCATTTTGACTGGGTGTTAATATTCCTACACATGAGGGAAACGGCATTTTGAAATAGCGTGAACAAATATCCACTAAGTCAAATAATTTTCAGGAAATATTACAAAATAGTGAATACCATTAGAGAACACTTTTCTGAACATGCAGTTCCCTTCCCCCATGCAGATGTTAATTGGAAGAATGCATACTTTCAAGATCCATTTGCTGCTGTTGAGCACAAGCTCTCTGAGCAGCCAGAGCCTTCTTATCCTCCAGCGATTTCAGATCGTCTGGTGGCCAACGAAGCTCTCCGCTTTCAACATCTCCCGTCTCGGATGGCTCCACCACAATAGATGGCAATCTTTTTGACAGCTTTGGGTACTTTTCGTGCGCTTCTGGAAAAGCCTAAGGGGACATTTATTTATTATTTTCAATATTTCTCAATCAACAATACAATAAACGTACTTTAAAAAAAATAAAAAGAAATATGTAATGTTGCTTTTAAAAAAATCAGCATTCAAGATAATACATAGAAACGAAAGTCTAGAACCTGGTTGGGTTTGCTTATTTATTTATTTATTTAAAACATTTATATTCCGCCCTTCTCACCCCGAAGGGGACTCAGGGAGGAGCACAGCATATATACGGCAAACATTATATGCCGGGACAGAAATTCATATAAGCATACATAAACATTAAAAATATTTATTACAATATTAAAATACACCGTTTAAAACCGTCTTGGTCATCTGCATCAAATCTAAATTGGGCTGGTAAAGTTTCCTATCGCTGCTTTATTGCACTGTCCCAAAAGTAACACTGAAAGAAGTAGCATTAAGACTGGCATAGTTGTCGGTGTTGGAACTCAACCACATCCTGCACAAGTTTATAGTTCCCAACAAGAAAATGTGCAACCGAGTTAGCTGGCAGGGAAAGTCCTTCCCACATTGCTCTCTTCATCTGCCTCCCTCTCTCCTATGAGTATGGAAAGAGACAAGATGTCTGCTTAGAGATAGTTATAGCTAGGCCCTAACTTTCCTACATCGTAATGACTTTTAAAGCTTTACTCTGCTCCTGTATTGCTTAACATTAGCAATACCAATTCTGAGATGCCTATACAAGGAAATCTGATATCTGGCAGGGGGTTGGACTAGATGGCCCATGAGGTCTCTTCCAACTCTATGATTCTATGAAATACTCCCAATACCAAAGCATGTGCTAAGAAGCTCTGCTAGTGAATTATAACTATGTGTACAGGGACCTTGGGAGAATGTCTCAATGTGCATCCATGTGCAAGGTTCACACTAACATAATTGCAGCTCTTTATTGTGTAGGGACATTACAAAACTGGCCAATTCTGACTCTGAGTTTAGTTACAAAGACATAGCTCTCGTACACTAAGAAGATAGGGAAGTTAAAATATCATTAAACTATCAACAAATTTAAAAGCGATTTTAAAATAAAGATAACAATGACTTATTATTATTATCATTATTATTATTATAAAGATGAGTCTTTGGCTTTTTTCTATACAGGGAAACACAACTTTCCTTGTTTTGCATGTGTTTTAGGGTACTTCCAGACAGCGCCAAAACGCAGAAGTTTTTTTTAAAAAAAATATCTCTGAGATGCGCTGGGTCTCACATGTGCACATGCCGAGATCCCAATGTACACACAATCAGATTTCTTCTTCTCTCTCTTTACCCAGTTCTGAATTCAAGCTGTGTTTAATATTATAAGAAATAAAGAAATGGTTACAAAGAGTTTTAATTGCTTTCCAATTGTGCTTCCCTTTAGCTACCTGTGTGCCCATGGCTCCATTTCAATTAGCTGTTTCAGGCTTTTAAAACGTGTGCACTACAGCAGTCTACACAGGCGGGTGGGAAGGAAGTTGTGCGTTTTGCACGATGGTAGGGATATACAGTCATTTGGAGGTGTGCATTTTTGGTCCCTTATGGGAGATAAGGCAGGTTATAAATAAGGTCATTTTATTTATTTACTAGCTGAGGACCCGGCTGTGCCCGGGTTATTTGAGGAAGGCATTGTGTGCCAAGCTTGGTTCCTATTAGATGTTTATGTGGCTTGCAGTGGTCTCAAGAACTTTGTGAAGGTACTGCGAGTCCCATTGGCCATGGTCCATCCCCCTCCAAACAGCACCAGAATGTAGATGGGTCATGGGGGCTGTGGGTCACATTTGGTCTTGATTATTCACTGGATGAAGGTTGCAGCGTCTCTGGAATTGAGGGAAGGAAGTCCCATTGATGGTCCCCCATTCTCCAAACTGGATGTAGAGGGTCATGGGGGCTCTGTGTGCCAAGTGTGGTCGTGATCAGTCATTGGATGAGGGCCTCAGCGGTCTCAGAAAGTGAGTGAAGTCCCATCATCCATGGTCCCCCCGTTCTCCAAACTGCACCAGGATGTAGAGTGGGGCATGGGTACTCTGTGTGCCAAGTTTGGGCCTGGTCTCTGATTTGTAGGGGCTGCAATATTCTGTGGGGAATGAATTGGGTGAAGGTACTGCAAATCCCATCATTTGTGAGCCATCGTGCCGTAAACCGCAGCAGGTTTGTAAAGTGGGCCATTGGGCCTCTGTGTGCCAAGTTTGGTCCTGATTCGTCATTGGTGTGTGCCACTATGCTCTAAGGAAGTGAATTGAAGTACTGCAAGTCCCATCATCCATGGTCCTTCCTCCCTCAAACTGCACCAGGATGCAGGGTGCATCTTGGGGGTCTGTGTGCCAAGTTTGGTCTTGTTCTGTCATTGTTGGGGGCGTAGTCAGGAAAATCAAGTTGAGGAAGACTAACAATATCCCATGAGCTGAGGCCTAGTCAGGAAAATCAAGTTAAGGAAGCCTTGCTGTCAATTTTGGACCTGGTCTGTGATTTATAGAGGCTACAGTGTTGTTTGGGAAGTGAATGATGTGAAGGTACTGCAAATCCCATCATTCGTGGCCCCTCCTGCCCTAAACCACACCAGGTTGTGAAGTGGGCCATTGGTCCCGTTTGCCAAGTTTGGTCCTTTGCTGTGGGCCGGAGTGGCTGACTGCCTGAGGCCTTTCCTTTTCCCTCTGAGTCACTTTAGAATGTTGGAATGTGGTTGGCCAATCAGAGTCCTTTATGCAAATACCATTTCAGTGGCAACCAATCTCCTCTGTCTGGGGCCGTAGAATGTTGGAGTTCTGAGGCTGGCCAATCAGAGCCCTTTATGCAAATAATCCCACAATTGCAGCCAATCGAAACGCTGGCAAATATTCCTCCTGTCGCACCACCACACCACCACCCACAAACACTGACTTTTATTATATACATAGATTTATTTATTTGTTTGTTTGTTTGTTTGTTTAGGGCAGAATTGGGTTTTAAGCACACCTTTTAAACACATGCTTTTTAGCTGTTAATTTTCCCCAAACATCATTTAGCCACCCCCTTTTATCCCAGTTACGTCTGGGTTTTACTGCATATGTAGAAGAGCCCTTTGAGAAACCAAGGTTTTAAAATGAACATTTCTTGGATTTGAAAACACTAGGCAGCCGTCACCCCACTTTTGGGGCAGTTAAAAGTGGGAAAACCAATAATACCTCTTGAAATGAATGGGGTGACCCCTGCCATAGTCCCAAGGAAAGAGGAGCAGCAGGCGCAACAGGCTTCATTTACCATACAGATCCGAGCTCCTTTCCCTTTTTGCCACGAGCTTCTGTTTCACTTGGGGGAAAGGATGGAAGGTACCAGGGAAAATAGAGACACGCGGCACATAGGAAGAGCGGTAGGAAGTGGGCCTGCACACGCCAATAACAACATTTACCCTACAGATCCTGGTTCCTGTTACTATTCCTCTGTACCAGGTATTTCTGTTCTACTGGCTAACCTCCCTTTCTTTGCCTGGATGAAACAGACACTTGTGGCACATAGAAAAGGAGGCAGATTCACAGGCAAATGAAGTGGCACTCAGGGCCTGCTCCTTTTATTCCTCCATGTCTATTTCTGAGTGTGAAACCTGCAAAAGTGGAGTGATTACTGTACACAGGTATAGAGGGAACTTGGTTCCTCTTTATTCACTGCCTGCTTCGTGAAAAAAGAAGAATGGTTTAACATGGTCGATTTCTGAAAACATCTAAATCATGGGACTAAATCAAAACCGTCATCTTCAAATCTCCGTGTTTCATTGGCACTGTTGGGCTGAGGTTTGTTCAGGATGCCTTTGGAAAAGACAGTGATTTGCCATGGCATGTTGTTATTTACGCCTCATCATTCTGATGGATAATATTGTGCAATGCAAAAATCCAATATTTAATAACCTGCTGTGAAAATGGGATACAATCCCAGCCCACAGCACAGTGTCAACGTATTGTGTTCAATTGACAAAAATATTCTCCAGATTGCAGTGAGCTTAAAACTGTAAATTGTGTGGGTTTTTAAAGGAAGAAATGTCAAGTCTCGTAGAAGTGCTTTCAGGTCCAGGGTTGAGTTGTCTCCATTTAGAGGGCCGAGAATGGGCAAGACCAACCTATAGAAAACCTGAAGCTTTGGAAAGGCACTGCCAATTTCAGTTGACAGCACTGTTCAAGATGAGTTCAATGCATAGTCTTAAGTGGGGTGAAACTTAAAGAAAACACAAAGACTTCCAGCTGGGCTAGGCTTTGAAAATACAAACGTCCTTGGTCTGACTTTAATCAATCTGAAGTGGAAAGAGCAGTCTGTCAATTTCATAGTAAATTGCTGGGCAGAGGGGCGGGGGAATGGCAGAAGGAGGAAAGAGAAAAGGAGAACAGAAAGAGAGAAAATACAGAATAGGGAGAGGAAGAGGAGGGAGGAGTGGTGCGTGTGTGCTTATTCTCCTTAAAATCTGCCTGGTGCCAGAAACAGCCCTTACATCCAAAGAAACTTATCCCTTAATAAACACTACACCCCCAATCTTTTTATGGTTAATAACTCCACACTAGAATGGAAAAAAATTACATGACATCATACAGTGGGCTATTCCCAAACCCCCTATGGCAGTGGTTCCCAACCTTTTTTTGACCAGGGACCACTTGACCATGGACCACGTTGACCAGGGACCACATTGACCAGGTACCACTTGACTAGGGACCACTTTGAACAGGGACCACTCTCCAACATTAGTACCAAAAGAGTTATGAAGCGGTTTTTGGTCAACTTCAGATTTGGCTTGGTTATTTAGGGTGCAGATTCAAAAAATTGCGTTGGATACACCACATCAGTTCTAGTTTCTGATACAGAACATATGCCATTCAGTAGTCGCAATCTGCCTGCCCATAGAAAACCATATTTAATAATCTAGAGCTGATGTGGTCTATCCAAAGCAATTTTCTGAATCCCAAATAACTCTAGGAACAGGTCTAAAAATGAAGACATTAAGGCGACCCCACTTCCAGGCACCACATGGAACAGCTCCAGTTAGGGGGAGGGAGGAGGAGGAGAAGCAGCAGTCAGGAGGCATGTTGTCTGGCCTTTTGTGGGTAGTCCGCCTCCCCCCTCCCGACATCCCCGTTGCTTTGGCACTATATGAGGGTTTCGTGAGACCAGCCACCCTCATTGCAATGGTGTAGTAATGGTGAAGCCATGAACCATATTTTAGTTCTTGGTTACCACTGGTGGTCCATAGACAGTGGTTCCCAACCTTTTTTGAGCTGCGGCACATCTTTAACATTTACAAAATCCTGGGGCACACCACCAACCAAAATGACACAAAATGACACTGTTAAATGATATAGTTAAATGTATTTATACACTGTGAAACCTGGGCCTGTTTCGATGAACACAAGATAGAAATCCTGGTAGAAAGACAGAAACTTCCCACACAGAACTCCCATAACCAAGAAAAAATGCTATAAACATTCTAAACTCTACCAACAATGGAACTGAACCAAGCTTGACAAACAGAACTCCCATGACCAATAGAAAATACTGGAAGGGTTTGGTGGGCATTGACCTTGAGTTTTGAAGTTCACCTATATCCAGAAAGCACTGTGGACTCAAACAATGTTGGATCAGGACCAAACTTGGCATGAATACTCAATATGCCCAAATGTGAACACAGATGGAATGTGGGAAAAATAGACCTTGACAGTTGGGAGGAAGGCTGAGGAAGGCTGGCAAGGGAGTCCCTCACAGAATCCCGCCTGCCTTTCCTTCCTCCGAGGGCTCTCCTGCTAGGCCCTGACCCTTTCCCCCTGCAAAGGAAGGCCCCTTTTCTTCCCCTTTGGGGCCCTTTCTCCACGAGGGGCTTCGGGGGGGGGGAGGCACCCCGGGGCCTCACCTGGGATGCAGCAGGGCCGAGCTGGGGCGCCTCCGGGAGCAACTGGCTCCTTCGCTTCCTTCACCGCTGCAGGAGGAAAGTGAATGCATCTGCCACCCCCGTGACCTAGTGCGTATGCGCCCAGACAAGCTCACTTCCACTTCTGCTTCCGTTCCCCACCGTCCCTCGATTGGAGGCTGGCTAGCTGAGGAAACGGCCAAAGGAGGCGGCACCCTGGCCCCTTCTTCGCCACCGCCGCCTGGCCCTTCCTCCTTCTCCTCCCCCAAGCAGCAGCAGGAGTTCAGCAGGAGGAGGAAGAGAGGTTTTCCCACAGCACACCAGGCAATCGCTCACGGCACACTAGTGTGCCACGGAACAGCGGTTGGGAAAAACTGCCCTATGGAAACCAAAATCCATGAATTCTCAAGTCTCATAGTATACAATGATATAGTAAAACAGTGTCCCTTGTATAAAATGGCAAGATCAAGGTTTGCTATTTGGAATCCCCCCCCCCCCCCAATTATTTTCAAATCATAGCTGGTTGAATCTGTAGATACAGAATCTGCGAAATGGAGGGGCAACTACAATATATTCACACTTTGCTACTCTGTCTCTTTAACTGCTTTCAGACACAGAGAAACTCTAATGCAGGGGTGCTCACACTTTTTCAGCATGCGAGCTACTCTTAAAGCAACCAAGTCCAAAAGATCTACCTGCCCCCACCGCTGTGCATTCCCGTGCGCTCCCACCGCCATGAGCACTTGCCACCGCGTGTGCTCCTGCTGCTGTTTTTCGCCTGCGCAGCGCTTCTTCTGCCTGCGGGACATTGCAGGAAGGAGAAAGCACGAGGCAGGGCATCCAGAGGGAGTGCTCCGCCCTGCCTGTCTCGCCGGCAACGGATGCTGCACAGCTGCTTCTGGATGAGAGAGAGGCAGGGCGCTCCCTCCAGAGGCCCCGCCTCATGCTTCCTTCTTCCTGCAATGCCCCGCAGGTGAAAGAAGCACCGCGAGAGCGGAAGCCAGCAGCAGGAGCATGCGTGTGCGCAGGGTGTGTGCGCGCATGGCAGGAGTGCCCCATCTGGCTGGTGAGGCCCGAAGATCACCTGGAAGAGGGCCGAAGATCTACTAGTAGCTCCCGAGCTACCTAATGAGCACCCCTGCTCTAATGCATGAAAATACCAGCAGGAGGATGATGGAGACCTCTGTCTACCTATAAGATCTTGTTTGAGAGCAAAAATTCCTGGCAGGTAGCTGTGTCCAGCCTCTTTTTGAAGATATTCAGAAGAGGAGACCCTGTCACCTCTCTAGGGAACTGAACTGCTAAACCGCTCTCACTGTCGAGAGGTTCCTTCTAATGTTAAATCAAAATCTATCCTTTGTGACTTAAAACCATTAGACTTCGTCTTATCCTCCAAGGCAGCAGAGAACAGACCAGTCTCCTCTCCTTAGTGACAGACCTTGAGATACTTAAAGAGCACAAACATGTCACTCCTCAGTCTTTTCCCCATCAAGCAGAAAATGCCCAGCGCCTTCAAGCTTTTCTCATGTTTTGTTCTTTTTATCTTAGCTTCCACACCAACTTGTTTATATCCTTTCTAAAATGAGGTGCCCAAAACTGAACACAGTGCTCCAGATAAAGTCTGATCAGTGCAGAATAAAGTGAGACTAAGACTTCCCATGACTTAGAAACGATGCTTCGATTAAAGCAAATTAAAATTATATTTGCCATCTTTGTTTCAGCTTTACACTGCTGGCTTGTGTTAAACTTGATCCAGGAGGAGAAATACTGAACATACAAAGGACTGTCTGTTGAATAATCCCTGGCAGGAGCCCAGGATAAATTAACGTGCAGTACTAGAACCGCTTTTAAATAGCCAGCTTCTGAAGTGGCTGACGTCTTGTAAGTAAGGCTTCCATTCACAGGTAAAGAACTTACTTTATTTCAAGTGACTGGCAAGTCAGAGATTCTACATAACATCAGTATAGGCTCAAGTTTGCACACCTAAGCTTCTCTTTCCTGAACATGAACTGTTTTTAATCGCTTTTTACCTTTTCATATATAAAATTATTTTCAAAACTGTGAATAGATTAGGTTTGCATGTTTTTGAACTGCTAGGTTGGCAGAAACTGGGCCTAACAGCGGGAGCTCACCCCGCCCGCCAGATTCAAACTGCCAACCTTTTTGTCAGTAAGTTCAGCAGCTCAGCAGTTTAACCCGCTGCACCACTCTGTGTGTGTGTGTGAATAGTTTAATTGCATTATAATATTCACTTTTTATGTTTCTAGCTTTGTTGTTTCTTTTTCAAATTGATTTCTAATTTTGGAAGAGTGATGAGATAAAAATAAGGATACAATAACAATGACGGTTGTTACCCCCTCCCTCAATAGCCATAGGACTGGTGCCCACCTTGCAAAACATATCTTCTTTAGGAATTTTCTAGGTCCTCCAGCATGACTCTCTGGGATCTTCTGGTGGAAGCTATTCATTCATACGAGCTGCTCAGCAGGGGAACTCTCTGCCTTGGAGTGTGGTGGAAGCTCCTTCCTTGGAATCTTTTAGAATGCCGGACGACCTTCAAGGTGTTAGTGTTGACTTTTAAGGCCTTAAATGGTCTGGGGCCAGTGTATCTAAGGGACCGCCTTATCCCACATCGTCCCACCAGATCCCTCCGTTCTGAAGACGTTCCATCTGACCGCAACCCGACGAAGGGCTTTCTCGATTATAGCCCTGGTTCTGTGGAATGCGCTGCCGGCCGAGATTCGATCTCTTAAGACCCTTCTCCCATTCCAGAAAGCCTGTAAAATCATTTTTCAACGTAGTCTCCTTTGAGCTCTATATACTTTGTCCAACGTTTCTCCAATTTTTTTATCCCTTCCAAAAAAATAAGATTTGTTGAGGTCATCAAAATAGGTATTTGTGAGATGATTTCATTGTTGGAGTCAAATCTCTTTCTGCCAAACCATTTCTTCAGGTTTGGAAACACTAAATAGTAACTCGGGGCTAAATCCGGAGAATAGGGCGGATGAGGGAGCAATTTGTATCCCAATTCATGGATTGTTGCCATGGCAACTGCACATGTGCACACCCTTGCATTGTCCTGGTGCAAAAGAACATTTTTCTTGGCCAAATGCGGTTGTTAGGTTTTTTCAAATCCTCATTAAATCGACCCAATACATTGGCATAACATTCGCCATTGATTGTTTTACCCTTTTGAAGGTAGTCAATGTGGATTATACTGCGTGCATCCCAAAAAACGGTCGCCATGACTTTATTGGCTGACAAACCCACCTTGGCCTTCTTTGGCGCCGATTTACCCTGAGAAACCCACTGTTTTGACTGCTGTTTAGTCTCTGGTGTGTTGTGGTGGATACACGTTTCATCCACAGTTAGGAAACGGTGTGAAAACTCGTCCCTATTGCGGTTGAACAATGCCAAACACTCCTGCAAAATTGCCACACGATTGCGTTTGTGGTCGATTGTGAGCAAACGCGGCACCCATCTTGTGGAAAGCTTTCTCATACCCAAGTGATCATTTAAAATTGAAACCACTGAGCCATGTGAGATGCCTATGGCTTCCACAATCTCTCCCACTTTCAATCTTCGATCGGCCAATACCATATCGTGAAGTTTTTCAATTGTTTCGGGTGTAGAGACCTCAACTGGGCATCCAGAACGTTCGGCATCTTCCGTGCTTGTACGGTCACAACGAAATTCAGTAAACCACTTTTTTACCATTGAAATTGATGGTGCAGAGTCCCCATAGTATTTATCAAGCTCAGCCTTGGTTTGAGTGATGGTTTTTTCCCGCAAAAAAAAAAGCTTAATGAGCATACGAAATTCACTTTTTCCCATTTTCTCCTCAAATCACGTGGTAGTCTGCTATCAATGGCTGTCAAACACAAACTAAATGACGCAGCTTGTTCAAATTTTGGCAGGAGTCTACTGACAGATGCCTGTTGACAGGAGCAGTGTTGCCCTTTCAGTTAAGAGGTGGGCAATTCAAAAAGTCATGGACTTATTGACCCGCCCTCGTATCTCCCATTGACATGGGGTTTGCACTGTACCATTACTACTACTAATAATGATAAAGCAGACTGAATCAATGATGTAACTCCAAAGTGTTACTTTTGCTATTGTGCAAGCTCTTCTGGGATTTTTTTGTGCCTTTTCTCAACATTCCAGAAGATCTTACACAATGTTGTGGGTTTTTTAGGAGTGCTGAAGTATATTGCTTAACCCAAGAATGTGCAAATTTCAGTGATCAGTTCTGTTCTGACTTTCTCACTGCCTTGCAAAAGGCCAATTCGTTAAATCACCTAAAATGGGATGAAATGGATTTTGCACTCATTCCTATTCAAAGGCAGAGAGATCAAGTTGTCACACCATTAAGCACCACTGTGTATCTCTATGTTCCACTTTTTTGCTTTGTTCCACTTTTTGCTTTCACTCTTACTTGTCAGATCATGTTAAATTGGAAAATGTACCCAGCTCTGATAGAGACAGGATGCCTCATTTAATACGTCTCAAAAGCTTCAAATGCATTCTTGGCCCTAGCCCAATCTAAACAACTGTGTATATAGACTATCTCACCACCTGTTAAGCAGCAATAATAGTAATTTTCAGCCTCAGGACCAACGAATAAGTACAGAACCACACTTAATTTTTTTTAAAAATCATTTCGCTATTTGAACAGTTATAATGTGAATCTTCCACACTTGAGTGACACTCAGTGAGAGCACTTCAAAATCCAAGCTGAAATGTTAATATGCGCATAACTGTTGTGAGTGCTTTTATCATTCCCATAAGGGTGTATGTACACTTACCAGAAAAAAATTCTGCTCATATGGCTCAGCACTAGAAATCACATCACCAGAAAGGTCGGAAGGCTTCTGGAAGAGTACTGCCTGTTCACAAGGCCACAGTGCTGGATTGCATTACCAATGTGGACAGCAGACTGGGCCAGATCCAGCCCGATTTATCTATCCATACCCTTGAAACTGTGGAATCACTCCAGAGCATCCAAGACACTCCAGAGGAAATCCTGTGTTTCCTTGTTGCTGAATAATGGCTGGAAGCAGTGGTTGTGCTGTAAATCCAGGCATGTGTCATGTGGACTCCCTGCACCAGCTGAGCAATGAGTTTACATTAGTTTGTCCATGTAGCTATGGCTGCAGTTTCATAATTCAAATTGGCACATTTAACATGATCTGACAAGTTCATGGGGGTTTCGACTCCTGGGGGGGTCGCAAGGGGCGTTTCAGAGGGGTCGCCTGTTCCTCATGGGGGTTCTGTGTGGGAAGTTTGACCCAATTCTCTCATTGGTGGGGGTCAGAACTATAAATCCTAGCAACTACAGCTCTTAAATGTCAAGACCTATTTTCCCCCAAACTCCACCAGTGTTCACATTTGGGCACATTGAAGATTCATGCCAAGTTTAGTCTAGATCAGTGGTTCTCAATCTGTGGGCCCCCAGATGTTTTGGCCTACAACTCCCAGACATCCCAGTCAGTTTATGAGCTTTATGAGCTGTTGAGGATTTCTGGGAGTTTGAGAACCACTAGTCTAAATCCATCTTGTTTGAGTCCACAGTGCTCTTTGGATAGAGGTGAACAACTGGTCTAGAATCCATCCCTTCCAGTATTTTCTTTGAGTCCACAGTGCTCTTTGGATAGAAATGAAACAACAACAACTCCACCAGTTTTCAAACACCAGTGCATACATATTCTTTATTCATAACAGGGGGAAGTAACAATGAAAATTTTTATGACTGCAGTATTCCGGGCTCATAGGAAGAAACACTGATTCTGCATTGCTTTTTAGCAAACACTGACATTACATTAAAAATATTTTTTAGAAGATATTTATCCCCCCAAGAATATTGGTGTGTAGGGCAATTTTCCACCTTCAGGGCATACCTCCAATTAAACATGGTTCCCGGGGTTTTTTAAAATCAAATGGGTGGGGGATTTTTTTAAAATTAGTAATAGAAAGACTTTTCCTAAATGTAACTTAATCATAGAGAAGAGCCTTTTGCAGTTTGAGGAGGGACCACAGTCAGAATACTTGGTTTGAATTTTTTGGCCTCTTCTTATACCCATTGTTATTACTGCTGTATTATTGCATGTGCATGGAATGTAGGTATATGACCAGTTGGATTACTTATAATATTAGGCACTTACAGTAGCATTCATTCTATTATACATTAGGTTGGTTTCTCACCCCAATACTCTTTGATGCTTTAGATCCTGGCAGGCAGGAGGCAGGGAAGCCTGGAAAAAATGTAAACAGAGAGGTTTACTCAGAAGTAAATCCACAAGGAGGGCCCTTCATCCAAAGTGCCCTCCTTTGCAGATTTACTTCTGAGTAATCCTCTCTGTTTACATTTTCCCAGGCTTCCAGCTGAAAGAAGGAGCGAGTTTAGGGCTTGCCTTGCCATAATACTTATTGGCAAGGGAGGCGGGAGGGTGGTGAGAGAGAAGGAGGGTGCCCCCTTACGACCTAATAACGACACTTAAGAAAATCCTGGCCCCGAAGTTCTATAAAGAAAGTCCACTTCCTGGTTGGCGTTCCAGATGCGGAAATACTCAAACGTAGCATTTCTTACGAATTTCTTCCGAATCATTTCATTTTCATAACTTTTTTCTCATGCCTACTCCCAATTTTCAGTCAAAAATAGCACGCAGAAAATAGTGGACGCCTGCTTCCAATTTTGACTTACAGATTTTTTTCCAGCTGATTTCAGCCAGTATGAATGTCTCAAGTTTTAAGATAAATTAGTGAATTCTCAAGTCAGACTCAGTATTTCTGATTTCTGTGTAAAGCTGGACAGCTAACAAAGCTGAGAGAAAGAGAATCAATTCATTTGAAATATGATGATGGAGGACACTGCTGAGGATGCCATGGTCTTAAGAAGTAAATGTGACTTAGTAAATCAACGCTGGAATCTTGAACTGAGGCTGTCATATTTTGGACATATCATCACTCACTAGAAAAGATGATAATGCTTGGTAAAGTGGAAGGCAGTAGGAAAGAGTTGTACCATACTAAAAGTAGATATATTCAATAAAGGAAGCTTCAGCTCTGAGTTTACAAGACCTGAGTAAGACAGTTGATGAGCTCTTGGAGATCTGAAGTTCATAAG
The DNA here is from genome assembly GCA_030556195.1 of Anolis apletophallus. Taxonomy (NCBI): domain Eukaryota; kingdom Metazoa; phylum Chordata; class Lepidosauria; order Squamata; family Anolidae; genus Anolis; species Anolis apletophallus. The sequence goes on from JARBWK010000002.1 coordinate 184,584,277, forward strand.
GTGGCCATAAGTCAAAGCTAGCTTGGCATCAAATACTAGCAAACTCCAAGATAAATTGATTTTTGGTAGCATTTTTAACAGTCCTCATCTCATAGGCAGAGAGTCCAGAGGCTTGGAGGCCAGGAAAAACTATGAATCACAAGGTAGCAAAAAAGAGGTAGGGGCCTTCATTCATCCCATATTCCTTATCACACTTTTCTGGTACGATTGTTAAAAACAAGCTGCATGGCATTTTCTAATACGTCTTCTAAAATAATTATAATTAAATGTTAACAAAAGTAATATCTTATTGCAATTGCCCCTCTACATTTGTGAATTTGATTTTTGTGGTTTTGATTATTGGCAGATTTGGTTCAAATTTCTCTAGGAATCTCTCTTTCCTCCAGTGAGACTCTTACAGTCAACTTCCACTGCAGGAGCCATGCTAGAGGACCTAGAACAGCTGTTAGGAATGATGGGAGTTGAAGTCCAAAATACCTGGAGGGCCAAAGTTTGCCCATACCTGATCTAGAAATTCCCAGAGAGGAATCTCAGATTTTAAAAAACACAGATTTTTTTCATTCAGTTTTTCACATTCACATATTCTGACAAATGTGGAGGTTGACTGTATAACAAACAAAAAAGATGGAATTGTCATCATTCATCAAACCGGCAGCAATATATATGTGAAAGAAACCCAGCAAAAGAAGTAACTGCCCAAAGGAAGATGTCCAGTTGCCCTGCAATGGCCGAGTTAACAAACCCTTAACTCATTTTTGCCTCTTTTGTTCCTTGACAAAAAGACCCCTAAAATACCGTGATTTAACAATTTAGATCTCTGCAATCCTACGGAAACGTATCAGGGCATAATGATCATTGGATTCAATAGAAGAAAGAGATGTCTCAGTAGACAATTATACTGTCAGGGAATTCTCAGATTCTCAATCAAATTTATCATCCTAATGCAGGGGTCAGGAACCTATGGCTCAGGAGCCAGATGTGGCTCTTTTCATGATTGCATCTGGCTCTTCAGAGCAACCCGGGCCTCCGTTTCCCAGCATGCAGCAGGGAGGAGTGACGCAAATGCACCGCTTTCCTTCTCTCCTTCCTTTTCCCTCCCTCTCCCCTTCCTTCTTCCATTCTCCCTCCCTCCCTTCCTTCCTTCCTCTTCTATTTTTCCCCCAAGTCTTCCTTCCCTTCTGCTTCCTTTCTTTTCACTTACCTATCTCTCCCCTTCCTTTTTTCTTCTTTTCCCTTCATTATTTTACTTTTTCCTCGCTCCCTTTCCTTTCTTTACCCCACCCTTTCCTTTCCTCCCTTCCCATTCCTTCTTTCTTTTCCCCTCCTTGTCTCTCTCCTGCTTTTCTTTTCTTCCTTTTCCATAGTTCGTTCTTCTTTTCTTTCTTTATCTCCCCCCTCCTTTATTTCCTCTTTCTTTCTTTCTTTCTTTCTTTCTTTCTTTCTTTCTTTCCCCCTTCCTTCCATCTTCTCTTCCTTCCCAGAGTCCTGAGCATGCCTTTTGCAGAGCCAGGTCTGAAGTGTCCCGTCATTCTGCCGGGCGAATCCTTTTCTCATAGTATGTACGTATATACTCACATTTAGTTGAACGCAGTCTTAAAATATATTATATATATTATATGGCTCTCACTGAAATAAATTTCCAAATATTTTGCTTTCATGGCTCTCTGAGTCAAAAAGGTTCCCGGCCCCTGTCTTAAAGGATAGCTACAGTATTGAATTCCAAACTACACTGAATGTATATAAAAACTCCCTCAAATGAAGAAAAATATAGAAAATATATATATATATATATATATAAAACAGCTTTCCTCAACCTTTTTGCCAATGAAACCTCTTCCTGATGGATGTGATCTTAATCTAGCAGAATTGCAAAATCTATCGAAGAAGGTAAAGATCATCCATCACTATGATATGTATTTTATGGTTTAACAATGTGTTTTGTGGTCGGACCTGGGAGATTCAGCCACAAAAAGTCATCAGATGAACTTGGGTCAGTGGGGAAAAAAGGCAGGATATAAATATTTTTAAAAGTATAATTTGTCATTTTCTCCTGAGAAAGTCTGTTTGGGGAACATTTTTATTATCTCTGAAAGTATCACTGTTACCTAGTGATGGAAAGAATAGTCAAAAATATGAACAGATGGTTGTTCTGAGACTTGCTATTTTCATTCTGGGCCTCAGATAGCAATGATTGAAATAAGGCTAGCTATAGCAAATATGCATAGAATCATAGAGTTCGAAGAGACCTGGTTGGCCATCCAGTCCAACTCCCTGCAAAGAAACATGAAAACCATATTCAAAGGTGATTGAGAGGGCAGCAATGGAGCAGTTTCAGACCTTCCTAAATGACACAGCCTGGCTAGATCCCTTCCAGTCCGGCTTCCATTTGGGGCATGGGACGGAGACGGTTCTGGTTTCCATCTCAGATCAGCTACGTTGCCAGCTAGATCAAAGCGGATTGGCGCTGCTTGTGTTATTGGACCTCACGGCAGCATTTGATACAGTCAATTACGATCTTTTGACTCACCACCTTGCCGGGGCCGGGGTGAGGGGGACAGTCTTAAATTGGCTGTCTTCCTTCCTCCGGAACCGGTCACAACAAGTGAGGAGGGGAGAGTTGGTCTCCGAGGGCTCCCCCTTAGTTTGTGGGGTTCCCCAGAGGGCCATTCTCTCCCCTCTGTTATTCAACATCTATATGCGACCACTTGCTCAGCTGGTACGTAGCTTTGGGCTTGAATGTCACCAGTACGCTGATGACACTCAGCTCATTCTGAAGATGGAAGGCCGACCCGAATCTGTACCTGATAATTTCCATCTTTGCCCTGAAGCCGTCACTGGATGCTTGCGAGCCAGTAGGTTGAAGGTGCATCCAGCGAAGACGGTAGGGTGGTAGGGATGTCCAGCTTCCAGCCCTGGATGGTATGGCACTATGCCCATCATCATCAGTAAAAAGCCTTGGAGTCCTTTTGGACCCTCTGCTGTCAATGGAGGCCCAGGTCTCAGCTGTCAGCAGAATGGCGTTTTTCAATCTTCGACTGGCTAGGAGGCTGGCCCCGTACTTGTCCCGGCACGATCTGGCCAAACTGATCCAAGCTACGGTCATCTCAAGGTTAGACTACTATAGTGCTCTCTACATTGGCCTGCCTCTGATGGTGACCCAGAAACTCAAGATGATGCAGAATGCCGCAGCCCAGCTGATCGCAGGAGTTCCTATAAGCTGCCATATTACACCGATCTTGCGGGAACTGCACTGGCTTCCAATTGAGTACGGGATCACTTTCAAAGTGCTAGTCTTGACTTTCAAGGCCTTGTATGGTCTGGGACCAGTGTACCTGAGGGAGCGCCTTATCCCATATTGTCCCACGAGATCACTGCCATCTGAAGAGCAGAACCTCCTAGTCGAGCCCAGTGTGAAATCGTACCATCTGACCGCAACTCTTATTGCTCCAGTTCTTTGGAATGCATTACCCTCTGAGACTCGAGCTAGCTTTTCGTAAAGCCTGTAAGACCACTCTGTTTAAGCAGGCTTTCGAGTCCTAATACATTAGTTAAATTGTATTTTATTGTAACTGTTTTTATCGCTTTTATTGTATTGCTTTGTTCTGAGTGTAAACCGCCCCGAGCCAATTGGGAGTGGCGTTCGATAAATCTAATAAATAAATAAATAAATAAATAAATAAATAAATAAAGCACTTGCAGGGAATTCCTTAAGAGAGTTCGTTTCCCAAATAAATACCTATCTTTCAATTCCAAATTGTCAGGGAGCACCACTTTGAATTGTATATTTAAAAAGTAGTTCCAGCCTATCTATTAATGCTATAAGAGAGCCAGCATAGGGTAATGGCTTAAGCATTATGCATCCGTAGATACCAGGGTACAAATCCATGAAAACTCACTGGGTAACTGTGGGCAAGTCAAAGTCTCTCAGCCTTAGAAGAAGGAAAAGAAACCATTGGGATATATTCACCTTTGGTTACTAATGCCCTGAAAGAACTCTCCAGCTACTACAAAGATAACCACCTGAAGTCTAACCTTGCCAAAACACAAGTGTGTACTTTCCAGCTACGTGATCATGAAGCCAACATGAAACTGAAGTTTACCTGGGAAGGCCAATAGGTTGAACACTATTCCCACCCTAAATATTTCTTTATTTATTTACAGTATTTATATACCGCCTTTTATATAATGCAGTGTAGCTATGACCTCTGATCTTGGAATGGCTGGACAATGCGACTGGACAATGAATTGGTAATGAAATGCGGAGGAGTTATGGTTTTATTATGTTTTATTGATGTTAATAATGTACAGTATGTGATTTTAATCTGTTTTTATATTATTATGAGCACTGAATATTGCCACTTGTATACCGCCATGAGTCGCCCTTGGGCTGAGAATGGCAGTATAAAAATGAAGTAAATAAATAATAAATAATAATTTCTCACCCTTGGGGGGACACAAAGCGGTGTCACATTATTATTATTATTAAACTTTATTTATACCCTACCACCATCTCCCAGAAGGGACTTGGGGTGGCTTACATGAGGCCAAACCCAACAACACAGCAATAAAAACAACACAGCAGCAAATAAAAACAATACAATCAATAAAATACATAAACAGTAAGTCCACAAAGTTTAAAACCGTAGTGGCTAGGCCAAATGTCATATATTAAGATTTTTAAAATAAATAAACACTGGATGTGGACGGATAGTAAGATGTATCTAGCAGAAGGGTTTTTGTGTAATGTGGAGAGGTCAACCCTACAGGTAGTTAAAGTGCATCTGAGGACATTTGCAGGGGATTGGTCAAAGCAGGACATTGTTCCCTTTATTCAGGGAAGGCACATTGGAATAACCACGTTTTCAGGCTCCTCCTAAAAACTGCCAAAGAGGGGGCTTGTCTAAGCTCCTGGGGAGTGAGTTCCAGAGTCATGCCACCGGGGCCACCACAGAGAAGGTCCTCTCTCTCTCCACTGTCCCCACCAGTCGCACCTGCGAGTGACCGGCTGGCGGATCAAGAGCAGGGCCTCTCCAGATGATTAGAGAGATCGTGTAGGTTCATAGACGGAAATGCGGTCACGTAGGTAGGCGGGTCCCAAACTGTTCAGGGCTTTGTAGGTAAGAACCTTAGACTGAACACTAACATTCAGGAAACACTGTGCTAACACCAAGCACAGGGCCGTAGCCAGGATTTTGGTTCGGGGGGGGCTGAGACTGGGTGGAAGAGGGTCTACCCTAGCAAACCTTTTGTATTGTTATCCCAATAACCCCATTAATGTGGGATATAATGAGCATGGTGATTAGATCATGATATGAATAAACATAACAGTTTAAATAATGTACCAGTAAGGCCTTCTCGCGGACCACCCTGAGAATTTCGGGGGGGGGGGCTGAAGCCCCTTAGCCCCCCCCCTGGCTACATGCCTGACCAAGCACAAAGTAGCAGCACGCAATAACATCTCGTGGAAACCTACTACCAAAAGTAGTAAGAACAATAGCCCTGGCCTTTTCTTACTCAACAATGGAGTATACCTGCCACATCTGGCATAAATCTGCCATGCAAAGCAGGTGAATACAGTACTGAATGAGACATGTAGAATAATCACAGGATGTCTTAAACCTACACCTGTTGATAAACTCTATAAGTTGGCTGGCATTGCCCTCCCCCAATGTGCAATGGGAAGTTGTTGCCAATTGCAAGAGAGATAAGGTTGAATACTGTGAAAGCTACCCACTGTATGGCTATCAGCCTCCTCCCAGTACCAAGCATCACTTTGTAATGGCTATCCAAATGAACATAATGGATTGCCGTCTTGAATGTTCCCTGTTCCATGCTTAGGTCTTGAATACATAATTTAACTTATTACATGTTTGATACCAAAACCTCACGTTTGTGCACATGACTGCTCTGCCAGTGCTTTGTTGCACAAAACATTGTTAGCTTCCACTGGAATTAAAAGGAATATAACCCCAGGCTTCACAAGAAGAAGCAAGCATATACACACCAGACCCATAATCTGTGGAATTCATGGAAAAAGAAAACAGGTCAACCCTTCCTCCCAATTCTCTTTATACATGCTGCTAAGCTATATATATAAACTAACTTAATATACACTAACTCTTATTTTCTCTAAGAAAAGGAATCATGTTGACACATACAAGGGGACAATGTTTGTCAATGGTTAGCATTGTGTCCAATTTACCTGGCTGGAAGTGCCTCCTTCTTCTTCAGGCTGGCTCAAGGTAAATTCCTCCATAACAGGCTCACGCGTATTCATCACCTCCGTCATGCTGCGAATATTCAAGCAATGTACAGTAAGACTCCCATAACTGCAAAACTCATTTCCATTCTTTTACCTACCTGAGCCCTGGGAAAAATGGTGTCCCTAGTCCAGGCTTGGACAAACTTTGGCCCTCCAGCTGTTTTGGATTTCAGCTCCCACAATTCCCAACAGCTGATAGGCTGCTAGGAATTGTGAGAGTTAAAGTCCAAAACACTTGGAGAGCCAAAGTTTGCTCATACCTGCCCTAGACATTTTCTTAGTCTTCCATGTGACTTTATGGTATGTTTCTCCTGGATATTACCAAGAATTGTGTTGTAGCCCCCAGCAAACTCCTAGAAAAGATACTTTTTAGGGATCTCTAGGGCCTCCAAAGCAACTCTATAATATGCTGGGACCAGAACCCAGATAATTCAGTGTTGTTCAGATATATCTGCTGCTTCAGGTAGCCAGGAATATTGATATGGTAACCTTACGGTACTCATTTATTGGAATGCTGTGAAAAGACTTCATTATTTTCATTATTGATGATTTTAACCAGTTTTCTATCTATTTTGTTTCAGTATGGATAATGCTGTATGAATAACCTTAAGGATGCCCTGGTTATAATGCAGGTTTTGAATTGTAGTGATCTAGTCTAGGTTTTTTTCGAGCTTTTCCAAGTTTTGGTTCAGAGGGCCGCCCTCTTTAATGTAGGACATGGTCATCCCAACACCTATGCCGATAGCCATATTCACTTCAATTATTGATCCAGTTAGCAGCAAGAAGTGATTCGAAGTTAGAATCATAAAGTTGGAAAAAATCACAAGGTCCATCCAGTTCAACCCCCTGCCATGCAGGAACACACAATCCCAACAGATGACTATTCACTCTCTGCTTAGAAGCCTCCAGTGGCAACGCCACGACACTCCCAAGGCAGCAGATTCCACTACTAAACCTGTCTTACTATCAGGAAGTTCTTCCTAATGTTTAGGTGGAATATTTTTTCCTTCAAGTTGAATCTATTGTCAATGTGGCGAAGGTGGGAATGTGGCACAGCTGGCTGGGTGTCAGCTGCATAAGATCTCTACTGACCAAAAGGTCATGAGTTTGAGGCCTGCCCGGGTCGAGGTGGGCTCTCGACCTATTGTGTAGCCTGTTGTCAACATTTGCAACACGAAAGACAGTTGCATCTGTCAAATAGGAAATTAAGGTACCGCTTAGTGGGGAGGCTTAATTTAACTGATTTACGAGGCCATAAAAAGATCTCCAGGAAACACGCTGAGGAATGAAGGAGTGCGGCAGCTCCCCCAGGTGGCCAGATGTTAAATTGCCTCTGTCTGTCTTGTGTATTTGTGTGTCTAAATGTAATGTGTACATTATAATCCGCCCTGAGTCCCCTGCAGGGTGAGAAGAGCAGAATAGAAAGAAGTAAATAAATCTATTGCTCCATGTCCTAGTCTCCAGAGCAGCTTGCCCCCTCCTCAATGTGATGTCTTTTCAGATATTGATACATAGCTATCATGTCCCCTCTCTGTCATACTAAGCATGCCCAGCTTCCTCAACCATTCTAGGACCAAATACCAGTAGTCCAGCAACCTGTAACTGCCTATGAGAACCCCACCAGGAGAGTGAGAATGCAATGTCACTATCTTGCCCTATCCAGCACTGATCTCCAAAGGCCTTCTGCCTCTGATACGGGACAGAATAACCATCCATCTTCCATGAACTTGTCCTATTCTTAAAAATCAAACAAGTTGGCGGCCTTCACTTTGTGACCAGATCATGACCAACCCCAGTTTAATTGACTACCACCCTTTTATCTGTTCAAAATCACCTATGATTTTTCTTTAGAGGATGAGCCGAATACTATGAGAGATGGAGAAAAGGTTCCTTATTAACTTCATTCACAGTGCACAATTTATATATTTCAGTCATGTCTCACCTTACTTTTCTTCTAAAGAGCCTCAAACGCAGTAGCTTTTCTTTGCAGAGCAGTGCTCCCAATTTCTTTATCGTTTTGCTTTCACTTTTTTTCTTCCTTTGCTAGCACCACAACTTCCCTTTTCACAAATAAACTCTCTACTTCCTTTTTTGATTTAGGGAAACAAGGTAGAACCGAGAGACTGAATGTTTCTCTCTTATTTCAAATTGGGAATCTTGCCAGGGATGCACCGAAATCTCCCAGTTATCACTGAACAGCAGGAATCCAGACCCCAGATGGCAAGACAACCACCCCCCTCATCCCTGAAAGCCTCAAGATGTCCTTCCGTCATCACCAAAACAACAGACGCTCTTGTGTACCCATAGTCAAATTGTTACTGACAGCTACACACTACATTCTCTTCTTTCCTCACCTCACCCCCACAAGCCAGTCAATGCCTTTAGTCTCCCAAGCAAAACTCTGCATTTGTAAAATCCTTCCATTTCCATTCCAATGGCAAACTGTTTTTAGTAGGAAGAATACTTGCTGCCATGCCTATTGGGAGAGTCGCTGTGGTAATAATGTGCATCCACTTATCAGTGGAGCATATCTACATCTTTCTCTCTGTGTCTTTTAATCTAGAACCTGGGTCTCCACTGTCATGCAAGCTGAATAACTGAGGTAGCAGCCCTATGTAGACACTCTGCATAAATCCCTTTGAAATCTGTAGAGCTTGCTTCAGAATAAACATTCAGTTTTATTATCTTACTCTATTATTTGTGCAATAAGACTCCCATAAACATGGAACCCTTATTCACAGCTTCACTTACACACAGCTGGGGGAAAACAATCTCTTTAGGAATTTACTAGGTCTTCCTGGTGATTTCATGGTATGCTTTTCCCTGGATATTAGCATGGAGTTTCATTGGAGGACCTAGCAAATTCCTAGCCAGGATTTCTGGAGACCAGTTCCTGGCTATTCCCTTTGGCCCCATCTGCACTGCCTAATAATCTAGGAACTGCATTAGCCTAGTGCATCCACATGGTACATACAGGCTAATGCGATTGAACCCAGGGTAAGCCAATTAGAAAAAAAACACCAGGAAAGGTCTAAGATAAATCATCCAGTAAGATCTGGACCTTCCCTGGTGGTTTGACAGTGGGATTGGGGATGCCAAATGTAGAAGATGAATATAAGGGACAGGTGTGGAATAGAACTGTAAGTTTGAACTGTAAACATCTGAAGTCCAAGGCAAGGTGAGGCATAGGGGGCAGTCACCTGGTAGCGTTTATTGGGGCAGAACTCATTCAGAGGGTGAGCAGAAAGTCTGGGCTCTGAGGGGACTCAGAGCCCAGTCACAAAAAAGGGACCCCAACCCTTAAAAGGACTGCAAAATATGTAAATATTATAAATACGTTGAGGGTAACACTTCATCTGACACCATCGGCTGGTCGTCCTATGGGATTCTCACCTCCTGTAGCCTCCGTCCGCTACTTTGGGGGGGGGGGGGGGGGGAGACACCCCTACCTAAGAATTCTGGCAGTCCTTACAGAGCCCTGTAAGAACATGTCCATCACCTAGTAGCCACCAACCAGAAGGACATTAATAACCAGGCTCAAAAAATCATAAAAACTAAAGTTCCATTCTCTCCTCAGACCTTCTTGCTAGGGATTACAGTTAAAAAGATTGAGGAAAACCAGGACCGCATGTTCTTTTTAATGAGCACTGCGGCGAGATTACTCTTAGCAAAAGTCTGGAAACAAGACATTATGCCTACAGTAGACGACTGGTTTCTAAAACATTTGGATATAATCCAGATGGACTTTCTCTCTCAGAAATTAAATGACACAACAAAACGTACGGACTGGTCAGGTTTCAAAGACTTCATTCAAAATAATGGATATACAATAAATATGGACTTTTTAGACATCTAATTAAGAAAATGAGGGTGATTCGACGATCTACTAGGAGACATATATCAACTGTATTTTCTTTTTCAAAGGACTATGGGAAGTCGTTTTTAATATTCCTTCTTTTTTCTTTTTTTTCCCTCCTTTTCCTTTCACCTATCTTTACACATTCCTACTTTCCTATAACTACTTGTTCCCCCTCTTTCGTTGTATTTCTATATGTTGAAAAGCAATAAAAATTATATATATATAAAATATATTATAAATATGTTGCTTCTGCTGCTGCCGCCACCACCTTTTGTGCTGTTTGGATTGTACCTTATCCACTCTGGATAATTGATGTCCCCAGAAATAATGTAATGGAATGTGGGATATTTCATTCAAATATGGGACTCTCCCTTACAATCCAGGACATCAGGCAACCCTGGTGAGGATTATCATTTCCAATATCCAAGATCACATCCACACAGCAATCCCATACTCCCTGGGCTCAGGCAGGCCGAGGAGGTGGGATAGCAGTATCTTCCTGCCCCCCAGCACCCCCATTTCCCCCTTCGGTTTGTACATTGTAAGGGGAAACTGAGGTAGATGCAGATCGTTCTCTAAATTAACCTGGCTCTTAATCTGAAAGGACGTTTCAAATGTACACTAAAGCAGCCTAAAAGCGATCCTATTGTAATGTTGATTAGTGATGTTGTTTTATATTGCGTTGTTTTATATTATTTAAACTGCCTCGAGCCTGCGGGAAGGAGCGGTATAGAAATTAAAATAATAAATAAATAAATAAAATCTTGTTATCTGTGTGTTTCCTAAGAGTGCAACCAGTTGCTGCACAAACAAAGCAATATACAACAGAGGAACCATGCCCAGTTAGATGAGACATCAAAACTGTCTTCCATAAGGCAGGGTGAAACAGTTCCCTCAGGCTGGGGTGTCATGGAATAGCAAGATATTGTTAGTGTTTTAATTTACTATTGTTCGAGGGGGTTTTCCCTAACAACAGGAACAACAAAAATGATATAGGATTTTCTGCCCTGGGCAGAAAGAAAAATAATATGAGCAATTTTGCATGTTACGGGCCTTGACTCGTAGAAGAGAAGCAGCAACATTACTTGCGATAGCTCTGAACCCCTGATGACATAGAAAGTGAGCATTTCCTTCCAATGGAGGATGATTGCTTCCTTGGGGCGGACATTAGTACTGGTTGAAATGTGGCATTAACTTTCTAATAAGAGAACCCAGAAATAGAACAAATGAAGACTGCATCCGATGATGGGACACTATCTAGAGCAGTCTTTCTCAACCGGTATGCCTCGGCACACTCCTGTGCCGTGGCAAAGCTCTTGGTGTGCCGCCAGAAAAGCTTTCTGCCCCCTTCCTTTCCCCCCGCCTTTTGCCACCGCTATTATTTTTGTCGCTATTATATTTGTGGAGAGGTGCGCAAGTGGGCGGCTCCAAAATGACGCCGCGTCATTTTGGAGCAGCCCATTGGGCTCCTCTCCACAAACAAACGGCAGCATGCAAAGGAGGAGAAGCCCAATGGGCGGCTCCAAAATGACACCGCGTCGTTTTGGAACTCCCCACTTGCGCTCCTCTCCTCCTTTGAGACAAGCGCCGTTCACGAGGGCGGCGTGGCAGATGTGTCCTACCCCCTTCCCCCTCTCCTCCGCCTCCTCTGTGCTGCGGAGGAGAGGGGAAGGGGCTGGGACACATCCACCACACGTTCTGGCGCTCGGCTCAAGGAGGAAGGACAAGAGGATCCGATCCTCTTCATCCTTCCTCCTTGAGACGAGCGCCGTTCACGTGGGCGGCGTGGCGGATGTGTCCTACCCCCTCTCCTACGCCTCCTCTGTGCTGTGGAGGAGAGGGGGAAGGGGCTGGGACACATCCACCACACCGTTCTGGCGCTTGGCTCAAGGAGCAAGGACAAAGAGGATCTGATTCTCTTCATCCTTCCTCCTTGAGCCGAGCGCCGTTCATATGGGCGGTGTGGCGGATGTTTCCCAGCCCCTTCCCCTTCTCCCCCGCAGCACAAAGGAGGAGGAGGCAGAGGAGAGGGGGAAGGGGCTGGGACACATCTGCCACGACGCCCAGATGAACGGCGCTCGGCGACCCCGCCCCCGGCTTGGCAAGATGGGGCGCCCATTTGTGCGGGCGAGGCGGTGGAAGCGGGCCTGGAGCTGGGCCTGTTCACAGAGGCCTTCCCGGCACGCGCGTGCCTGCCTGCCAGCCGGCATACAACAGAGGGGCTGAGCGAGTGAGCGCGCGCGGGGGGGCTTGCTTCGGCGTGAGGCGGGGCCATGGGGGCGTGAGCCTGCTGCCCTCCCGGCTCCCCTTCTCCTCCTGATCTTTCCCCGGGCGTGAGTAGTGTTTGTATCATTTTGGTTTGTGGTGTGCCCCATGATTTTTTTAATTCACAAAGTGGGCCGCGGCTCAAAAAAGGATGGGAAACACTGATCTAGAGCAGTTGCGGTAAGGGGATACATCCCTTAAGAATCAGCCTGTGTTGATATGCCCCACATTAGAAAGACAACTGCTCTGGCTAGAGGGGGAAAGTGGAGACTGCAGCAATGGATGTCACAATAAATCAGCTTCTATGCTGATGAAATCAGAACATCCCTCACCCACCCGCATCAACTGCATGCTCAGGGAAAATTTTGTGGCACAAGGGTGGCAGGACAGATCGCATTTGATGCCATTACAGAGAAAGAACAGAGAACCAAATGCATGGCAGATAACTAGATTTGAGATGAAATGGATTAAAATTGCTCTCTGACTCCACATAGAAATTGGAGGAGGTGAAGACTGGCAGAAAGCAAGAATAAACAATGCCATCCGCAAAAAGCAGTGGTGCCTAAATATCTAAGCATCTCCTGAAAGGTACTGTGCAGAAATCAAGTACCAAGAGGCGGGAGTGAGAGTACAGCTGCCCATTCATGTGGCTGAAAGATTTTTTAAAATGGCTTCAAGGCACATCATGATTTCTTTACAACTGACTGTCAATCAACAGGAGAATTAAAATGCCAGATTTCAAAACTAGAGGGAGAGACAGAGAAGGGATGAATCAACTGTGATGTTGTATAGTGAGGGTCAGTCACAAGATTAGCTCAGGAGGGTGCTGTGAGTGGATGCAGCGGGAATCGTTGGAGAAAAGACGGGACATGGAAATGCAGGAAGCTTAGGAAAGAGTCGCTTCTGGCTTGCATCATGTCCAGAAAACACAAACTGTTGTAACTTGGTGTGTGCTTTGGTGCAAGACATTGGCATGAAGGAATTAATTGCTTCAGGAGCAGAAAATGTGATGTGCATCCAAGCAGCTATAATGAGGGAATTGAACAAAAAACATAAAGAAGATGTTGCCTTGATGTGTAGTGAAGTTTCTTTGTTTTGGAGGTTTTTAAACAAGAGGCTAGATGGCTATCTGTCAGAAGGGAGAGCGCGGATGAGCTCCCTCTGTCAGCTCCAGCTCCCCATGTGGGTACATGAGAGAAGACTCCCACAAGGATGCTAAGGATAAGATTGATTTAAAACTTAAGAACCAGAAGAAGGACACCTTCACATTGTCCATCCTTAGCACCTAGGCAACATCCTTAGCAATAACATCATCCTTCTGATTGCATGTATTGTAATTCTATTCAAATTACACAAATCTTTTGAAATTTTGCATCGGTATGTATAATTTAGCACATGGATGTAGCTACTGGAAGGGGGATGAGTTCACTGGTTCCTCTAATAAAATGCCTGCCTTCCTAAATGAAGTTTTCCCTCAGTCCTCAAATTTGTAACTGTTGTGGTTCAGACAGATGACGATGAGGAGATTGGGATTCCAGAGCCTGGAGAGCCTGGGAGAGTAGTGGATGGTTCTTTCAATTAGGGAAATGTGGGGGTTTCAAAGCAAAATTCTGTCTGTGAGACAGGGAGGTGATCTTTCAACCACAAGGAGCTTAGCAACCCTCGATAAAGACCAGGGAGACCAAGATAATTCATTTGAGGGAACAGCTGGGCTAGACAGGGATATCAGGCTCGATCTTCAGTTTTTCAGTTTATTATTTATCTTAGGGAGAAAAACATCAAGCTCAGGAAATCATGGAGGCTTCCTGAGAAGGAAGCACAGAGAAAAATTCACAAGCCAGAATGATTACATGTTTTGCAGTCCTTAAAATAGAGCGCCTTTTTGGGAATTCAGATCAGGCAACACTGCAAAGCTGTGAAGATGTCTATTCCTACTCCAGTTCATGGTTTTAGTCTAAGGTCTTGGGAGTTTTGGTTATGAATTTTTCTGGATTCATGTTCATGTTTTGATTCTTGTTTTCTGGATCTATGCTCATGTTATGACTCTTGTTTCCATGTACCTTTTGGCTTATATGGATAAGTGTTTTACTCCTCACTAGTTGTGTTGGACTTTTTACTTATTGACTATTTGCTATAATTACCTGTTGGATTTTGTTGTTCTTCTTTTGATAATTTTTCCCTTTTTATATGTACTTTTACCAATAAACTGTCTTAATATTGCTTCTGGATTCCTGGTTGATGCTATCGGCAAGGTGGACTCTGTGCTATAGTAGCATTGCAGAATATGAGGCACTAAAAATGTTCACACTAAGGAGTCTTTTAGGTTTGCTGTGTTCACCTTCCCTTGTTAACTCTGTATGACCTGCCACATTATTTGAAAGACTGAAATGACATGACTTATTTGAAGAGACAACAATGCTTTGATAAAACTGAAGGCAGTAGAAAAAGAGGAAGACCTACATTATAAATAAACTCCATCAAAAAAGCCACAACCCCACATTTGCAAGACCATAGCAAGACTCTTAGTAACTTTGTGCCTTGCAGGTCTCCCATTCATAGAGTCGCCATAAGTCGAATTTGACTTGATAGCAATAAAAGAAAAACAACAAATCTACCTACACAACCAGCCTAGAATTACAGATCCTTGAAATGACCAGTAAGCAGATTTGGAAGAAGATGTTAGCACAAATATAACACACTCTCTGTATCAATCACAGAGATAAATTCCATTCTGCCATTTTATGGCTTAACAGTGTGCAGATTTCACCTAGCCTTGTATAGACAAAACAAACAGAGTTTTGCTTAGAGATGCTTTTTATTTATTTAGCACCTTTTCTATTTGAATTCTAATGGCTGTTTCATAATAAAATATTTTTTCCTTTCAGTAACAATTTTTCTAAATGACTCTCGCATGGACTTTGCATACAAATATTCTCAATGCCTACAAGTAGCCATAGCAATGGAAAGCAAGGCAATAAAGGATGTTTGACTGAACAAAGGAACCAGTTCTCCTTTTGCGTATGAGTTGTTTATGTGCTGTCTTATTCTTCTACCAGTGAAACTATGTGAAATTTATAGCAACTAAATCTGAGTGCCTTTTTGCTATTACAGTGTTTTGTATGCAAAAGCCTCCAGCTATGGATGGAAAGGGAATTTGTTTGGTTTCGCATCCCTTATACATTCTAGGGGCTCATCTGCACAAACCACTTAATTTGAGCCCGATTCAGAGTACTAATACTCTGGACTGGCACAAGAGCTACACCAAAACTCTGCAGCATTCCTTGACTTTTCTTAATATGAAGTAAAACGAGTTATTTGGTTTTACCCAGTGCTGTAAACAGATGGATGGCATCTGTTTACCCAGGAGTGTCTTCCTTCTTTCCCTTTGGCAAGGGAGGGGGATGTGGTGGAAGGGGGAAGGAATGAAACAGGGAAAGGGGGAAGGAAGGAAAGAGGGAGGGAGGGAAAGAAAGAAAGAAGGAAGGAAGGAAGGAAGGAGGTACCGAAGGAAGGAAGAAGACAAAGTAGAAAGGAAAGGAAAGGCAGGAAAGAGGTAAAGAAGGAAGGAAGAAGAAAAAGAAATAAAAGTGAAAGACGGAAGAAAACAGGGAGGGAAGACAGGAAACAGAAGAAGAGAAGGGAAAGAGTGTGAGGCAAGAGGGAGGGGCATAAGGATAGCATAGACAAATCCTAAGACTGGTAATGGAACAAAGTAAACTTACCGTGGACATATAATCATTTTCAAGGCTTGAAAATGCATTTTAGCAAAGGCCTGATCTGTAAAGATAAGCTTGCCATGGATGTGGGTGAAACATCAGGAGAGAATGCTTCTGGAACATGGCCATTCAACTCACAGCAACCAAGTGATTTCGGCCATGAAAGCCTTCAACAATCTCATCTTTAGCTAGAATAGATTAAGGCAGGTCATAAAAACTTTTTTCTTTGAGCTTGAGTCTAAATGGGTTTTTCAATATCATCCAATGGGATTTTATTATTATTTTAACAAAAAATTCAGCGCTTTCAGTAGTTTTAGGAGTATTTTTGGATCCTCTGATATGTACTGAAGGTTAGCTGTAATGATAGTGAAGGAGTAATGTTAGGACTAGCTGGAGGGCTTAATGTACACTTCTAATATTTTCTGAGAATTTCGGTGGTCCAAGTGACATCTAACTGTTGGCAGCATTCTTTACCTGATGGCATAATTGTTTTTGGTTGTTTGCTTTTTGGTTCCAGTGACTGGGACAAAAAGTATTCAATGAGAAAGTGCCCTAGATTTGTTGAAACAATGTTTGTCCCAGCTCTTTTATGTAAAAAAAAAAACCCCAAAAAACCCCAATCTTGGACATGGCAAGTGGTTGAAATTGGAAAATGTGTTGACAACTCTTCAGGATTGTGTCACAAGAGTCAATCTTATAGATCTTATTTTATGAGAATTCTACCACAAATTGGGACTGAAATATCCCATGCTTCTATATGAGGACTGAATAGTTTTGTTTTGGTTCCCAGATGCCTGAAATAGGTTGTACTTTTCTGAATTTTGTTTGTTTTACTAAGATCCTTTTTTTACAATCATATATGATAAATTGACATAGGATCTTGGAGGTCTCCCATTCATAGGGTCACTACAAGTGGGAACTATGTGACAGAAAGTACCAGCAGCCACATATTGCATTGTGGGTGCTTGCTGGAAGAAAATGGTTCCCAAACATTTTAATTAATAAATAAGTTATGTGAACAGAAAATAGACTAGATGAACTTTTGCTTCTCATCCAACACTTTCTTGACTTCAGCCTTCTAGATATTGATCATCTCCTACCTTTCACAATCTCCCCAGTGAGCAGATGGAGATAATGTGAACTGGGATCCAACAAGATCTAGTAGGCCACAGTTTTCCTAACACTTATACCCTTTCCAGCCTCCTTATATGTAAATATTTTCTGGAATGGCCTTATCAAGAAAATAAAATTGACACCGACCTTGTTTGTGCATCATGCTTCCCATTCATAGCAATGCAAGTAAAACAGGTCTGAATTGGCTTAAAATTGCATTATATTTCATATTCAAAGGCAACATAGGAACAAAAGAAGGTGCTTTATAGAGTTAGACTATTGATTCATATTACAATTCTGTCAACTCCCAACTAGAATCAGTTTTCCAAGATTTCAGGCAAGATTTCATCCTGTTTTTGCCTGGAAATTCTTGATATTGTCTGATGGTTTCCCACCCAAGTATCAACCAGGCCCAACCTTAGCTTTCAAATTCAGGTGCGCAGAGAATGGTCTGGTGGAACAATATGGTACAGTGGTATGGAATCTATGCTATAAATTAATACAGAGCAAAGAACTTGATTCCAACATGTACAATAGGCATCCTTGCACAAAGGTTTACATAAGGAAGCACATGATGATAGTGGTGGTGGTGATCATCATCATTATAGCATCACGGGGTTGGAGGAGGGACAGTAGGCCACTGAGCCCAACCCAGTGCTCAGTGCAAGAAATCTAGCTAGAACGTCCTTAGCAAGTAGCTAGAGAGCTACTTGCTAAGGATGTTCTAGCTAGATTTTTGAAGATGTCAAAAAAAAAAAAAGATTCCACCACCTTTGTAATGAATTTGTTCCATTGTGGAGACACTGTTATCATCTATTCTCTTGTCATTTAAAGTCATTAGACCTCTGGGTCATGACAGAACAAGCCTTCTCTCTGTGACAACGCTTGAGACATATTTAAAGAGGGCAGTCATGCCATACTTCCATCTTATCTTCATTATACTGATCACGACTACATGCCTGCTGCCTTCTTCTGGATACATCCTTTAAATCAGGGCTGTCCAACAGGCGGCCCTGGGGCCGTACACAGCCCCCGAGCCCCTTCCCTCCGGCCCTCTAACTTGTTTTAATAAAATACAAATTAAAAATAAAATAAAAAACCTACTTCCGGGTTTAGGCAAGCATCGCGAGACTACGCCAGCCACAGACGGGATTTCGAGGGAGGTCGAAATCCTGTCTGTGGCTGCGTAGTCTCGCGATAGCTGCCGAAATCTCAGGTCCCGCGGGATTTGCGGCCGGCCTGGGCGCGCGCCTCCTCCTCCCTCGCGGCTGCTTCCAGGCCAGCCCCCATTCCCTCAGAGAGAGGGAGGAGGGGAGTGAGGCAGGGAAAGCCCCTCCTGGCTCCGTCCTCTTCCTGTGGAGGGCCCTCGCTTCCCGCCCCACGGATGGGAGAGCCACCGTGCCCGGTCTGAGCTTGGCCTCGGCTCCAGCGGGGCTCTTCGGGGACAGTGGCGGCGTTGGCGCTTCGGTCCTGTGGCGGGGCTCCCGCAGTATGGGTAAGGAAGGGTCTGGCTCGAATCAATCAATCTAAAAACAGTGGGACGTTGGGTGAGTGGGGGAGGGGTCCCTCAGCGGCGGTTTCCTTGGTGACGCTTCCTTCCCTTCCTCCACGCCCCCTCCCCCTTGTTGTGCTGCCTTCCCCCGTGTGCAGGGCGCAACGTGGCTTCCTTTGCGCCTGCCTCCGCGGCTTGCTTTCGCTTCAGGGAGGGAGGGAGCTCTTTGGGCCTCCTACACCCGCCTCTGGGAAAGGAGGCCCCATCAAGCCCTGCGACGGCATTGAGGTGTTTGGGGTTTATTTGGTGTGTCCCAATTTGAGTGTGGACTCAAATAACTCAAAGGTATTAGGAAACATTCCCCCAAATCCACCAGTGTTCCCATTTGGGTATATTGAGTATTCATGCCAAGTTTGGTTCAGATCCATCATTATTTGAGTCCACAGTGGTCTCTGGATGGAGGTGAACTACAACTCCACAACTCAAGGTCAATTGTAAGTAAATTGGAGCTGGGGAGGGGGCGGAGCTGGGGAGGGGGCAGAGCCGGGGGCAGAGGCAGACCCTTCAGCCCCCCAGGTGATCAATGACCGGAATTCCGGCCCTTGGGCCCGTAGAAGTTGGACAGCCCTGCTTTAAATCACAGGTATGTAGCACTCACTCTGAAAGTGAAGTAGTTATGGACACAAGTAATGCTTCTTCACTCGCCTTAACTGGGTTTACCATGTTTTTGCACACTGGCAACACATTTTACCAAGAAAGCCTTATAATGGGTTTACCATAAGGTGAAAACAACCTGAAGGCATACAAGAAGACATGAAGGCCTGGGGTTTGCTGCTGAGTCAGGAGACAGTCTTTATTTTCTACACACAGCAGGTAGGATTTCAATGGGGAGCAAATGCTCTCAGAGAGCAACATAGCTGAAATTTCAGGAGGGCATGAAAGCTGATCTGAAATTAAAACGCATACGTGCACACATGCACAGACATTCACCACCTCTTTTGATCTTTCCAACAAAAGCAGGAAGAGGAGGCTAAGTGCATGACACCAGCTGTAGCACCCAAGCTGGGACAAATTAAGGGAAAGGAGACAGTGTAATGAATACCACATTTACCTTCTATGCACATGAATGGCTGTCGTCTCCAGAAAAACCTGTGCCTGCTGGCAATGTTCACGTTGGGGAGGAAGTGTTGGGCAAATTGCGTCAAACACACAAGATATCTGAAAGAGACAACATTGGAGTGAATCAGAGGATGCAGCCAACAGTGGGAAGATGACTAGTTATGATGAACTTGACAGAAAGAGAGAGGGAGAAAGAGCAAAGAAAAAAATCCTCCCAAATCCTATGTTGGAAGTCTCATCCATTTCTAGTGCCTAATAAAAACTCCAGCACTGATTCATGAATAAGGAAAAAGCAATTAGATTCTCATGGTGAAAGTACATGGGGTGTTAGGGTCCTAAAATCATCTGAAGGCTGTTGGTTCACTTGGCACTTCTTTCATAACTAGAGATCCTATTATTATTGTCACTGTGGGAAAGAAGAAGAAGAAGCAGGCACAGACCCCATCATGTCTAGTACCAGGAGGAGATGAAAGGCCCTTCTTCTGTACTAACTGCCACTTCCCTGGCTGTAGTCTCAGAGGAAAATAAGAGGCAGTATCTGCTGGACTTAAACCCCTCTCACACTACTCTCCATTTTTCCTTTTGTGTCATGTCATAATTAGATTGTAAGCCTTTTACTAGTAAAACATCATGTACCGTGATGGCACTTATCATTATCTAAAAACCTCATCTAGAGCAACTCTGGATGATATGTGGTATTCTAAATCAGGGGGTTCTGCACTCCTGTTGCACTCCAGGTCTGGGAAGCCCTGTGACCATGGCACCACACAAGAGTCCAGAATGTACACTAACAGTTTATTATAGAAACACATTAAAAGTATAGGTAAAAAAGCAGGAATAAAGAAAGTAAAGGTATAATCCAAAAAGGTTTAGCAATTGATGATAATCCAAACAGTAATTCAAATGTCTCATGCAGATCCCAAGGTAACGCAGTCCAAGAATAGCCAAAAAGTCACAAGTACAGCATAAGTCCACAAGAAAAAGGTGCTCATAGTAAAACTTGAGCAGGAATATAAAAAAAAATAGAACACAGAATACTTCCAGAAAACTAACATCCAAAAGGCTTGATTTGAAACAAGAACCAGAGAACTCAGGCCTAGCTTCTGACCTGAATGCTATGTTGCCTGAGCTAACTCTTAGGTAAACATCTTGCTAATTAATAGACATCCATGATGTCATGTTTTTCCCCTATGAAATCTCTCCTCAACTTTCCCATGTAAGCGCTCAGACCTTCTGTTCTGATCTGTAAACAAAGACCTTTGTTGATCTCAATCACTCCAGGTGTTTTCTCCTGAGAACCTCTATATCACTTGTCTCTTTGGCCAACTCCTTAGCTAATGTTGCAGCTTCTGGCTTCTCTGAATGACCTTGAGGCACTGAACTTTCCAAGTCAGATTTCTCACAGAGAGAAGCATCCTTCCCCTGACTTGAATCTTCATCACTTTGAGCCACAGGAAATCCCACAATCCTCTCTAAATAATCAGTGAACCCATCAGCCTCAAGAGTCTCAGGATGATCTCCAACTACTACAGCTAAAAGCAGAGGCAGAATTTGGTGGTTTCATTGTTTATTTCTGAGTTCCACACATTGATTTGTTGCTAGCAATTAAAATCTTGATTCATTACCTTTATATCTATGTTATTCAATATTCTTAAGGTAGCCAAAGGTAGGCTATGAACCAGATATCCTGTACCATGCAAACTTTGGCTAGTCTGGATACCTGGGCTCCCATTTTAAACACAGCATTGCTAGTCGGCATAATAGATAACTGTTTAATACAAATGTTTTCCAGCTTGCACACTAAGAGCTCCTGATCCACTCAAAGGCTTCCAGGGCTACAAAGCAGAACTCATTTCACTTGAAAACCCTCTCAGGCTTTCAATAGAAAGATGCACAGGAGCCTAGTGCAGATCCCAGATTACTAAAAAAAGATGCTATGGCTAAGCGTCATACCTGGGGCAACCCAGAATGTCAGCAAAATTAAAATCACCAGGCTACATATTGACCAAAAAGTATCTTAAGGAACAACAGAATAGTGACACAGGGGTCAAATGGAACTTTAGAATGAACATGTTTCATTGCTCGCGTCCCCCGCCTCCTCCTCTCCTTGAGAGTAAACCGGGACCCTTGTTAATAACCCCCGTTTGTGTGTCAGATGGCGAGAGGAGGGGGGGAAGGTGCAGCCTGGCACCCTCCTCTCGCCAACCGAGACCCAAACGGGGGTTAATAACCCTTGTCCTGGTTTATTTCTAAGGAGAGGAGGAGGCAGGGACTCGCGTCCCAACTTCCTTCCCTGCTTGGGAATAAAGTGCCCGCCTCAGCTCGCGAGAGGAGAAAGGCAGGTGCTGCTGCCCTCCAGTCTCCTCTTGCGAGTTGAGAACTGAGGAGGGAAAAAACAACCTGATAACATGATCTTTAGAAAAAATGGTGACCCCGAGTTCGGTTTTGAAACTTCTCTTCCGGGTTGGACCCCAAGGGTCGATATAAGGTCAAAATAATTTTAAATACGAAAAATAACGGGTTTCAAAGTATTTTAAACCGGAGATATCCACCCCTAGTTGATGGGGCCTTAGTGGGCAATGGTGAACTAGTGTAGTGAATAGAATTGCAGAACCCAAGTGAGAAGAGAGAGGATTCATTGAGTACATAGCACAACACCCATATCTGTGAAACTGTCAAGTGTGTTTTAAGTTATCCATGGTTTCACATATTCAGTTATTGACCTAGTGCCTATAATACAAGTTATACCCTCTTCTTTGTATTTCTGTCATTCATCCTATTTAAAATAGTAGGGTCCATTTGTTCCTTTCAGTTTCACACATCCAAGCAAGAGTCCAGGAACATATTCCAGCAGACAAGAAGGTTGTACTGTATGAGGATAGATGATGTGATACTGCTATAAAAAGCATCTGCAGCACCTTAATAATGCATTGTGAGATCCAAGCAATGATAAAACCTGAAATGTCAGATAAAAAGCACAAAAAAGGCTGAAGGACCACAGTTACATAACAATTGCAGGTATAAAAGAAATCCTATACTCTAAACTGGAGTGAGCAATACAATCCATTAATTGCTACTGCTCTTCAAGAAGCATGTCACATCACTACTCAAATCAACCCCAATGCTGCACCATCTTGTATAGCAAACATTACACAGCAGTAAAATGGGTTCTTCCCACCTCTGGTGAGTGAAAATGCTGAATTTCTCTCTAACACAACTAGGAAGTTCATCTGCTGTTGTTCTTCAAATCATTTCTGACTTACTGTAGGGCAGAGCCTTCCAAACATTTTAAATATAATAATAATAATCATAGCAATAACTTTTATTGTCTAAGGCAGTGTTTCCCAACCTTTTTTGAGCTGTGGCACATTTTTTACATTTACAAAGTCCTGGGGCACACCACCAATCAAAATGACACTCTAACACAGTAATACATATAGTTAATATGTTTTTAAATGTATTTATACACTCAGTGTGAAATCTGGGCCTGTTTCAATGAACACAACATAGATATCCTGACAGGAATGGCAGAAAGACACAAACTTCCCACACAGAACTCCCATAACCAAGAGAAAATGCTATAAGAGTTTGGTGGGCATTGACCTTGAGTTTTTGAATTGTAGTTCACCTATATCCAGAAAGCACTGTGGACTCAAACAATGTTGGATCAGGACCAAACTTGGCATGAATACTCAATATGCCCAAATGTGAACACAGATGGAGTTTGGGAAAAATAGACCTTGACATTTGGGAGTTACAGTTTCTGGGATTTATAGTTAACACACAAACAAAGAGCATCCTGAACTCCTGCAACAATGGAATTGAACCAAACTTGGCATAGTGAACTCTCATTACCAACAGAAAGTACTAAAAGGGTTTGCTTGGGAATTGACCTTGAGTTTAGCAGTTCCCCTACAATCAAAGAGCATTATGAACCCCACCAATGATAGAACTGGGCCAAACTTCCCACACAGAACCCCCAGGCGGCTCTCTCCCTCTTCCACACCAGAAGGGAAGGCACTCACTCGGGCGGTTGCCTGCCTGCCTGCCTGCCTTATTTCCTGCGGTTCGAAAGAAGAAGCCGGTGGGCCTGCCTCGGACTGTGGTCCTCACTTCTGCTTCCATTCCCCGCCCTCCCTCGATTGGAGGCTGGCTGGCTGGCTGGGGAAATGGCCGAAGGAGGTGGTGCCCCGGCCCGTTCTTCGCCGCCGCCGCCCGGCCCTTCCTCCTCCTCCTCCCCCAAGCAGCAGCAGCAGGAGTTTGGCAGGAGGGGGAAGAAAGGGGGGAAGAGAGCTTTTCCCGTGGCACATCAGGTGATCGCTCACGGCACACTAGTGTGCCGCGGAACAGTGGTTGGGAAACTCTGGTCTAAGGCTTTCATGGCCAGAATCACTGGGTTGATGCAAGTTTTTTGGGCTGTATGGCCATGTTCCAGAAGCATTCTCTCCTGACGTTTCATCTACTACATCTATGGCAAGTATCCTCAGAGGTTGCCAACATGGCCATACAGCCCTAAAAACTTACAGCAACCTAACAATAACTTTATTTGTAACCCGTCCTCTCTCTCCTGGGGGGACATTTCTCATTGGTGACACTTTTTAGACATCAGTTTGGGACCCAGTAATTCAGTTTTGTTAGCAAACTGGATGTTAACCCAAGAGATACGGACTTAAGTATAAATTGTAATAACAGAATGTATGGGACGCACAACATACCTCACAAAAACCTTTCATATGCATTTCTTAAATATGTGATTTATTGCTTATTTCACCCAAACTCAGAGGTTTCTCTTCATTTTCGCATGACACAGCTACATACTACAGCCTTCACACTAACATGCCACGACACACAGTTTGGACAGCTCTGCTGTAGGGTTTTCTTGGCAAGATTTGTTCAGAAGGGCTTTTGTTCTGGCCTACCTTTGAGACTGAGAGTATAATTTTCCCAAAGTCCACTGGGTTTTCATAGCCAGGTGAGATTCAAACCCTGGTCCCTAGAGTCCTAGTCCAATCAATACTCTGACCCACGACTCCACACTGGCTCTTCTGTGGAATATATAAAGTCCTGTTATGCTGGAATGTCCACATTAGCAAAAACATTTGAGAAATTGCCATGATGGAAGTCAGTAAACATCTGGGTACAGCACAGATTTATTTTTGTGCCTGCCACAGCTATTTCCTCCGACATGAAAAAGGCGTTTTTCACCAAAGTGAATGGCAGCAGTATGTGCGCCGCCTGCCCTCCGGTGACTTGGATCGCAGCCCAAGCGATTAAACAAACCTTGTTGAAGAAGGCGTTCTGCCAAAATTTATAATAGTAGATTAACGACACACTGATTTCATTCAAAAAGAGTGATTAGGCAAAATTGTCCCTTGTCTTCCAACATTCATTCTCTGACCAGCCCTGGGGCTATTATAATTAGAGAATGGGCACAGGTGGTTTCAGGGTTGTTTCTGGTACACGACAATTAACTCTGCATTTCTCTGCCAACATGAAAGCTGTTCCTTTGAAACACACACACACACACACACACACACACACATCCTTTCCAGGATTTCAGTTGAAAGCTTTAAGCAATTTCATCTTCATCTCCAATTATCAAATCAATGACTATGACATCCTTTATCTTTATGAAATTCATCTCACCGTTCAATTTGTTCACATTTATGGTGAAAACAGGGTGAGACAAAATACTCTGTGAGTGATAAGGAGGTGTTAGCAAGAAGAGCAGCAGAACCACTCTGCCCTCTAAAACCCTGCTTATGATATCAACATCCATTAAAATTCTGGTTGATCCAGCCTACTGCATATGACTCTCTCTCTCTTTTTGGGGGAGGATTAGCGGTTGCAAAGCAACTATTATATATGGAATAATCTATCTGAATGAGACTAAATAATGCACAAGATTAAGTCCCTGAGGTTTAGGACAGGCGTTTTCTCTCTGCTCTCTGCATTACTTTATTTATGGTGGTCAACCATTCAACTAGCAATAACACTTTATTTGATACCTGGTAAGGAACATTATGTTGAAAGTGATTTCTTTTCAGAGTCACAATCCTTCTTTACCTAGAGATGTCAAAGAATGCCTCTACATCAGGGGTGCTCACACCTTTTCAGCATGCGAGCTACTCTTAAAGCAACCAAGTCCAAAAGATCTACCTGCCCCCGCCGCCGTGCGCTCCAGCGCACTCCTGCCACCGCGCGCTCCCACCACTGCGCGTGCTCCTGCTGCTGTTTTCCGCCTGCGCAGCGCTTCTTCCACCTGCGGGGCATTGCAGGAAGGAGAAAGCACGAGGCGGGGCATCCAGAGGGAGCGTTCCGCCCTGCCTGTCTCGCTGGCAAGAGAGGCTGCACAGCTGCTTCTGGACGAGAGAGAGGCAGGGCACTCCCTCCAGAGGCCCCGCCTCGTGCTTCCTTCTTCCTGCAATGACCCGCAGGTGAAAGAAGCACCGCAAGAGCAGAAGCCAGCAGCAGGAGTGCGCGTGCGCGCAGGGTGTGCATGCGCATGGCAGGAGTGCCCCATCTGGCTGGTGAGGCCCGAAGATCACCTGGAAGAGGGCCGAAGATCTACTAGTAGCTCGAGAGCTACCTAATGAGCACCCCTGCTCTACATTGTAATATTAATGCTTTTTGACACTCCTTCAACTGCGATGGCTCAATCCCACGGAATATTGGGGTTTGTAGTTTGGTGGAGCATCAGCTCTCTTTGGCAGAGAAGACAAAAGACCTTTCAAAACTACAGCTTTCAGGATTCCACAGCATTGAGCTATGCAATTCAAAGTGGCATCAAACTGCTTTAATTCTACAGTGTAGCTGCAGTAAGGAGTGGATCTGGGTATGCAAAATGCTTGCTCTATCACTTACCTGTTTTATTTACTTATTAAATTTATATCTAGTCAACAAACAGGATACAAGTTATCTTATTCAAGTGCCATTCATTTAAAACAGTTCCTAACCAGTGGTCTGTGGACTACCAGTGGTCCGCAGGAATGAAAATATGATCCGGGGCCTCACCATTACTACACCGTTGCCTCAAAACCAACTAGAGCAACTGGTCTCACGAAACCCTCTCGTAGTGCCGAGGTAACAGGGATGCTGGGAGGGGAAAGGCTGACTACCCACAAGAGATTACTACAAGCAAATCAGCTCTAGATTATCAAATATGGTTTTCTGTGGTTGAGCAGATGGCGACTACTGGATGGCATATGTTCTGTATCAGAAACTAGAGCTGATGTGGTCTATCCAATGAAATTTTCTGAATCAGCATCCCAAATAACCAAACTGAATCTAAAGTTGACCAAAAAGTGATTCATAACTCTTTTGGTACTAACGTTGGAGAGTGGTCCTTGGTCAAAGTGGTCCCTGTTCCAGTGGTCCCTGGTCAAAAAAAGTTTGAGTACCACTGGTGTAGATGCAACAAGGAGTGGATCTGAGTTCTTGCTATGCAAAACACCTGCTTGATCACTCATCTATTTTATTTACTTATTAAATATATATCTAGTCAACATACAGGATACAAGTTTTCTTATTCAAGTGCCATTCAATTAAAAGGTATTACCGTAAAAGGTTTCAAAACATTATAGATAAAAATAAAGATGATCCAGTGTGATACAGCAATTTGAGTGTTGGGCTAGGACTCTGGAGACGAGGGTTGAAATCCCAACTTAGCCATGAAAACTCACTGGGTGACCTTGGGCAAGTCACAATCTCTCAGCCTCAAAGAAAGGCAAAGAAAAGTGTCTTATTTAAAAATCTTGCCAAGAAACCCCTGTAGAAGGGTCATTTTATGGTCACAGTAGATCAGGCATAAAGGCAGACTTCGCACATCTCCAAAAAAGATGCCTTTACATATTCAATAAATCATCAAATGCTTGCTTGAACCAACAAAAAAAAGGCTGGTGAAAAGAAAGAAGAGAGGAAATCAGCCTAACCATCTATAGAAGGGAATTTCACACCATGAGAGCGGCCACCAAGAAGGTAATATGGCTCCCTCAGCACCAGTTTTGAAACTTAGTAAACTCCAAGTTTTACCAAACTCCTATATTATGTTCCAGTTTATTCCTCATGCCATTTGTGCCTTTATTCATGCCTCAACTTTTGCATTACTCGTTGCATTACTTGTCACTTTTCTTGCTTTTTAGTTCTTCTTTTACTTCATATAAAAAGTATATATCTTTTTTTTAAAAAAAAATGACATTCCCCATATGAAAAAAAAAACCCCTCTCCATAGAGAAAAGAACAACGCAGAATGAATGAATTAACAGTAGCTGTTATGCAGGAAGAATAGGTAATGATGTTACCAGTCAATGAATTGTTTTGCAAAAGGATGCCACTACTTCCTCATCCCTCCAAAGTAACATGTTAGTTCTAAGCTCTGAGCCACAGAATCACAGATTAGAAAGGAGCTGTATAGGTCATCAGGTACAACTCCTTGCTCAATGCAATATCTCCAGCTAAAATATCCCCAACAGGTAGCTGTCAATCTTTTTTTTCAAGATATCGAGAAGAAAAGCCTGTCACCTTCCTAGGCAATTGATTCCACTGTCAAACTGCCATCAATGTCAAGAAGGTCCTTCTAATGCTGAATTGAAATTTACTCTTCTGAAACTTCAAACCTTTAGAGAAGGCTCTATGTTCTGTGGCAGCAAAGATCAGTCCTATCCCTTCCTCTCTGTGACAGCCCTTGAGGTACTTAAACAGTACCATCATGTCACTTCTTCATCAAGCTGAACATGCCCAACTTCTTCAACTACTTCTCATAATGTTTTTTTACATTTACAAAATCCTGGGGCACACCACCAACCAAAATGACACAAAATGACACTCTAACACAGTAATACATATAGTTAATATGTTTTTAAATGTATTTATACAGTCAGTGTGAAACCTGGGCCTGTTTTGATGGACACAACATAGATATCCTGGCAGGAATGGCAGAAAGACACACATGAAGGTCTTGCTCAACAGCTGGGAGTTATAGTTCACCCGCAATCAAAGAGCATTCTGAACTCCACCAATGATGGAATGGACTCAAACTTCCCACACAGAACTCCCATAACCAAGAGAAAATACTATAAGAGTTTGGTGGGCATTGACCTTGAGTTTTGGAGTTGTAGTTCACCTATATCCAGAGAGCTCTGTGGAGGGGAGGGAGGAAGACGTGGGGCGAGTCTGCGCAGTAGCGCCCACACTGGTCACATCTTCCTCCCTCCCCCCTCCCGCAGAAGCGGCAGCATGAGCAAAGCAAGCAGAGCGAGGCTGGGAAGAAGGGAGCCTGACTGGAGAAGAAAAAGTGTTCGGCAGGTGGAGGAAGAAAGGATATTGGAGGTTCCAATTTCCCATGGCACACCTGATGATTGCTCAAGGCGCACTGGTTGGGAAGCACTGCTCTATAGCACTTACCATCCTCATTTCCCTTCTCTGAACCTACTCCAACTTGTCTATATCCTTTTTTAAAATGAGGCACCTGGAACTGTATATTGCTCCAGATGACCAGTTTAAAACTTAGTGGGATGACTTTTTTCTCCAGTTTGGAAACTATAGTTCTATTAATACAAGGTACAATAGCATTTACCTTCTTTGCTGCAGCCTCACACTGCTGGCTCGTGTTATGATCACCAATTATTCCAAGGTCCTTTTCACATTTAGTACTCTGAGCCAAGCATCCCCCACCAATACCTGTGCATTTGTTTTTTGTAAACAGCAATTTGAGTGCTGGGCTAGGACTCTGGAGACCAGGGTTCAAATCCCAACTTAGCAATGAAAACTCACTGGGTGACCTTGGGCAAGTCACACTCTCTCAGCCTCAAAGAAAGGCAAAGAAAAGTCTCTTCTTAACAAATCTTGCCAATAAATCCCTGTGGCAGGGTCGCTTTATGGTCCCCGTAGACCAGATATGAAGACAGACTTCACACATCTCCAAAAAAATCCCTTTACACATTCAATAAATCATCAAATCCTCGCTTAAACAAACAAAGAAAGGCTGGTGAAAAGAAAGAAGAGAGGAAACCAGCTGGATCAAAACAATGATCTATCTAACCCAAATTCCTGTTCCCTGGATTGATTGTATAATTAATTAATTGTATAATGCAGGATGATATCACTTTAACTGCCATGGCTCAATGCTTTGGAATCCAGAGATTTGAAGTTTGGTGAGACATCAGCCCTCTATGGCAAAGAAAGCTAAAATCTTGTCAAACTACAACTCCCATGATTCCATAGCACTGAGACGTGGCAATTAAAGTGGTATCAAACATAATTTATTCAACAATATACATGCCCCCCAAATAAAACCAGTCAAGATCCCTCAGAAATCTCAGAAGCAGAGAGTGAAGGCAGCACCTCCTATGATTTTTTTTAAATTTTCATCATTAAAACCCCACATGCTACCCTTAATTAGACTTAATGCTTCATCCACATCATGTTGTAGATCAACCAGAGGCTGACAGTTTAACCCAGTGTTTCCCAACCAGTGTGCCGGGGCACACTAGTGTGCCGTGAGCGATCATCAGGTGTGCCGTGGGAAATTGGAACCTCCAGGAGGGGAGGGGAGGGGGGAGAGTCTAGTGTGTTGAAGTATAAAAACCCTAAGAAACCTACTTCGATAAAGGCACAAAATTACAAACACCCCCCTCCACACCCATTGTCTACTTGGTCTCTCCCTCTCCATGCATTGGGAAGGCCCGCCTCCCTTTCCCTAAGTAGAGACCACCTCTTGCCTCCTGGGGGTTTTGTGTGGGAAGTTTGGCCCAGTTCTATCATTGGTGAGGTTCAGAATGCTCTTTGATTGTAGGGGAACTATAAATCCCAGCAACTACAACTCCCAAATGTCAAGGTCTATTTCCCCTGAACTCCATCTGTGTTCATATTTGGGCATATTGAGTATTCATGCCAAGTTTGGTCCTGATCAAACATTGTTTGAGTCCACAGTGCTTTCTGGATATAGGTGAACTACAACTCCAAAACTCAAGGTCAATGCCCACCAAACTCTTATAGTACTTTCTCTTGGTTATGGTAGTTCTGTGTGGGAAGTTTGATTCCATTCCATCATTTGTGGAGTTCAAAATGATTGCGGGTGAACTATAATTCCCAGCTGTTGAGCAAGACCTTCGTGTGTGTCTTATTGCCATTCCTGCCAGGATATCTATGTTGTGTTCATCGAAACAGGCCCAGGTTTCACACTGAGTGTATAAATACATTTAAAAACATATTAACTATATGTATTACTGTGTTAGAGTGAAAGAAATAGACAATAGCACCAGGCTAATAACAAATATAAATTTCTATAATTCAGTTATTGGTACATACGTGCACCTGGGAGGTAGACCGAATAGACAAGGCTAATCCTCAGCATACAGGAACAAGGGTATAATCCCCAGGACAACCGATTCGGTATGGTCAATCACAATTGTGAGTCCCACAGTTCAAGCCTCATAGGCCAAAGAGTTCCTGAAATGCTCAAAAGGTCCAAGCTCCGAGGTGAAGATCAATAGTAGATACGTAGATAGGATTTAGACGGGTCACCCTACTTCAATGAAGCGGGGTTAGGATGGTCAAACCTTTACAATGGTAAATATGGGACGCCTTTAATTTGTATTAACGCCTAGAAAAAGCCAAGCGGCGAAACGGACTCCAAGCGGCCGAAATATACTGCAAACGTCTTCCGTCGGCGATTCTATAGCACATCTACATGAGGAGACGCCTATGCACTGTCTCCCGCGTCCTGGAATTTTCCCTTTGATACCTTCTATTTACCTGGACCTGAACATTCTTTCCTTAAATCCTATCTACGTATCTACTATTGATCTTCACCTCGGAGCTTGGACCTTTTGAGCATTTCAGGAACTCTTTGGCCTATGAGGCTTGAACTGTGGGACTCACAATTGTGATTGACCATACCGAATCGGTTGTCCTGGGGATTATACCCTTGTTCCTGTATGCTGAGGATTAGCCTTGTCTATTCGGTCTACCTCCCAGGTGCACGTATGTACCAATAACTGAATTATAGAAATTTATATTTGTTATTAGCCTGGTGCTATTGTCTATTTCTTTCACTTGTATACATAGCTTTTGGCTGTTATTTTCTTACTGTGTTAGAGTGTCATTTTGTGTCATTTTGGTTGGTGGTGTGCCCCAGGATTTTGTAAATGTAAAAAAATGTGCCGCGGCTCAAAAAATGTTGAAAAACACTGATATAAGGGACACCATTTTACTACATCACTATATATAATGAGACTTTAGCATCCAAAAAAATTGGTATCCACAAAGCCCTAGCAGTCATCATGTCTAATAGCCACTGAGAGACTTATTCTCTCATGAACTTGTTTTATACCTTTTGAAAGCTACCCAAAATATAGTATAGATCACTATATCATGAGGCAGCTTGTTCCACCATTTTATGACATTCAAGACAAAGTTGACAAGCGATTGGAAGGCACATACAACAGAGATAGGCAAATATTAGTTCCATTCTACAGCTGAATACTTTCTAGAAAAAGCTGATAGTTGTATTAGCCCTCTATATTCTTCAATAAAACACATTTCCCCAGTACCAGCCTGTCTCATGTTATAGTGCCTGGAAAAATTACTTGATTTACTCGAGTTGCCTGTAGGAAGATCTGGTATTTTAACAAATTCTATGGCAAGAATCTGACTCACAACTCAAATGCCTGAAGCTAATAATTTCTCTGTGTAGCATACGGATGTATTAGCATAACACTTTAGAAATCCTTTCAATAAAAGGGGAATTTGCCTTGCGGCATGTACCTTTATAGAGGTCCATAACTTGAAGCAATAGTTCAGATTTACAGATTAGCATTTTTACATTGTAAAAACTGATTTGGTACCCAAGGATCAAAGCAGAATGCATGACGCACTACACTTGCAGAGAGTTCAGAGTTGTTCGACGTATTGTATTAGCTATGCT
Source organism: Anolis apletophallus (assembly GCA_030556195.1). Lineage (NCBI taxonomy): Eukaryota > Metazoa > Chordata > Lepidosauria > Squamata > Anolidae > Anolis > Anolis apletophallus. Next base: position 184,617,028 of record JARBWK010000002.1, read on the forward strand.
GCAACTGTGCCTATTTAGGCCCCATCTACACTGCTATACAGTTTGAACTGCATTATAATGGTCAGTGTAGACCCATATAATGTGGATTGAACTGCGGTGAACTGGATTATGAGTCTCCACTGCCATATAATCCAGTTCAATTCAGTTAATCTACATTCTGAAAACTAGTCCAGGTATCTACATTCAGGGAAACTCTGGAGCGTTGGCAAATTCTCCTAATACAGGGTTAATTTCCAATTAACACCTCCGACAGATGTTCATCCAGCCTCTGTTTAAAAGCCTCCACAGAAGGAGCCTCCACCATAATTTGGGGCAGAGAGTTCCACTGCTGAACAGCTCTCACAGAAAGTTCTTCCTCATTTCAATTAATGCAAGGCAAGAGCGGTTCTACACAACCATTCAAGTCAAGTCAGGATGTTGATTAAAGTGAGCTGGTGGCCACAAAGATCTGTTGAATGTGGATCCATCAGAATCCGGGAATATTTTTTTCTCATTGAGTCTAGTAGGATGTATTGATGGGCAGCAGGATGTCCAATTGGGATCAGTGGTAAAGCAAGGCAGGGCATAGCGACAAAGGGGTGAAAAGTAGGCATTTGCTTGGAAATGTTGTGGTTTCCCCTGGTGGGCGGAAGGTGTTTGTTTGCCTTCTGGCAAATTGTGTTTCTGCTTCCCTCATGCTTCAATGCTAGCCCTGTCCTGATGAGCGCTCCATATTTTTCCATGTTGAGTCCAGCTCTGATTGACTGGCCACAGCTGTTTATATGGGTTATTCTGGAATTTCCATTGAGTTTTTTTTAATATGCTGTTTCAGGCTGGATGTGTGCTGCAGTGCGCCTTGAGAGTGTACATTTTGCAGATACCCCAAACCCGAGACAGCTTTCAACTGGATTTTATTTTCTGTATGGAAACACCGGAGTTGAAAGTGTAAAAGTAGTTTGAACTCAGTTAACTGAACAAGAGGATTAGGAGAGGGTGGAATCTTGCCCAGTCCGCTCAAGCAAAAGCAAACTGCATGTTCCTCCTCATTGATAACCATTGCCATCTTGCCCACACTCTGATGTTGCTTGGCCACATGTGTACTTGTTGGGAATCAGTGCTGTGAGGCTCAAATATAACCCTCACTTGGGTGATTCTACCATAAATATAGCACTTCATAGAAAAAGAGTAAAAACCTGGCTCTTCGAGCAAGCTTTTGGAACCTCTTTTTAAACAGATAAACTCAGTATTGTGAATGAATATGGAATGGCTTAATGATGCAAATGGATATGTGTGACGACTTGGTTCTTAAATTAAAGTCTGGAGGATTTAAAAACTCTTCTTGGTACGCTACCACCAACCTAAAATATTACTTCTAGGATTTTCTTAATAAAACCACCCTTCAGCTAGGCTCTTTAATCTTCACCAAATTAAACTAAGAGGAATGTTGAGGTAAATAAACTTCTTTAGAATAGGGAGCAGAATACACTGGTGCTGGATCACCCAGCTGCTGCAAAGAGCACAACAGAGGCTTTTCTTTTAAAGTTAATAAGTTAAACGTTTATTAACTTAACAGGCACAGATCGTATTGGTTTCTCAAATGAAGCACGAGAGCGTATGGTTAATTAACAGATGGTTCAACAGCGTGATGGTTACAGCAAAATGCTTACTTAATCTTAGATGTTCAATGTTACACAGACAGTGCGAAACTTGCCTAAACTAGAACTCACTCCCACAAATATCTAAACTAGTGGTGAGCTATCTATCAAAACAATTATCCTAGATAGTTCACTTCAGAGCTTTGATACAGAGGATCAATACTCTAAACAGAGCTTTGATACAGAGACTCATTACTCTAACCAGAGCTTTGATGCAGAGGCTCTTTACTCTAATGAGTTCTGACCAGGAGCTGTCAGCAACTCTTCTCTCTCTGTGAGAGTGTGTCACGAACACACCTCTCTTTCTGAGAGCTTGTCAAGAACTGGCAAATAAGCCCTTTCTCTCTCCCTACAGTAGTTTGGCTCCTCCCCTTAACTCAGAGCTCCTCCCAGGGAGCTCTCTCCCTAACTCCTCCCAGGGAAGGCTCCCAAAACTACTCCCCCTTTTCCTGGTTAGTCTGTCTGCCAAACTAGCCATGAAACTAAGATCTGATTACATAGATGCAATTGGAATAAATTGTGTTGGAGATGAGGACCTGTGAATTGTTATCACCTCCCTTAGAATCCCTGCTGCTGGGCAAAACAGGGGTTTAATTGATGTAATGGTCTAGAATTCTCCTCAGATTGTTTTTAGAATCATTGCAATGTGTCTGTGTTCTGTTTGTATTTGATATGGCTTCTGGCTAATCAATAAAATTGTTGTTGTTGTTGGGGAGAGTTAAGTCTTGACAGGAGATGGAAAGACTGGAGAGGGAGGCAACGATCTACAGATGGCCAAACTACCAGGCTGGTCTGGGCCCTGCCTTAAATGGGTGAGTTCCTCATAACATTCATTCAAACCCGGAAGTCATTGATTTTTATAGTTTTAAATTGTTTTTATATATGAATTTTATTATGTGATTTTAACCTGTTTTAAACGATGTATTTATGTGTGTTCAGCATCTAATTGTTGGCAGTCTGTATACCGCTCTGAGTCGCCTTCGGGCTGAAAAGGGCGGGATAAAAGTAAATAAATAAATAAAATAACCAGTGGAAACTTACGTGTGATTAGCCAGGATAAGCTTCCATTCAACAGGATGGAACCTGATTGCAGAGATAGAACTTTAGGTTCTCTCTCTGGCATGTTTAATTTATTGTTTATTGAATTGTATAATGTGTTTTTAAGGATTTTTAATGTGTTATCGTAATTTTGATTGTTTTTATGTGGATAGCATCCTGTGATGATAGTGTGAAGCCACCCTGAGTCCCCCCTCGGGGGGGAGAAGGGCGGGGTAGAAATGTATGAAATAATAATAAGTATGAAATAAATAAAATATTAATTCAAGAAAAGAAATACATTCTAGATAGAAATTGTCTCGGAGCTAATTAGCTTATTAAGCTCATCTTCTAAGGAAGGTAAAAAGGATAAAAAGGTCAAAATATCCATGCAGCTACATTTTGCCCGAAGAAAGGCAAAATACATCCTCATTGGAAGGGAGACAAAGGCAAAGAGAAAGAGTGCCAACAATGGAGAATCACCACATGACCAAGCCAGAGAAATAATAATAACTCTAAAGAGAAAGTTTCCTCATACCTCACAGAGATTCCATTGCTACATCTTCAAAGCGGGAGGAGATAATGGCAAGCAAGAAGAGTAAAGACAAAACCCTTTCTGGGAGGAGAACGCATAGGAATTTGGGGGGGGGGGATCCCTCACTCCAATCCTATCTCTAGTCTAGTTACTCATTGAGGATTGGAGACTTGATGACACAAGAGACTTGTGCAGTCCAGGGATGAAACCCAACAATCCTTGGACTGCCCAAGTCTATCAGGCTGATAAAAGTGGAAAGTAGTAGTACTAGTAGTAGCTATTGTCATTGTTGTTGCTGCTGTTGGAGGTATACAGTTGAAAAGGACCACAAAGGCCACCCACCACTCCTCCGCTTCAGCCCACTAGGTGTAGCTCTTGATGATTTGCTTATTTATGGACTTTATTAATACGGTCTCTCTAGGCATCTCTAGATCCTCCAGCATAATTCTATGGTCAACATCTGGTAGACATTGACAACTCAGTTGCGTTGGAGAACCTAGAGATTCCTAGAGAGGTGTGCTCTCAGATTAAAAAGTTGTTTTTAATTCATGTTTTTCCTACTTTCTCAGGGGTGTCCTCTATCCCTAAACCTAGCAAATGTGGAGGTGTTTCTGAAATCAACAGTGGCATAACACAAAATGTAGAAATTATTCTAAAGCACGACCCATCAAAGAAAAATTCACTTGTGTGTGAGGATCCTGTTTAAAACCACCCACTCCTGTTTGGAATCAAATTTCTCTTTCCCCCTCAGCTTCTCCTAAGCAACTGAGGAAAGCGAGACATGTCAGAGACTGCAAATTAGAGAGTTCCATTCTGTTCTCTCTTTCCAGAATCTGCTCTTGCCTCTTCCCACCCACGCTGTACTCGAGTTCTCCGCGGCTCCATGGGGCCCAGAGCTGCCTTCCTCTCCATAGATGTGTTCACGAGTTACAAGGATGTCGATTCCTCTCCAAAGGCAATGAGATAAAGTGACTTATTGATGCGAAGATTCAGCCAACTCCGAATGAAACGCAGCATGAGGCTCTGGAGAGCGAAAAAGAGTGGGAAGCTGCTCTTTCTGGAATACGTGCCGCTTTTAATAAATTAATAAATAAAACGCTTCTCCCCGCACCAATCTACAAATCTTTCATGGCCTGAAAAAGCCTTTAAAAGGCAATATCATATTTTTCCACAGAGGAGGCATTCTGCTATGCACCATGTAAATATAGATACAAATGTGACATATTTCAAGCCCATCGCTGATTTCATATTCTCTGTCATTCCCTGGAGACGATAGGGAAACAACAGTTTGCACATTTCAAATAATCCTAACACAATACAGATCTTATGCACAACGGCATAAGAAAGCAAGCGTTCTCTTTCAAAATTAAACAAACTATCTGTTTTTAACTGAAACTACACGGATGGTGCATTGTTTCTGAAGAATGAAACTAAATCTGCAAAACCATCTTAAACTACAAAACTATGGTAATAATTCTCTATAATTTTAAACGTGGTACCATGTAAAAACTTGTATTCATAAATAACGATTAAGATTTTTTTTCTATTATGTCCAAGCATTGTCTTAAAGAATTTATAGTATTTCATAAATGATGGGCAAATCAATAATAATGATAATAATAACAACAACACTTTATTTATATTCTGCCCTATCTCCCCGAGGGGACTCGGAGTGGATTACAATATATCTTCGAGGGTTGAATGAAAAGTATTGCCTCCACCTTCGTAACTCCTCAATAGATGGCAGTACCGGTATGTGGCAGGTACTGGCTTGTTCAGTAGACTCTCCTCTACAGTTTCATTTTGGCAGGAAGCCTGAGCATTGAACGGTTGTGTTATTAAAGTGCAAAGTATGGAACCCTGCACAGACGATAGGTCAATACGACTTAAGCAACATGCAATCATTGAATTCTTGACAGCAGAAGGCGTCACCCCAAAGGAGATTCATCAGAGAATACAAGCTGTTTATGATAATTGTGTTGATGTGAGTCCTGTGCGTCATTGGGCGAGTAAGTTTAAAGATGTTGAGGTGGGAACATCTGACTTGCATGACAAAGAGTTGGATGTCCTGTGACAGCAACCATTGAGTTTCACAAGCAAAAGGTTGACAGATAGATTCAGGATGATCGTGGTATCACTCAGAGAGAAATTTCAAACATAATCAACATTTCATAAGAACGTGTGGGTCACATTATTGCTTTGCTTGGCTATAGGAAGATCTGTGCATGATGGGAACACAGCAGAACTTCAGAGACTGGATCTGACCACCATACAGTCCAGATTTAGCACTGTCTGACTTCCATCTGTTCCCAATAATGAAAAAAGACTGCAGGGACATCATTATGCTTCTGATGAAGACGTTGAGAGAACTGTGAGATGCTGGTTGCAGAAACAGAGTGTCGACTTCTTCCATGATGGCTTTAGAAAACTTGTTAATCATTGGCAGAAATGTATCCAATTGTCTGGTGATTATGTGGAAAAGTGAATAGTGGTAGTTAAAGAGCACATTCTAAGGATTATTTATGTGCTTGACTTATTAAAATATTCCCATCCAAGCCCAAGTAACGAAAGTGGAGGCATTACTTTTCATTCAACCCTCATACAAACACAAACACAGGCAAACATTCAGTGCCTTGATGCGTACAATGAGACAGAAATTCACTGACATAGGCAAAGGCTTTCATCTCTGGCTTCTGGAAACAGTGCTCAACTCCAGTTCTGGGGGAGGTGTTCATCTCCATTTCCAAGCTGAGGAGCATGCGTTGTCCATAGACACCTCCTGGTCATGTGGCCGAGCATGATTGCTTGGAGTACCTGTTTGCCTACCCACTGAGGTGGTACCTATTGATCTACTCACATTTGCATGTTTTCGAACAGCTAGGTTAGCAGGAGCTGGGGCTAACAACGGGAACTCTCCTTGGCTCACCCAATTCAAACTGCCAGCCTTCTGGTCAGTAAGTTCAGTGGCTCAACGGTTTAACCCATTGCGCCACCGTAGCTCAAATCAAAGACTGAACAAGATAAAATGAACCAAGTCAATCCTTCATGCAAACTTTCAAACAATTTGGTAACTATTTTAAATACTATAGGATTATTTTCGGAAGGAGATAGAGATGAAATAGAAAGAGACACACACACACACACCAGTGCTGCATGCAGTCATGCTGGCCAGATGACCTTGGAGGTGTCTATGGACAATGCCGGCTCTTCGGCTTAGAAACGGAGATGAGCACCATCCCTCAGAGTCAGACATGACTAGACTTAATGTCAGGGGAAAACTTTACCACACACACGCGCGCATGCCGCACTGGATCTTGTTTTGAGAGAAACATGTGGTATAAATTTAACAAAATAGATAAATAAATAAAATTTGAAAAAGTGTACATGCTCCTTTTTTTTCTTTTGAACAATGGTTAAACACACACACGAAAAGCCCTGTAACTAGGAACCAAGTGATGATCTGATTTCAATAAATAGATGGTAGGGTGCAAAGTTTGCTTGTCACAGAGCCTGATTCAAATACTTTAAAAATGGGGTTACATCCAGCTAGTTTTAGTATTGTTCACAGCAGAGTTACTAAAATAATTAGGTTATTCATGACTGAATTGTTCCACTCAATTCATCCCACTAGTTCATGCAGGACAAATCCCTAACACACGCATATATTGATGTGCGCTGACATGGGACTTTGTTGACCATCTTTGCTAAGGATAGTGAAAGGTTATCTTGGAAAACTCGCTTGTAGTCAAGCACCCATTTTGGAAAGAATATGATTCATGAATGCCACCACCTGGGGTGTCACGAATACAGATTGCACAATTGAAGATACCCCAGACAAGCTCCTCTCTCTCCAATATGACATCTTGCAGTTGGCAAACAATGCATTATGGATATGAAACAGCACTGATCTGAAAGGGCACCTTTGGGTTTCAGGCTGATCATCTTAACACTTCTTTCACTGCCAGCTAGAATAAAATAATAACCTCAGGTGGTCTTTAGTAAGCAAAATGAGGCAATATCCTAAGGCAGGCAGTGTTTTTATATTTGGTGATACTAAGTTCCTTCTTTCTCATATATTCTTCAAACATTGTCCAATCTGTTTGTTTTCTCTTGGGTTTCCGTATTTTCCTCAGGAGGTAAGTTAATTTGTCCATGTCCTTTATATTGTAGATTTTGTGTATCCATAGCTCCTTGTTGGGTATTAGATCTGTCTTCCATTCTTTGGCAAAAACCATGCGCTGCAGTTGTCACATATACAAAAAAGTTTATCTTTATTTTCATCTAATTTTAATTCTTCATCATTCAATCCCAGTAGGTAATATTCAGGCTTTAAAGGGAATTTAACTTGAAGGATCAACTGTGTCTCCTTATGAATCATTTTCCAATATTCATTGGTTTTTGGGCAAGACCACCACATGTGGAAGTAACTTCCAATTTGAGAGTTACATTTCCAACAGAGTGATTGGCTTTTATTATACATTATCCCTATCTTTTTCGGTGTTATGTACCATCGATGGAACATTTTTAACCAGTTTTCCTTTAAGTCGGAGGCATATGTATATTTAACCTTTTGTTCCATAATTTTTGCCATTCCTTTAACTTTATCTGTCTGCCAATATTTTTCGCCCAAATTACCATACAATTTTTTTACTTCTTCAGTTTCGGTCTCCCATTCTAAAAGCTTGTTGTGAATTTTGGTTATATTTTTCTTGTCTAATTTGGACAATTGTATCCAAAAGTCTTCCTTATCATAAAAGCCAGTTTTTTGTCTTGATTATATATATTTCTAATCTGATGGTATTGAAGCCAAGTTAAATTCCCCATAATCTGTTTAATTTCCTCTTGGGATTTTAATTCGTTTCTCTCATTCGTATTATTTCCTTTAATAGTTCCTCATATGTTGGCCAATTTGACCAGCCTTGTAGCCTTCTCTGGTCTGCTTCGATAGGAGAGAGACCCAGAGGGTATCTTCCTATAGAAGTAAATTTTATATTTGTTCCAGACTTTTGAGCAACGCGGATCTGGTGAAATGATTTCCAAAATTTTTCTCTACCTTGGCCTTTCCGTACCAAAGGTAGGCATGCCACCCCAGTCTTAAATTAAACCCCTCCAGAGTCAATAATTTTGTTTTTTTTAGTAAAATCCAATCTTTGACCCATTGTAACGCACAAGCCTCAAAATATAATCTAAAATCTGGTAGTCCAAAACCCCCTTTATTCCTTTTATCGATCATTATTTTGTGGTTTATTCTCGGTTTTTTCCCTTGCCATATGAATTTGGATATATCTTTTTTCCACACCGCAAATGATTTCTGGTTCCTTATAATTGGAATATTTTAAAAGAGATACAATAGTTTTGGTAAGATATTCATCTTGACTAATGAGATTCTTCCTAAGAGGGACAGATTTAGTACTTTCCAATTTTCAAGATCTTTCTTAATTTTTGTCCAGGATTGTTCATAGTTATTTGTTAGTAACTGAGAGTTTTTAGCCGTTACCCATATTCCCAAGTATTTTATTTTTGTACAGACTTTGAATCCCGATATTTTCTCTAATTCTTCTTTTTTCTTTTGGGTCATATTTTTTGTCAATATAACTGTTTTCTTATTATTTATTCTAAGTCCTGATACTTTTCCATATTCCTCTATCTTTCTTAACCATTTATCTATACTATCATTTGGACTTTCTATTATACAGATGACATCATCCGCAAAAATGCTTTAATTTTTGTATTCTTCTTTAGCAATTTTCATCCCTTTTAATTCCTGGTCTACTCTGATTGCTTTCAAAAGAATTTCCCAAGGCCATAATATATAACAATGGGGATAGGGGGCATCCCTGGCGCGTTCCCTTCAAAATCTCAAAATTATCTGTTAATGTACCATTTATTAGTAACCTTGCCTTTTGTTTCTAATATATAGCATTTATAGCATTTTTAATTTGGTAACCTATATCTAATTCTGACATAATCATTTTTTAAAAATCCCAATTCAGGTTATCAAACGCCTTCTCTGCATCAAGTGAGAGAAGGGCTAATTCTTTTCGTACATTTTCTTCATAATATTCAATGGTATTTATAATTGTTCATAAATTATCCTTTCCTAAGGCAGTGTTTTTCAACCTTTTTTAAGCAGTGGCACATTTTTTACATTTACAAAATCCTAGGGCACACCACCAACCAAAATGACACAAAATGACACTCTAACACAGTAATACATATAGTTAATATGTTTTTAAATGTATTATACACTCAGTGTGAAACATGGGCCTGTTTCGATGAACACAACATAGATATTCTGGCAGGAATGGCAGAAAGACACACACGAAGGTCTTGCTCAACAGCTGTCAGTCCCTCTCTGTGTTTAGTTTTTATCGCAGTCACCCAGTCCTCAGGGAAAACGTACCCGGTCCTCAGGGAAGCTGGCTGGAAAGAGAGCAGCCAGACAGAAGCACACTCTGAGGCAGAGAGTTCCACTGCTGAACAGCTCTCACAGTCAGGACTGAACAGCTGTCACAGCTCTTCCTAATGTTCACCCTCCTACACAGACATGCTTCCCTGTGATGCTTAGTTTTCTCCCTGCGCTGTTGTGCTCTCTCTCTCTCTCTCTCTCTCTATATATATATATATATATATACTATATATATATATATATATTACTATATATATATAGTGAGAGAGAGAATACTCCCATAACCAAGAGAAAATACTGTAAGAGTTTGGTGGGCATTGACCTTGAGTTTGGGAGTTGTAGTTCACCTACACCCAGAGAGCACTGTGAACTCAAATAATGATGGATCTGGACCACACTTGGCATGAATACTCAATATGCCCAACTATGAACACACATGGAGTTTGGGGAAAATAGACCTTGAAGTTTGGGAGTTGTAGTTCACCTACATCCAGAGAACACTGTGGACTCAAATAATGATGGGCAGGCCTCTTCCTCATGGGGAGGGGGACACTCCCCATGGTTTATTGGAGGTTTTCCCACGGTACACCTGATGATTGCTCACGGCACACTAGTTGGGAAACAGTGTTCTAAGGCAGTGTTAGATTGTGAAATACACAAAGTAAAATGAACCGTAACCACGTAAAATTTGTTTCAAAACACCCCAGACATCAAAGGTAGTTTGTTCTAAAGGTGGGGTGGATGGGGGTCTCCTGCTTAATCGCCAATTACTATTTTCAAACTGAAACTCCTCTTTAGACCAGTGTTTCTCAACCTGGGGGTTAGGACCCCTGGGGGGGTCACGCGGGGGGGGGGAGGGTCAGTGGGGTCACCAAAAACCATCAGAAAACCCAGTATTTTCTGTTTGTCATGGGGGTTCTGTGTGGGAAGTTTGGCCCAATTCTATCGTTGGTGGGGTTCAGAGTGCTCTTTGATTGTAGGTGAACTCCCAAATGTCAATGTCTATTTTCCCCAAACTGCACCGGTGTTCACATTTGGGCAGATTGAGTATCCGTGACAAGTTTGGTCCAGATCCTTCATTGTTTAAGTCCACAGTGCTCTCTGGCTGTAGGTAAACCACACCTCCAAAACTCAAGATCAATGCCCACCAAACCCTTCCAGTATTTTCTGTTGGTCATGGGAGTTCTGTGTGCCAGGTTTGGCTCCATTCCACTGTTGGTAGAGTTCAGAATGCTCTTTGATTGTACTTTAACTATAAATCCCAGCAACTACAACTCCCAAATGACAAAATCAGGCCCCCACCCACCCGGTATTCAAATATGGGTGTATTGGGTATTTGTGTCAAATGTGGTCCAGTGAATGAAAATACATCCTGCATATCAGATGTTTACATTACAATTCATAACAGTAGCAACATTTCATTTATGAAGCAGCAACTAAAATAATGTTATGGTTGAAGGTCACCACAACATGAGGAACTGTATTAAGGGGTCGCGGCATTAGGCTGAGAACTACTGCTTTAGACCTTCTACAATCTGGAAATTTGGTCAAGCAGTCTTATTTGTTTGTTGTCTTTCTCAAAGTCCTGCATATGGCAAAGAAGACCTTGATTAGCTTGTTATCCTTGTCTTTGCATTGTTCTACCAGGACCAAGGAGAGGTAACTTTCATCACCCTTGATACCTATATTTTCTCTGCACTTTGCAGCTCCCCTAATCTTCCCTCTTCTTTCTCTGACATATGCATGGATTATGGAAGATATACTGTCCCTACTTTGTAATCCTCCTTTCCCCGCTTTCATAGCAACTCCAAACCCTCACGGCCTTGTGAGTCTGACTATTTAATTTCATGTTTCTCCCATGCAAAAGCAACTGAGCTCTATTAAATCACACTTGTATTTTGCATGAACAGTTTATGATTTATGAAGCTCTATCACCACTTTAGGGGCCACCAAGTAAGTGCAGCAGGTTAAACTGCTGAGCTGCTGCACTTGCTGACCAAAAGGTCAGCGGATCAAATCTGGAAGCAGGCAGAGCTCCTGCTGTTAACCCCAGCTTCTGCCAACCTAGCAGTTCGAAAACATGCAAATGTGAGATCAATAGGTAGCACTTCGGCAGGAAGGTAACGGCACTACATGCAGTCATGCTGGCCATATGACCTAGAAGTCTCTTCGAAATGGAGATGAGCACCACCCCCCAGAGTCGGACATGACGAGACTTAATCCAAAATTGTGGAAATCTCTATCTGGGCGAAACGGGGTGTGAGTTGCGGATCCGGACCCAAGAACACAAATCGCGCTTTAGGACACGGAATGATAATTCTATACTTTATCAACATTTTAAGGTTCATCATACATGTGAAGACTTCTCTATTAGAGTGCTGGGAAAAAATCGAACCCAAACCCCAACAAGATATTAAAAAAAGACTTTTGCAACTAGAAAAAGAATGGATTTTAAAATTAGGGACAGAATCCCCTCGGGGGTTAAACGAAAAGCTCGCTTTGAATAAATTACTGTTGTAATTAACCACCTGCTGCTGTCTCCTTTATATGAGGTTGCTCTTACCTTTTTGTGTTGTCCGCTGACCTACTCGAATTTAGTGGCTGTGTCCACACATATTATTATATGAAATTTGGATGGTATGTATTTATTTTTATGTTATTCTCGGTAAGGTTGCATGGGAATGCCTTGGATACAGAGTTGCCTTCTACAATATTGATACATACGCATATTTATATTATGGACTAGCTTGGAGACCCGGCGGTGCCCGGGTTATTTGAAAAGGGTATTGTTTGTTTTCGGATGTTAGGTAATATCAGTTTGGTCATATATTACGCTATGTCTTAATCAAACTCAAGTTTGGTCCAGATCATTGGTGGGGGTCTTTTTCTCTCTGAGACATACATTTCATTTTTAATTGTAATGGATTTTTTTTGGAAAAAGTCAAATTGGAGTAATAGCCTGTCCGACCTCATCTTGTGGTTTATAAAGAAACATCAGAAATATATTTTTCCCTTTTATGTTCTGAATGAAGTAGGAGCTTACATTGTGTCCAGGGCAGTGTTTCCCAACCTTTTTTGAGCTGCGGCACACTTTTAACATTAAAAAATCAGGGGGCACACCACCAACCAAAATGACACAAAATGACACTCTAACACAGTAAAGAACGGCTGGGGGATGGTGGCCTGCTGAGAGCAGCTGCTGGGAGTGCCGAAGCCGGGGAGGGGGTGGGGTCAGGCCGCGCCATGCCTTGTCCTTTACCCCCAGCTTCGGCTCTCCCACAGCTTCTCCAGCCTTGAGGGGCAGTGCCAAGCCAGCATTGTGCTGGCTCTGCCACTGCTGGCTTGGCACTGCCCTCTCAAGGCTGGCAAAGCTGCGTGAGCACTGAAGCCGGGGGGGGGGGGGGGCATGCCCTGCCCCCTCCCCCTGGTTCAGCTCTCCCACAGAGGAGGAGCATGAGCGGTGGATGGGCTTCAGTGGGCAGGGCTCCTCCTTCGCGTAGCTTCAGCGAGCGAGGGGTGAGAGTCATGGTGGGAGTCATGGCGGATTGGAGGCTGGCTGGGGAAACGGCCGAAGGAGGCGGCACCCCGGCCCCTTCTTTTTCTTTGCCGCCACCCGTCCCTTCCTCCTTCTCTCCCAAGCAGCAGGAGTTCGGCAGGAGAGGGGAAGGAAGGGGGGCAGAAAGCTTTTCCCGCGGCACACCTGATGATCGCTCACGGCACACTAGTGTGCCACGGCACACTGGTTGAGAAACACTGGTGTAGGGAACAGTGCTGTTTTCAATTTTTGCTGGAAAGATGTCCGTCTATTTTGGGGCCTAGCAGGGTGAGCCAGCCTGCAAGTTCTGCAAGGATTTAGCAGAAGAGTCAAAAGGGGTGGGGGAGTTTAGGTTTTTGGGGGGTTATAAGTTTTAATAAGCATAAGAAGACATCAATTAATAGGTAATGTGAATTCAGACCTTACACAGTATCCCATGAGCTGAGGGCTAGTCAGGAAAATCAAGTTAAGGATGCCTTACTGTTATTTCAGTCCTTACACAGTATCTCAATAACTGTGGCCTAGTCATGATAATCTAGTAGAGGAAGTATTACTGTCAATTCAGGCCATACACAGGATCCCTTTATCTGCGGCCTGATCTGGAGTTTCAAGTTAAGGAAGCCTTACGGTTTACTCAGTCCTTCCATAATAGCCCAGTAACTGAGGCCTAGTCCGGAAAATCAAATTTAGGAAGCCTAACTGTTAATTCAGCCAGGCCCTTTCAGGCCTTTTCTTTTGTAACTTAGGCCTTCTCAGGAAAATCAAGTTAAATGAAGCATGCCTGGGAAATGTCTATTCAAGTTACAATCTTTTAGGTTACCTCGAACAACACAGTCATGCTCTCAGTACATCAGGAAAGCCTCTCACTCTAGTGATATCCTCTCAAAAAATGAGCATTCCATTTCCAAAGGGGAAAAAAACTGTCATTTGGCTAACTGGCCAAACTAAGATGGCGTCTCTTTATCTACCCAGCATGAGACATACAGTAAATGTGGATCTGTCTGTACACAGTATCATAGTAACTGTGGCCTAGTCAGGAAAATTAATTTGAGGAAGCCTTACTGTTATTTCCATCAGGCCCTTTCAGGCCCTTTATGTAGTATCTGAGGCCCTGTTAATTCAGTCAGGCCCTTTCTTTTCCCTTTCTGTTGGCAATTTCTTTTCTCACTCTGCTGCCTGGGAATGTTGGAATATTGGGAGGCTGGCCAATCAGAGGCATTATGTAAAGGGGGTAATGGGAGTTATGTGTGTGGTCTTGACCAGTCGTTGGATGAGGGGCGCAGTGGTTTCAGTACGTGAGTGAAGGTACTGCAACTCCCATCTTCCATGGTCCCTCCTCCTTCAAACTGGAGCAGCATGTAGAGTGGGTCATGGGGGCTCTGTCTGGGGCCTTAGAATGTTGGTGTTGAGGCTGGCCAATCAAGGTTTTTTAATGCAAATAATCCCACAGTGGCGACCAATCAAAAAGCTGCCACATATTCCTCCGCACCTCCCGCCGCAAACGATGACTTTTATTATATGTAACTAGCTGTACCCGGCACGCGTTGCTGTGCCCTTTTTAGGAGATGCGAGAAAGTCCAATCATCCACGGTGTGCCCTCCTCTAAACTGCAGTTGGATGGAGTGTGGGTCATGGGGGGGGCATGGTGTGCCAAGTTGGGTCTTTATTGGTCTTGGTTCTGGGCCACAGTGGTCTGTGGGGAGTGATGGGTTTTGAAGTACTACAAATCCCATTTTCCATGGTGGTACTTCAAGTCCCATCATGCATGGTTGGGGCTTTGTGTGCTAAGGTAGGTTACTGTAAATTCAGGCCATACACAATGTCCCATGAGCTGAGGCCTAGTTAGGAACAGCAAGTTAATGAAGCCTTACTGTCAATTCAGGCCATACACAATGTCCAATGAGCTGAGGCCTAGTCGGGAGAATCAAGTTAATGAAGCCTTACTGTCAATTCAGAGCGTAAACAGCTTCCCAGTAAGTGAGGCCTAGTTAGGGAAATCAAGTTAATGAAGTCTTACTGTCAATTTAGAGCGTAAACAGCTTCCCAGTAAGTGAGGGCTAGTTAGGGAAATCTAGTTAATGAAGCCTTACTGTCAATTTTGGGCGTGGTCTGTGATTTTTTGGGGTGTAAATTTTTGGTTGGAAGTGATTTGGGTGTTTGTGTTGGGGATTGGCTCAGGCCTTTTCCTTATTCTGTTTTGGCAGTTTACTATGGATCGGAATTTTCATGTTGGCTGGCCAGTGCAGCAGTTATGCAAATCCGCCCTTATTGGCAGCCAATCATGTTGTTCAGAATGTAGAGGCTGGGTGAGTCTTTGGCTGCCCGGAGGATGCTGGTAAATGTAGTTTTATTTTTACTCGTTTTGGGGGCCTTTTAGGTTTTGGGGGGGAATGTTTCTTTGCTACAAACATACCTTGCTTGAGGCCTATTTCTGTTGGCAAGTATTGTGTTTCTGCGTTGTATGGTTTCTTTGTTTGAGGTATACATCACATGACGTGAACCCATTTATATGATAGAGAGATAGATAGATAGATAGATAGATGTTCCCTGATATGGAGATTGCGAACTGTGACACTTGTTTTTTAATTAATCATAACCCAAATGTGATGTTATTAATTTCTTAAATGTTGTACTCTATTGTTCTACTTTCACCTGACTTAGCCGATGGTTTGTTGACCGAAATAAAGGCTACTGACTGATATGGAGATTGTTTATACATTATGCGCATTTGTCTTAGCTGACTATGTGCATATAGGAATGGTTTAAAATATGTATACCTGTCTTAGTTGACTATTTTTATTCTTTACACAGATCAGACCCTATGCATATGAATGTGAAATATTGTCTAATTGGTCCACGGTCCAGATGAAGCTGATAGCGAAACGGATAGCGCATGTTTAATTTTTATATCCGTCGATCGCTTTGAAGTGTTTATGCATACTACCTTTTCTCAAAGGACCATTATATAGCTTGGGGTATTTACCCTTGAAATTGTTTTTGCTACCACTTCTGGGACCTTTCATAATAGAAACTTCTATGTTTCTTGGATTATAATTTGTATTGCGTAGCCCATATTGCTGGGATATTCTGAAGAACTTTAGATTTACACCTCTATTGAAACGAATACAGATTTAAAATCAAACACGGACTCCGTCTTTCCTTATTCATGACGAGACTTAATGTCAAGGGAAACCTTTACCTTTATTACTACATTTGCTGTTCTTCAATATGATTATGTATGTATTGACCAACATTCTTCTTTCACCTAATTATGTGAGAATATCAATTATTGACTTTTTTTCTAAGAGACACTACTGCCAAGATCACAAGATCTGTTTTATAGGTATGTGTGCTCAGAATGTATATGTGTTAATGCATGTAGTCTGAAAGCATACTTTCTTACAAATTTGAAATAAGTAAACAAGCAAGCAAAGTTTGCAGTGCAATGTATATATACTTGGACATAAGTCTCATTGAAGATGGCAAGGCTTTATACCGTATAACCCCAGTATCCACGGAGGATCTGTTCCAGAATTTTTACTAGAGGTTATCATAGCATCTCTCTGAAGGATCTAGAAAATTCCCAGGGAAATATCCTCCCTAGGAATATTCTAAGTCAGGGGTGTCAAACTGATGTTCACTGATGTCCACATCAGTCTTGTGGTTGCTTCAAAGGGCTGTTTCCATAAGACTGTATAAATGTAAGGATGTATGATCATAGAACCATAAACTTAGAAGAGCCTTGTGGTCCATCCAGTCCAACTCCCTGCCAAGAAGCAGAAAAATCACATTCAAAGCACCCCCACAGATGGCCATCCAGTCTCTGTTTAAAAGCCTCCAAAGAAGGAGCCTCCACCACACAGGGCAGAGAGTTCCACAATCACAGTTAGGAAGTTCTTCCTCATGTTCAGGTGGAATCTCTTCCTGTACTTTGAAGCTGTTGTTGAGCATCCAAGTCTCCAGGTCAGCAGAAAACAAACATGATCCTCCCTCCTCCCTATGACTTCCCTTCACATATTTATACATGGCCATCATGTCTCCTCTCAGACTTATCTTCTGCAGGTTAAACATGCCCAGCTCTATAAGCCACCCCTCATAGGGCTTATTCTCCAGAATCTTGATCATTTCAGTCGCCCTCCTCTGGACACATTCCAGCTTGTTTTCCTGGCACTGAAAGCCTCATAGATAACATAAAATGAAGTGTTTGACACGGGTGTTCTAGGTCTTCTAATATGACTCTATTGTAACTTCTGGCAGAATCATAATATAGACCAGATCTGGGCATTTTATGGCCCGTGGGCCAGATGCAGCCCAGCGGCCGATTCAGACCGGCCCATGGATCCTTCAGCGCCCGGGGGGAAGGGCACTGGGGGTGGGGCCATTTCCACAAGAAGAAGGGCTGCTGCTGCCGCCATCCCATCGCGGGCTGTCGGGCCTACATCGGCAGACAGCCCGCTGCTCCGGAGAACGATCGGTGGAGCAGCGGCTTTGGAGTGCCTGCCATCTCAGGAGGCGATCCAGGCCTGCAGCGGGAGCAGTCGGCGACCTGTGGCGGCTGATCGCCCTGGCGACCCGGAAGGCGATTGAGTTTTCCGGGTCGCCAGGGCGATCAGCCACCTCAGGTCGCCGACTGCTCCCGCTGCAGGCTCGGATCGCTCCCGGGATGGCAAGCAATCCAAAGCCGGGATGGCAGGCACTCCATGGCAGGGCGATCAGCTGGGAAATGGCTGGGGGTGAGAGCGGGCAGAGGCCTGCTGTGCTCTGCTGCGGCAGCGGCTGGGTCTGCTTTGCCATCCTCTGGACTGGGTTCATTGGGCCATTCCATCTTGGGATCCATCCTCTCTTGAGCATGTCAGCCTCTATCTTGGTTCACACGTCTTCTTGAATTTTATTTCATTTTAGTGGTTTTTATGATTATTTTATAATAATTTTATTATAATAATATTATAATAATATAATAAATAATATAATTTAATGTTATATTATAATTTCAATATATTATAATGTCTCTATATATATTATAATATAATAATTATGATATTAATACTAATAATATATGAATATTTCTTGATATATTAATATGTTAATATTAATGATGTGTAATATATAGTAAATATAGTAAATAAATAAATAAATAATGTAGATTAGACTGTAGTTCAGCCTTTAGGTACAGCCCTCCATAATATTTTTTGGCTCTCGTGTGGCCCCTTGGAAAAAATAATTGCCCACCCCTGATATAGACTCATCTGGAAGACCTAGAAAATCCCTAGAAAGGTTGTATTTTGTCAAATTTGGGTAGGTGAAACCTCAGATATTGGTTTCCGGAGGTACAAGGATCATACTATAGATATATACAGAATTGCCCTGCATCAAAATTAGTTGTACCCACATGAGTCCCCCCAGGGGTGAGAAATGCAGTATATAAATACAGTAAGCAAACAACTAAATAAATGATCATATGGCTTCTGTGTGTAAGCATTTCAAAATAAATATAAGCTCTATTGGATAGCTGAGCTTTTGCACTAATGCTCTCCCCATCTAGTGCCATTATAAAGGTCTGCACTGACCTGTCATGTCTTATATATTTCATTTGGATGGTGCTGCATTTTTAGTAGCTGTGGGAAATGATAGCAGGCATGAACCCAGATTCCCCACTTCATATCTCTCCCCACCTTTTTTTCCTGACAGGGTTTTAGATTTGAATGTTCCCAATCCGTCAAATAGAGAAGCATGCTAGCTGTTCTTTACTGAACATGAAGACTGACTACCAAATGTCTGCACATGGTTTCCCCCTAACATAAGGATGTGTGGGCAAGTCTTACAGAACAGGAGCAGACCAGACAATTATTGGTGGCAGCAGCAGCGGCAGCGGGTGGAGGGCGGGAGTTGTTAAATTGGGGGGAAGCAAGAAGTATGAGAGATACTCCCAAATGTTTCCGTCTGTCTATCTTTCCCAGGAAAACTTCAGAAAAGAATGTTCCTGTTTGTTCATCCCACACATGGCACAACTAATTTATAGTACAAGCTAAACAGATCAAATCAGTGGCACCTGAAAATGCTTAAATTTGGATCGTTAAATACATACAGTGCAATACTGACAAAGCTTGCTCCTGGATGTCCAAATGATGTTTAAGGTTAGAGTTAGGGTTAGGGTTAAGATGTGGGGTAAAATGGGTTAACCTGGTTTTAGCCAGTGTCATGTAGTTTATTTATTTGTCACGTTTCTATACCGCCCCTCTCAGCCCGAAGGCGACTCGGGATGGTTTACACAGGCAGTCTCTGCCCTCAATACAACACAGCAACAAGGCACCCCCCCAAAAAAACCCATATAATAACAAATTAACAATTTAAAACATACAATTGCAGTCTCAGCGTCATGTTGAAATCAGTTTCCATCGCATCGTTGTCATTCCATATATCTAATTAAGCCTTATATTTCATCAGGAAATGCCTGCTCAAATAGCCAGGTCTTGACTTTCTTGCGAAATGTCAGGAGGGGGCCGATCTGATGTCTCTAGGGAGGGTGTTCCAAAGCCAAGGAACCACCACTGAAAAGGCCCTGTCTCTCGTCCCCGCCAGTCGCGCCTGTGAAGAAGGCGGGACCGAGAGCAGGGCCTCTCCAGATGATCTTAAACATCTCGATGGTTCATAGGGAGAGATGCGTTCGGACAGGTAAGTTGGACCCGAACCGTTTAGGGCTTTAAAGGCTAAAGCCAGCACTTTGAATTGTGCCCGGTAGCAAAGTGGCAGCCAGTGGAGCTGGCACAACAGAGGAGTTGTACGCTCTCTGAATGCCGCTCCTGTTATCAACCTGGCTGCTGTCCATTGGACTAGTTGCAGCTTCCGAACAGTCTTCAAAGGCAACCCCATGTAGAGAACGTTGCAGTAATCTATACGGGATGTAACCAGAGCATGGACCACCGTGGCCAAGTCAGACTTCCCAAGGTACGGGCGCAGCTGGCGCACAAGTTTTAACTGTGCAAATGCTGTTTGGGATTAGTATGGCCAACAGGACTTGTGCACTCTGTTGGCACAGGGAAAAGGGGACAGATTTGGCCCAGACTGACCTTGTTTTGCTGTGGCAGATAGCTCCATGGAGTTCCTGGCCATTGCTGGGTGTTGCACAACCACGTGCCTGTGTAACCAGGGAAAATGAGGGGGAATTCACACCTCATCTCCTTAGTTGCGAGAGCCCCTCTGCTAGTATTGGGGAGGGCACATGGAGATGGCAAGGAGGTATCTGAATCTGTCCAGCAGCAACAACAAGGACATCCAAGGTAATGACCAACATCATCTAAAAACTCCATATGGAACAGCTGAGGGAGCTGGGTATGTTTAGCTGGGAGAAACAAAGGCTGAGAGAAGACATGATAGCCACCACCCATTGTCTAACAGTTATTTCAGTAAAGATGTTGTTGTTTATTCGTTCAGTCATTTCTGACTCTTCTTGACCTCATGGACCAGCCCACGCTATTGCTCCCTGTTGGCCGTTGCCATCCCCAGCTTCTTCAAGGTCAAGCCAGTGACTTCAAGGATAACATTCATCCATCTCGCCCTTGGTCGGCCCCTCTTCTCTTTTTTCCTTCCATTTTCCCCAGCATCATTATCTTCTCCAAGCTTTCCTGTCTTCTCATTATGTGGCCAAAGTACTTCATCTTTGCCTCTAATATCCTTCCCTCCAATGAGCAGTCGGACATTATTTCCTGAAGTATGGACTGGTTTGATCTTCTTGCGGTCCAACAAACTCTCAGAATTTTCCTCCAAACCACAGTCCAAAAACATCTATTTTCCTTCACTCAACCTTTCTTATGGTCCAGTTCTCACATCCACTGGTCACTGTGGGAAATACCATTGTTTTAACAATGCAGATCTTTGCTGCCAGTGTGATGTATCTACTCTTAATTATTTTATCGAGATTGGTCATTGCTCTCCCCCCAAGAAGTAAATGTCTTCCAATTTCCTGGCTGCAGTCTGCATTTGCAGTAATCTTTGAACCCATATATACAAAGTCTGTCCCTGACTCCCCATTTTCTCCCTCTATTTGCCAGTTGTCAATCAGTCCGGTTGCCAAAATCTTGGGGTTATTTAAAAAAAAAAATTTTTTTACTGCAACCCAGCTTTTGTACTTTCTTCTTTCATCTTGGTTATAGGCTCCTCAGCTCCTCCTCGCTTTCTGCCATCAAAGTGTTATCATCTGCATATCTAAAGTTGTTGATGTTTCTTCCAGTAATTTTAACTCCAGTCTTGGATTCATCAAGGCCTGCACGGCATATGATGTGATCTGCATACAAGTTGAATAGGTCCTTTCCCAATCTGTTGCTCCATGATCTGGTCTTACTGTTGCTACTTGATCGTTATACAGTAAAGATAGCCATGTTTAAATATTTGAAAGGATGTCACATTGGGGGTGGGGAGAGGCTTGTTTTTGCTGCTCTGGGGACTAGGTCACAGAGTAATGGATTCAAATTGCAGGAAAGAAGAGTCCACCTAAACCAGTGTTTCCCATCCACTGTGCCGCGGCACACTAGTGTGCCGTGAGCGATTACCTGGTGTGCCGCGGGAAAACCTCTCTTCCCCTTTTCTTCCCCCTTCTGCCAAACTCCTGCTGCTGCTGCTTGCGGTGGGGGGAGGAGGAGGAAGGGCTGGGCGGCAGTGAAGAAGAAGGGGCTGGGGGTCTCCTTTGGCCATTTTCGTGTTTATGTGTACCAACTATTACTACATTTGGCATTGGCTGAACATGATAGCCTTTCTAGTGACTGTGTAACAACTCTCCTGTTCACCAGTTATACATGAGGGACTCGTCTAATGCCTACCTGGAATGATACAGGAGCATATATATTGAAGGTGGAAGCCTCATTATTGTTCCATGAGGTGTATTGATGCATAAGAACAGTACTAGTGGACTGCTTTGAAGCTATATGGACACATTTTTTCTAAACACAGAGAGAGACTGACAGCTGTTGAGCAAGACCTTTGTGTGTGTCTTTCTGCCATTCCTTCCAGGATATCTATGTTGTGTTCATCGAAACAGGCCCATGTTTCACACTGAGTGTATAATACATTTAAAAACATATTAATTATATGTATTACTGTGTTAGAGTGTCATTTTGGCTGATGGTGTGCCCCAGGATTTTGTAAATGTAAAAAATGTGCCGCGGCTTTAAAAAGGTTAGGAAACACTGACCTAAACATTAGAAAGAACTTCCTGATGGTAAGAGTCCCTTGGCAGTGGAATACGCTGCCTTGGAGTCTGATGGAGTCTCCTTCTGTGGAGGTTTTTAAATAGGCTGGATGGCTATGTTTAGGGGTGCTTTGATTGTGTGTTCCTGCATGGCAGGGGGTTGGACTGGAAAGCCCTGTGGTCTCTTTAAACTTGAGGATCCTATGTTTCTGTAATAGTCCAGTCGGCCAAACTGTTTTCAGCCCTACTAGATGGTCTGGGCCAAGCATGGACAAATTATCAAGAATATAGAAGAAAAATCTTGCTAAAGGAGAATCACTACAGCTTGTGCATGAATAAGTCCTCGCTCAACTTTCAGAGTTATTTTGAGAGTGTGAACGCATGTGGATACAAATATTCTAACACACACTGTTTACTTTCAAAAGGCTTCCTACAAAGTTTCTCAACTAAACTTCTAAACAAATTTAGAAGTCTTGGGATAGGAAGAAAGATTGGTTAAAGAACAGAAATTATAGTAGGCCCTTGGTATCTGCTGGAGTTTGGTTCCAAGATCCCCTGTTCCCCTGGATACCAAAAGCCAAAAGCATAGTAAAATGGCCAAATCAAGGTTTGCTCTCTGGAAGATGGAAAATTTTCAAGCCACAGATCAGTGTTTCCCAACCAGTGTGCCGTGGCACACTAGTGTGCCGTGAGTGATCATCAGGTGTGCTGTGGGAAATTGGAACCTCCAATACCCTTTCTTCCCCCTCCTGCTGAACACTTTTTCTTCTCTACTCAGGCTCCCTTCTTCCCAGCCTCACTCTGCTTGCTTTGCCTCGCTTTACTCATGCTGACGCTTCTGCGGGAGGGAGGAGGGAGGAAGACATGACCCGTGCGGGTGCTACTGCGCAGACTTGCCCCACGTCTTCCTCCTTCCACTCCATAGTGCTCTCTGGATATAGGTGAACTACAACTCCAAAACTCAAGGTCAATGCCCACCAAACTCTTAAAGTATTTTCTCTTATGGTAGTTCTCTTATGGTAGTTCTGTGTGGGAAGTTTGATTCCATTCCATCATTGGTGGAATTCAGAATGCCCTTTGATTGCGGGTGAACTATAACTCCCAGCTGTTGAGCAAGACCTTCGTGTGTATCTTTCTGCCATTCCTGCCAGGATATCTATGTTGTGTTCATCGAAACAGGCCCAGGTTTCACACTGAGTGTATAAATACATTTTAAAACATATTAACTATATGTATTACTGTGTTAGAGTGAAATTTTGTGTCATTTTGGTTGGTGGTGTGCCCCAGGATTTTGTAAATGTAAAAAATGTGCTGCGGCTCAGAAAAGGTTGAAAAACACTGCCATAGATGACTGAATATGAAGGGTCATCACTAGCCCACCCACCTGTGGCCAGAAATTGATAATTATTACAGGTTCATTGGTTGTTGGTTTGATGCTTGCTCTGATATTTTGTTATATTGTTGTTGTTTTATTCTGTTTTATG
Organism: Anolis apletophallus; assembly: GCA_030556195.1. Taxonomy (NCBI): domain Eukaryota; kingdom Metazoa; phylum Chordata; class Lepidosauria; order Squamata; family Anolidae; genus Anolis; species Anolis apletophallus. The sequence continues at coordinate 184,640,841 of JARBWK010000002.1, forward strand.
CTGTTGTTTATGTATTTTAATGTGTTATATTTTAACTATGTTGATCGGACTCATCTCCATGTAAGCTGCCCTGAGTCCCTCCAGGGAGATGGAGGCGGGATACAAAAATAAAGTAGTAGTAGCAGCTATTATTATTATTATTATTATTATAGCTGTACAATAAATGGACAATTTTCAAAGTAGGGAACATAAACAGTGAGGTCCACAAATTGTCATGAATAATCTGGGAACAAGGATGAAGAGTGATATAACTAATACCTATACAAATAACTATACAATGGACCCTTGATATCCACTGAGATTTCATTCTAGGACCTCTACAGATACCAAAATCCATGGATGCTCATCATTATACAATGGTATAGTAAAATGGTGTTCCTTATTTTAAAAAATGGCAAAATCAAGATTTGCCTTTCAGAATTTTCTTTTGTTGTGGGGATATTTTGAAGCCATGCATGCTTGAATTTATGGATACAGAATCCATAGAAATGGTGGCCAGGTGTACCATAGGCATCTGATTGATGAATGTGAGAACACAATGCTGGACTAGCCTTTGGGCCGAGTTAGTATGGCTTTTATATTCACCAAAACAGAATGTCTCACCTGTTATTCAAATTTCCAGCTTGAAAGAGAGACATGGAATGAGACAGTTCAGTAAATGAATGCTCTGCTTACCCAAAGCTCAGCTGGTATTCAGGTCAAGGCAACTCACAGCAAGCCACATATTGCCATCATATTGTGCAGTCTATCACAATGACAATGTTGGCTATGTACAATTCAAAATGCAGTCTAACGTGGACAAACATTTTGAGCAGTCTAACACATAAATGCCAAAAACACAGAAGTTTTTGGCAACAACTTCACCAAAATTGAATATGGGGGAGTAGCATCGGCTCAGCTTGCACAATAACACAGAAGAAGTGGCAGATGGGTTAGGCTGCAATACACTGAAATTAATGGCACATCTGTCACACAATTAGCTATAGATTTCATGGATATGTGTTGTTTCTGATCATATTCCTTCACTGGTCACAGGCTCTATGATCCTGCAGAGTCTGCTGTCAACAGAACAGAGAACAGGCTATTTTTGCCACCTCCATTCGAAGCATGTGGAAAGCGGAGGGAGGACAAGGATGTCAAAGGGGAGTAAACAGTTGCAAAGATCATCTCCCAATGGAAGACACAGGCAAACCTTTCATATGTTTATTCTGATCTCAGGACTTAATTCAAATTTTCTATAATTAGAGTTGCCACATTAGCAACAAACAACTAAGTACAGGTTGAGTTTACCTTAGCTGAAATGCTTGGGAGCAGAAGTGCTACATCTTCCACGTTTCAGATTTCGGAATACGTGCATCAGGCATGTAGCCAGGGGGGGGGGCTAAGGGGGCTTCAGCCCCCCCCCCGAAATTCTCAGGGTGGTCCGCGAAAAAGCCTTACTGGTACATTATTTAAACTGTTATGTTTATTCATATCATGACCTGGTCACCATGCTCATTATATCCCACATTAATGGGGTTATTGGGATAACAATAAAAAAGATTTGCTAGGGTAGACCCTCTTCCACCCAGTCTCAGCCTCCCCCCCCCCCCGAACCAAACTCAGCCCCCTCCGAAACAAAATCTTGGCTACGGCCCTGACGTGCATGTATTTAAAAGAGGCAGTGGTCTTCCCGCTACTGAAGAAACCGAATTTTTCCACCTGTGGCAAGCTAGGCGGCTGGCCCCCTACCTATCCAGGGACGACCTAGCCATGGTGCTCCAAGCCATGGTCATCTCGAGACTGGACTACTATAATGCCCTTTACATTGGCCTGCCCTTGTTCGTGATCCGGAAACTTAAGCTCGTCCAGAATGCCACTGCACGACTTCTCACTGGGACTCCAGTGAGATGTCATATAACTCCCATTCTCCAGCAGCTCCATTGGCTTCCGGTCGAGCACCGGATCACCTTCAAAGTGATGGTGTTAACTTTCAAGTCCTTGTATGGTCTGGGGCCATTGTATCTGAGGGACCGTCTCATCCGCTACCAACCCAGAGGTCACTCCACTCCGAACAATTGAATCTCCTTGAAGTGCCTAGCTTCAAATCCACCCACCTAACATCTACCCGGTGCAGAGCCTTTTCTGTCGTAGTGCCTTCGATTTGGAATACTCTTCCAAGCGAAGTGCGGGTCTTGCATGATTTACCATCTTTTTGCAAGGCCTGCAAGACCTACCTTTTCCAGCTAGCTTTTGATTGCTGAGGATAGATAATTTTTATTCTGTCTAGTTTTTAACTGATGCTCTTTGCTTTTGTTTGTGTTTTTATGATTGTGAGCCACTCCGAGCCCTTGGGAAGTGGCGGCATACAAATCCAAATAAAAAATAAATAATAAATGTACATAATGTGATACCTTGGAAATGGGACCCAAGTCAAGACAAGGCATTCATTTTTGTTTCAAGTACACCTTACATACCTAAAAGTAACTTTATACAACACATTTTAAATAATTTTTTGCATGAAGCAAAAATTGTGTATATTGAATAGGCATGGGCTCAGAGTTATGAAAATTAATTGATATCGGAAGGGATTCGTAATTTGCATTTTGTAATCTTCATAACGTATTACTGAAATGATGAAAAGATTTGCTCAAAGCGGAGATGGACATAAGAGCCCTGTGCCCGTAATGCGCGGATTAGATGCGCTGAGGGCGAGAAGTATGCAATGTAGGAAGGAAGCCCGAGGGGCTTCCAATGCCAAGCCAACAGGCTGATTAATCCTGGGGGTTAACTTGTTCCCCCCTGGGGCATTAGAGGCATTATTGGCATTGTTGGTGGAGATTGGTCTCGGGGAGGAGTGTTTGGCTGCGATTGTTCCGCCGGTAACCCTGCAGTTTATTTTCACGCTGTGAACTCTCATTGATGCCTTCTGGCTAATCTTGGACTCTTGAAGCCTCCTCACTTCAGATTGTTCCCGGGGAGGGGTGTTTAGCTGCGAGTGGTCCGCCGCTGCCGCCAGTAACCCTTTGAGCAAGGCCAGCGGAGATTTTGAAGGTGGAGAAGGCATTAGAGGCATTATTGGCATTCTTTGGCTTAAGAAGAGAGGTGAGCTGTGCAAGCTAGCAGGCCAAATGGCCTTGTATGGTCTGGGGCCATTGTATCTGAGGGACCATCTCATCCCCTACCAACCCAGAGGTCACTCCGCAGACAACTATTTGTAGTTGTCTGCCTTCAAGCATTCAGTAATATGACACACATCCTTGCAGATGGGCAGAGCCGGCTCTTTGGCTTAAGAATAGAGGTGAGCTGACATAAACCCATAACATATTAAAGACACACATAGAATAAAGTTGGGGGAGAACTGACAGGAAGGAGAGAAGACGGTAAGGACAGAAAGAGATAGCGTAGCAAGGGAAGGAAGGAAGGAGAAACGGAAATAAAAAGTGAACAAAGGAAGGAAGGAGACAAAGGAAGAAGTAGAGAAAGGGGGGGGGAGGAAGGAAAGAGAAAAGAAGGGATGTGGAACCAAAGAGCAAAGGAAGGAATGAAAGAAGAGGGTAGAGAAGGAAGAAAGGAGGGGAAGGGGAAAAATAAAGGGGGTGGGGAGAGAATCGTACTTCACTTTCACAATTGTCCTGAGAGCTAGTAGCTACTACCTCTTATATTTATGTTATACATCTACAGCTCCAGTGAATTGCACTCCAGAGGTGAAGGGGAATGTTCCCCCCTTGATTTGCCTGTGCTTTTAACTGTTTCCCTGTTTTGCCTACTTTAGAACTAATTAAGAATTTCGTTAGTAATTATGTTACATTTTAGAACTTTTTGGAATTTTTTTGTAAGTCTTTCTATTACTAATAACCCCCCCCCCCCCATTTGATTTTAGAATCGTGATTTTTGGGTTCTAAACCAACCCTAATTTTGAACCATCGGAAAGCAAGGGTATCACTATCTCAGCCACCTATTTCCCTCTTATTAGTTTCTAGACCAGGCATGGACGAACTTCAGCCCTCCAGGTGTTTTGGACTTCAACTCCCACAATTCTTAACACCCTCAAACCCTTTTCTTTTCCCCCTCAGTCACTTAAGCCCGAGACTGTTAGGAATTGTGGGAGTTGGAGTCCAAAGCACCTGGAGGGGCGAAGTTTGCCCATGCCTAACCTAGACTATTTGTAGTTGTCTGCCTTCAAGCATTCAGTAATATGACACACATCCTTGCAGTTGGAGTAGTCAAACTTAAGGTTTTTACCATTTTATGATAAAATCTCTTTTTTTGCAAGACCCATAACATATGTTATTGCTCTTCTTTCCCCAAAAGCAAGTGTGGGCCTCTGATCAGGGCAGGAAGCAGCAAGCGGAAATAAGAAATGTAATCCTTGACTTCCTAGATGTAACAGCTCCCCCCAAAAACTGCCTTTGAAGCAGAAGTGAAGAAAAAGAAAAGAGAAAGCAACTTTTGCACCTATACTTCTTTAGTCATCTGATGTCATCTGATGTTGGGGATCAAAAATTATTGTTTTCCAGTACACCAGGGAATAGTACATGGGGTGAATGTATACTGTGATTGCAGTTCAACACCACTTTAACTTACATGGCTCAATGCTATGGAATTATGGGAGTTGCAGTCTGATGAGACACCCAACAGTTTGCAAGAGAAGAAGCTTTGCTTTATACTATGGCCTGATTCTGCTTAATGTGCAAAACTACTTTTAAGACAGTTCAGTACCATAGCTGAGTGCCAATTGCCTCATCCCATTTCCCTTCCTTGATGCTCCAGCAACAAACCACCAGAGGATGAAGAATTCAACCTCTACATCAGTGGAACTTTGGGTGCATCTGCACTGTAGAATTAATGTTGTTTGACCCCAGTTTAACTACCATTGCTCAATGCTATTGGAATCCTGAGAGTTGTAATTTGATGAGGCACCAATGCTCCTTGTCGGAGATGGTTAAAAACCTTGTAAAACTACAAATCCCATGATTGCATTACATTGAGTCGGGCAACTAAAGCAGTATGCAACTATATTAATTCTACAGTACTACTTTTATAGCATTTTTACCATTATGTTTTTAGCTGTACTTGGTTTCAATCTTTATTGTTATCCGTTTTGGATCCCATGCAGATTGTGCTATATTAAGCTGCATGGCTAATACAGCTACCTCTGCAGAAACATTATAATGTTTCAAGGATAGGAAGAGGTATGGAGAACAAGACGGATGAGGAAAGGTTGAAGGAGCTGGACATGTTCAGCTTCATACTTTTTAAATACAGAGATAATAGGGTAGGCCTGTTCTGTGTTGCCACAAAGGATTGGACCAGGCCGAATGTTTTGAAGTTACAGGATAATAGATTTCAATTAAAGTTTAGAAGAAAAAGCGATTCAGTAATGCAGTGTTTCCGTGAGCGATCATCAGGTGTGCCGTGGGAAATTGGAACCTCCAATACCCTTTCTTCCCCCTCCTAGCAGCTCTTTCTCCCTCTTTCCCTCCTCAAAAATCCTCTCCGAGGCAAAGGAAGAGCTCTGCCGAATGCCAGGGCCAGGCCCGCCTTGAGGAGGCCTTCAGGAGCCTCAACTCACCATGGCTCCAGCTCCCGCTCAGGGCTGCTTCAGCCTCCCAATGCTCCCAGGTTTGCTCACTGCCCAATTCACCGACGTGGAGCTTCGATTTCTCATATTCGCGAGAAATCCAAGCCAACGCGAAAACGCCAACTCAATCACTTCCGCTCTGCTTTTGCGGAGGGAGGAGGTAAGCAGCAAAAGAGGCCACACAGATCTATGAAACGTATAGACTACCCATTCACAGGTTTCCAAGAAACAAATTGAGCGTCTCCGCTTGGATTTTTTTTTTTACTATTTTACTGGATTTTTTGAGAGTTGCCTCCCCCCTCCCCCCCAAGGAACTGTTTATAACAGCTTCATGACATCCATAGTTAACTGGAAGCAAGTTTCACTCAGGGTGAAATTTCACAAGGGTCTGGAGAACAAGCCCTATCAGGAGCGGCTTGAAGAGCTGGACATGTTTAGCCTGAAGAAGAGAAGGCTGAGAGAAGACATGATAGCCATGTATAAGTATGTGAGAGGAAGTCATATATATGTTGTGTTCATCGAAACAGGCCAGGTTTCACACTGAGTGTATAAATACATTTAAAAATATATTAACTATATGTATTACTGTGTTAGAGTGTCATTTTGTTTCATTTTGGTTGGTGGTGTGCCCCAGGATTTTGTAAATGTAAAAAATGTGCCGCGGCTCAGAAAAGGTTGAAAAACACTGCAGTAATGGAACCAATTATCTAGAACTGAGCTGTCCAACAAGCGGCCCGCGGCCCGCACATGGCCCGCCAGCCTCTTGGACGCGGCCCACACCCTCCTGCAAAAAACATGTCCCTGGCTGCTGCAGTGGCCGCCCCGGGAGCTTACCTTCCTTTCTCTTCCTTCGAAGAAAGAAGGTAAGCTCCCGGGCGCGGGCACTGCAACAGCCAGGGACATGGCGGAGGGCCCCTCACCGCTCCCGCCCTGCCATGCATGCCCGGCGTCCTGCCCGGCCCGCCCCTTTTCGGCGGGGCTGGGTGATGTCAGCCGTGGTGCCGGTGGGGAGGAGGAAGAGGTGGTGGCCGTGCCCGGAAGAGGTGGTGGCCGTGTTTTGCTGCGGCCCCCCAGGTCATCAGTGATCGGAATTCCGGCCCTTGGGCCGGTAGAAGTTGGACAGCCCTGACCTAGAAGAGATGTGGTGGCTTCCTATTTCTCTGGGTGCCTTCAAAGAGAAGTGGGACAGCTCCTTCCTGGAGATGCTTTAGCTCAGTGGTTCCCAACCTTTAAGAGACTGTGGACCACTGAGACAAAAATTGGATACATTGTGGACCTTCAAGATCAATCAATCCCAACCCCTCCTCCCCCACTCAGACAAAAAATAAATTGTAAAAGTTTTTAAGTAACTAGAATTCACATATACATTTTTTTTAAAAAAATTTGTTCTAAAGACAAAACACCATAATGAGACTTAATGAAAAAAAATAAAGATTTTTGAGTTTGCATTACTTTCACCAGGTAGGGAATCCTTGCAATGATACTATTGCTCAATGCCATGAGCATGTCATGGCACTGAGTAATAGTAGACTGGATCTTGATAGTAGTAGACTCCCAGACTGGCTTTTGAAGCCTGAATATTAGGCTTCCTGGGCTTCAAGATCTAGTCTGGGAGAATGGGCTCCGGAGAGTTCTTCCACTGGCCCAGCCAAAGGGAGAAAGCGCACCCACATGCTTCCTTCCTTTCCAGTAATGGAGCTTCCCCTGGCCCCCGCCCTCACTGAACTGCAGGCTTTGACTGCCTCCTCCTCCTTGCACCTCATTTTAATTCCTTACCTGCTCTTGTGTTAAGGAAGGAAACCCCATACATAGACTGGATGGCAAGGAGGAGGAAGCAGTTGAAGCCATCAGGAAGTGAAGATGGGGGCCAAAGATAGCTCCAGCATCATTGGCTTCTCCTGAGAAAGCAATGGAAGAGATCCTTTGGCTAGGCTAGGGGAGGTGAACACTCTAAGCCTGACTGCTATCAGGAGCCAGGGCTCTGGCATGAAGAAGAAGGGGAGGCCCAGAAGAAGGGTGTGTGTTTTGTGGGAGTGGATTATACCTATGGGGCCACTTCATAAGAACATAAGAACATAAGAAGAGCCATGCTGAATCGGACCTCAGCCCATCTAGTCCAGCATTCTGTATCACACAGTGGCCCACCAGTTGTACACGGGGATCTCGAGCAGAAGGGAGGGCAAAACCCTAACCTGCTCCCGACCCCCACAACCAGTACCCAGGGAAATCCTGCCTACCTCAACCAACTCCGAGGTGGCACTTGAATATCCTTTTCAGTAACTACCGATACACTTGGTATCCATGAATCTGTCTAATCCTGCCTTGAAGTTGTTCAGGCTGACAGCTGTCACAACCTCTTCTGGAAGTAAATTCCATAACCCAATGACCCTCTGGGTGAAGAAATATTTCCCTTTATTAGTCCTAATTTTCCTACCTTGGAGCTTCAGGGAGTGCCCTCTAGTCCTAGTGTTTTGTGACAAAGAAAATAATTTTTCTTTATTCACCTTTTCTATCCCTTCCTCAACAGCCACACTGCACCGCCTCAGGTTTCCCAGGAAAGACCCCCCATAGACCACTTTTCTGTTTCTTGCAGACCACCTGTGGTCCACAGACCACATGCTTATATAGAGGTCTTGCATTGAGCAGAATTGGACTCACTGGCCTATGATACTCAATGGTCCATGAGAGTTCCAATTCTGATTCCGTGTCACCTTCTGAGTCGGAAAATGTTTGGATATCAAATTATCTATCTAAAAGTCAAAGTTTGTTTGTTTGCTTGTCTGTACTACAAAGGTTTACTAGGTAAAGTAGCCCTCTGTGATGCCATGGAACAGGGCCATAGCCAGGATTTTGATTCGGGGAGGGTTGAGTTTGATTCGGGAGGGGCTGAGTCTGAGTAAGAGAGGGACTACCCTACCAAACCTTTTGTATTGTTATCCCAATAACCCCATGAATGTGGGATATAATGAGCATGGTGATCATATCATGATATGAATAAACATAACAGTTTAAAAAATGTACCAGTAAGGCCTTATCGTGGACCACCCTGAGAATTGGGGGGGGGGCTGAAGCCCCCTAAGCCCCCGGCTACATGTCTGCCATGGAAACATTGTGAGGTAGGCCTTCTCAGAGCTGGAGAAGGGAGAAAGGTGAAGGAAGGAAAAAAAGAAGGAAGGAAGGAGGGAGGGAGGGAGGGAGGGAGGGAGGGAGGGAGGGAGGGAGGGAGGGAGGGAGGAAGGAAGGAAGGAAGGAAGGAAGGAAGGAAGGAAGGAAGGAAGGAAGGAAGGAAGGAAGGAAGGAAGGAAGGAAGGAAGGAGAGAAAGAAAGCGATAAAAAGAGAGAAGGGGGGAAAAGAAAATAAAAAGAAGGGGGAGAGAAGGTAAAAGGAAAGTTGAAAATTACATAAGGAAAATCGAGTGGAATAATACCTTAGGCTTTCAGAGACTGTTCGTTTCTCATCAGCCAACATCTCCCGCCCTTCTCTAACTTTTGGGTGAAAATGTGTAGATTACAAGAAAGATGGCATCACAGAATGGCTTTCATTTTAACAAAATGGAGGAAGGAAACCCCATGGGGGTCCTGGAAGAACACACTCAGGTTTTCCTAATTCAATCAAACCAAAGCACATGCTCAATATGACAAACCACATCTGATGTGGATTTGCTTAATGGCCCAACTCAGATACAATGCCGACAGTATGAGTCCTTCTGAATGGCACAGACCTATAGGCTCCATGCAAAGGAGGCTCAGTGGTTGCTATGACAGCAGGACAAAGTACTGCCACACAGGGGACGTTGGTCCACATGTTCCTCACTTCCACCCAACATTCATTTAAATCATTTTTATTGATATAAAGGAGGTATACAAGGATCTTTACAATATATATCAAAGGGAGAGTTAAAGATCAAAAGCAATAAAATACAACAACCAACCATTCACGATCTTATAATAGTAGAACCTGGAGTTGTCTAGTGGAACTATTCATGGCCATAAGTAAATGAGGGAAAGTTAAAGATCAAAAGCAATAAAATACAACAGCCAACAATTCACAATTTTATAATAGTAGAACCTGGTGTTTTCTACTGGAACTATTCATGCCCATAAGTATTCATACTGGAACTATTCATGCCCATAAGCATTATCATCAGCACTGAAGCATCAGCACTTGCTAAGGAATTCAAGATGGAGGTGAAATCCTACAGCCATCTAATTGTTCACTGTGCGAACTGGATAGTGATTTACGCCGTGGCCTGATCCAGTGCATATTCTGTTCCAAGCAAAACCAGAAATGTAAGGTAGTACGTATAGGAAGAAAAAATGAACTATACTGATATAGGATGCATGACACTTGGCTTGAAAACAGTAGACATGAAAGGGAGCTGGGGGTCTTAGTGGACCACAAACTGAACGTGAGTCAATGGTGTGGATGCGGCAGCTAAAAAAGCAAATACAATCCTGGGATTTTAGGAATGTTGTTTAAATAAAGGGAAGTACCAGTCCAATTCTATTATATATTAGACCTCACCTAGAATAACCTGGTGTCCATAATTTCTGGTCACCATAATTTAAGCAGGATATGGACAATCTAGAACGTGCCCAGAGAAGGGCAACCAACATGGTAAAAGGTCTGACTCTGGAAATGTTTTTAACCTTTTTTGAGCCGTGGCACATTTTTTACATTTACAAAATCCTGGGGCACACCATCAACCAAAATGACACAAAAGGACACTCTAACACAGTAATACATATAGTTAATATGTATATACACAGTACATATATGCATATACACACACAACACATATAGCCTACACAGAAAGGGAGAATGGTGGGAGTTGTAGGCCAAAACACCTGGAGGGAGGGCCCAAGTTGGCCCACGCCTGCCTTAAGTGAGCAAACCCTATAAGTTTTCGGCCCCTGCTTAAAGGTGCCTCAACCCTGGGTCCCGAACGCCCCTTGACCCGCCTTGGCTGAGTGCGAGGGAATCACAGGAGTAGTAGTTTGACACCATCCTGCGCCTCCCCAAACTACAAATCCTGGGATTCCCCAGCCTTGAGCCCTGGAAGACCAAGGGGTGCCTCACTGCATGAATGCTACGGGGTAGATCCGCCCCCAGGCAGCCGGGGGACCCGGGGAAGCCTCATCCCAGGATCATCTCTCTCTCTCAGTGCGGCTCTTTCCGCCTGACGCAGTCCCCGCCTTTTGGCTCAAACCCTTCCGAGGCCGAGGAAGGAGCGGAGGGGAGGAGGAAGCCCAAGAAGGCAAGTGGTGAGTCCGGCGGCACAAGGCTTCCCAAAAGGAGGCTGTGTTTGCGGGACTCAGGCAAGGGATCGAGCCCCGGCTAGGGCTTCCCGGTAGGACAGGAGGGCTCTCTCTCTCTCTCTCTCTCTCTCTCTCTCTCTCTCTCTCTCTTCTATCTCCAATTTCCCTCGGCACACCTGATGATCGCTCGCGGCACACTAGTGTCCCACGGCACACTGGTTGGGAAACACTGCTATAAGGATTGCCTGAGGGATCTGGGTCTGTTTGGCTTGGAGAAAAGAAGGCTTGGGGGGGGGGTGCATGTTGTTTAACACCATCAAGGGCTGCTGTGATCTTGTGATGTGATTTTATATGCTTTTATGGTTTTATCCTGGATTGTTTTAATATTAATGTTCTTTAATAGTTTTTTAAAATATTTGTATATTTAAAGTTTTATTGAAATGGTTTTAGTTGTGAGCCACTCTGAGTCTCCGTATGGAGAGAAAAAGCAGGATATAAGTAAACAAAATAAATAAATAAACAAAAATAAACGATGGCCATGTTTAAATATTTGAAAGGATGTCACATTGAGGAGAGCCAAGCTTGTTTTCTGCTGCTCTGGAGACTAGGACTTGGAACAATAGATTCAAATTGCATGAAAAAAGATTCCACACAAACATTAGGAAGAACTTCCTGATACTAAGAGCTTTTCAGTGAAATGCGCTGCCTGGGAGCATAGTAATATAGGAGGCACACAGTGTGCTCCTTTGGGGAGAGAGGACCAAAACTAGCATGTCCGAAATATCAAATCCTTCTCCCCAATCACTATCTGATAGCAGAAGTATTCAAACAGTTTCTATTAAAAATGCTTTGAAAATATTCAAGTAGATTAGTGGGCAATTATGTGGACCTTTACACTGATTCCTAAACCATGTACGATACAATCCGCAGGGGATACATTCCTGCACTTTGCAGGGATACACAAAACTCTGAATAATAGTAACTCCTATTAAAATGAAGAACTTCCAGACCAAGAACATCATAGTATATGCTATGCACATACTTTGTGTATGTGTGTGTGTATACATACACTCTCACACACACGTACATAGTATATACATACGCTATGTATATTAGACATGTTCATTTGGGGTAAACCTTGTCACATTTTGTGCCCTGGCTTTTGTTGAGAGCCCAATACATTTTTTGTAAACCTCCCAAAATTGGGAGGTTTATTTTCAGCTATTTCATTTTGAGGCCCCAAAATCAGACCGTTATGGGGGGGGGGGGGGAGAGATCCCACTAACTGGATCTGCTTCCCAGCATGTGTTCTTCTTACCTGGCATCTGTTGTTTGTACTCTATAGTAAGAGGCACTCAGCTGTAGACACTGGCAGGCGTGCATGCTTTCTTGGCTGGCCTGCATGCCCTGCCACACATGCATTCTCCTTGGAAAGAGAGTATGTGTGGCAGGTTGTGTTGGCAGGCCCGGAAAGTGTGTGCACCTGCCAGTGCCTGTAACTGAGACCCTCTTACTCTAGAGTAAGAGGCGCTCAGCTGTAGGTGTGCTCCAGGCCTCCCTGCCTGCCTGCCTGCCTGCACACCTCTCTGCACACATTCCGCCACACTCTCCGAGAGTGCATGTATGGCAAGGCATGCAGGGAGGTCTGGTGCACACCTGCAGCCAACCTCCAGGTCTGCCTGCCTGCATGCCCTGCCACACACACACACGAAAGCCAATTTTTGCACACGAAAGCAAATTTTTATGTGAGGAGGGGGCTTTTCCCATTTTGTGCTTCCAAAGAAATGAAGACACGAAAGAAATGGTAGAAACATATTTTTACACATGTCTAATGTATATGCTATATATGTGTTTATTGTTTTTGATGTCTGATATTTTGTGATTTGTGGTTTGGGCATGGCCCCATGTAAGCCGCTCCGAGTCCCCTTTGGGGAGAGGGAAGCAGCTTATAAATAAAGTTTATTATTTATTATTATATATATGCCTGTAGAGAGAGCATATTTTGTTGGATATGGATAAATGAAACAGCCGATACAAGTACCGTAGATACAGAAGTCAAACTGTATAGAGCAGTAAAGATCAGAACCAGCACCAAGACTTAGACCTAACCACCTTTACAACCTTATATTCTTCTTCTCCCAGCCTGGTAACTCAATACAAATTTCTTCTGTACTCTATGTTTCTTTTGAAAATCAAACCCTGCTGGGCTTCCAGCTGGACTGTTTTATACTTATTCCATCAGCTTTTTTGGTTCTTTAATCTGCATCTTTCTTCACTGCAAGTCAACAGATAGATAGATAGATAGATAGATAGATAGATATGAATGAATGAATGAATGAATCAATTAGCACATGCTAATGAGTACGCCTTGAAAATTGTTTTTTTTCTCCTTTAGGAAGGGTGGTAACTCCTAACAGGAGTGGAATAATAATAATAATACATTATTTATATTCCTCCTTATCTCCCCAAAGGGCCTCACTTGGCCAAGCCTTTTTATGGGCAATATAATGCACAACAGAGAACTGGAGCCAATATTCTCCTGTCCCAAGCTAAGTAATAACAATGGTTGCTAATTCTCAAAAGGAAGGAAGGCGTAAAAGGTGAGCGAGGCTGATAAAACATACTTCAGATTTAAAAATTGGCAGGATCAGTTACTTCTAACTCATGCATTCCAAGCATCGCTTCGTGCCAATTTCCTGATGGGTTTAACCTAAGAGGGAGGCTGCAATAGGAACATAAGGCAAAACAGTGGCCATGCACATGATAGGAAGGAATTTCACATGTGAGTTACAGGGCAAAATTTTCTCAAGTGATGACAGTTGTTTATGCAGCCTTAAGGCTGAATCTCAAATGCAGGATATCTTACATTACACTGGTCAGCAAATTTTGGGGAATATTTTGTTTCCTCCACAATTTTGGGTGAACCAAGTGGATTTTAACACACTGAACACTATGTATTTATTGTGTCTGTATTAAGTGTACAGTTTTCCAGAAAAAGTCAATACATCCTAAGCATTGCTGAAAGCTCCCCCCCCCCTTTGTGTGTGGCATTCCTCGGGGTGCAATTCTCCCCCTACTTTTTAACATCTATGTTCGACCCCTGGCCAGTCTGATAAGGAGCTTCGGGCTGGAGTGTTACCAGTACGCCGATGACACCCAGCTACTTCTGCGCCTGGAGCCTGGGGTCTCCGCAATACCGGACAACCTTATCTTATGTCTGGGAGCGGTGACGAAATGGTTGCGTGCCAGCAGGCTAAAAGTAAATTCAGCAAAGACTGAGATCTTGTGGCTGGGCCGCCCGACAGGACTGTCGTACCCCCTGCCTACTCTTGACAGCGAACCCCTATTTCCATTTACCTCCATCAAGAGTCAACAATGGAGACCCAGGTTGCTACTGTTAGCAAACAGGCCTTTTTTCATCTCCGCCAGGCAAAGCAATTAGCAGCATACCTCACAAAGAGAGGCCTTAGCAACAGTCATTCATGCCACGGTGACATCTAGACTTGACTATTTCAATGCCCTATACACTGGCCTTCCTATGTCTGTGACTCGAAAGATCCGCATTGTCCAAAGCGCGGCAGCTAGGCTACTGGCACAAACTCCCATGAAATGCCATATAACACCAACTCTTCAACAGTTACATTGGTTACCAATGGAATATCGGATCCTCTATAAGACACTGGTCCTGACTTTTAAAGCCCTGTATGACCAGGGACCGATATATCTCAGAGACCGTCTCTCCCCTTATGGCCATCAGTGGTCGTTTAGACCCTCCCAACATAACCTGCCTTACATCCCAGGCCCCAGAGAAGCACATCTTACTAGCACAAGGCTTGGGGCTTTTTCTATCTCTGCCCCGGCATCGTGGAACTCATTGCCTCCGTATATGAGAGCTATGCGCGACTTGCGCTCCTTCACCCAGGCTCTGAAGATTTGGCTGTTCAGTAGAGCATATGATGTGTAATTTTAACTTTTATATTCATGATCCCGTATGTTTTATCTTGCTTTTATTTCTTCTGTGTAAATCGCCTAGAGCAGTGTTTCCCAACCAGTGTGCCGTGAGCGATCATCAGGTGTGCCATGGGAAATTGGAACCTCCAATACCCTTTCTTCCCCCTCCTGCCGAACACTTTTTCTTCTCTACTCAGGCTCCCTTCTTTCCAGCCTCGCTCTGGGGCAAGTTTGCGCAGTAGCGCCCGCATGGGTCACGTCTTCCTCCCTCCCCTCCTGAACACGCTCACGCTGCCCCCTCGGATCAAAATGGCGGCAGAAGTGGCAGTGTAGAAGAAAAAGTAAGTGTTCAGCAGGAGGGGGAAGAAAGGGCTCGAAGGGAAGGGGGAGAAAGAGGTCTCTGTCGAATGCTGGCATGGACAAACTTGGACATTCTAGGTGTTTTGGACTCCAACTCCCACCATTCCTAGCAGCCTCAGGCTCTTTTCCTTTTCCCCCTCAGCCACTTAAGCAGGAAAGGGCCTCAGGCTGTTAGGAATGGTGGGAGTTGGAGTCCAAAGCACCCAGAGGGCCAAAGTTTTCCCATGCCTGTTTTAGGGACCTTAAAGTGGTGAGCCTTCTTCCAACATTGTGATTCTGGATAGAAAACAAACAACAACATAGCATAACATTGTTTGAGTCCACAGTGTCCATTGGGTGTAGGTGAACTACAACTTCCAAACTCAAGCTCAATTCCCAAGCAAACCCTTTCAGCACTTTCTGTTGGTAATGAGAGTTCAATATGCCAAGTTTGGTTCAATTCCATTCTTGCAAGAGTTCAGGATGCTCTTTGATTTTGTGTTAACTATAAATCCCAGAAACTGTAACTCCCAAATGTCAAGGTCTATTTTCCCCAAACTCCATCTGTGTTCACATTTGGGCATATTGAGTATTCACGCCAAGTTTGGTCCTGATCCAACATTGTTTGAGTCCACAGTGCTCTCTGGATATAGGTGAACTACAACTCCAAAACCCAAGGTCAATGCCCACCAAACTCTTATAGTATTTTCTCTTGCTTATGGGAGTTCTGTGTGGGAAGTTTGTGTCTTTCTGCCATTCCTGCCAGGATATCTATGTTGTGTTCATCGAAACAGGCCCAGGTTTCACACTGAGTGTATAAATACATTTAAAAACATATTAACTATATGTATTACTGTGTTAGAGTGTCATTTTGTGTCATTTTGGTTGGTGGTGTGCCCCAGGATTTTGTAAATGGAAAAAATGTGCCGCGGCTCAAAAAAGCTTGAAAAACACTGGCCTAGAGCATCCCGATGGATGGCGATTAATAAGAAATAAAGTGATGATGTTGATGATGATATGTCTATAGTGGCAGACACTATGAATCATAGATTCATATTTATTTATTTATCTTCATTATTTATCTTCATATCTTCCCCGCCCTTCTCTCACAGGAGGACTCAGGGCGGCTTCACATATGAATCAATGATGCAATCCACATATACATTCAATTAAAACAATTGGCACAGTTAAAAACATTATAAAATCATCAATAAAATTCCTTAACATTCAAATTATCATGCCACTAAACCAGAGTCCAGCCAAACAGATCCCGTATCGTCACTTCATAAAATTCAAGTCCAACTGCTATTACCCACTAATCAATACCTTTAGTCAAACACCTGGGCCCACAGCGAGGCCTTTAGTTGTTTCCTAAAGGACAGGAGGGAGGTGGCCAACCTGATGTCCTTAGGAAGGGAGTTCCACAGAATTATAGAGTTGGAAGAGACCTCATGGGCCATCCAGTCCAATCCCTTGCCAAGAAGCAGGAAAATTACATTCAAAGCACCCCCGACAGATGGCCATCCAGCCTCTGTCTAAAAGCCTCCAAAGAAGGAGCTCTACCATACTCCAGGGCAGAGAGTTCCACTGCTGAACAGCTCTCACAGTCAGGAAGTTCTTCCTCATGTTCAGGTGGAATCTCCTTTCTTGTAGTTTGAAGCCATTGTTCCGCGTCCTAGTCTCCGGGGCAGCGGAAAACAAGCTTGCTCCCTCCTCCCTATGACTTCCTCTTCCTTCCACATATTTATACATAGCTATCATGTCTCCTCTCAGCCTTCTCTTCTTCAGGCTAAACATGCTTAGGTCTTTAAGCTGCTCCTCATAGGGCTTGCTCTCCAGACCCTTGATGATTTAATCACTCTCCTCTGGACACATTCCAGCTATGACAGTAATGATGTCATCAGGAAACAAAAATAATAATGTTTTGCTGCAGATTTTCATTTGTCATCACAGTCCAGACACTTCCCGGATGAGAGTCCAACAATAGTCACCCAACATAGACGGATTACACTTGCCCTGATACCATTTCTCCATCTTGGCAATGTCCTAATAAAACCTTTCACCATGTTCGTCACTCACATCGCCCAGCTTGTCTGGAAAGAAGACCATGTGGGAATGAAGAAAATGTATCTTCCGTGATGTGCTGCACTGCACCCCATTGATTTGTATGCCTGAGGCAGACTTCCAACCTGTTGGACATAATCTGGTGCTTTATAGCTGTCGAGAAAGTTAAAACAACATTTTCAAAGGATGTCCATGCAACATGTTCTGCACCCTATAGAACAGTGTTTTTCAACCTTTTTTGAGCCGCGGCACACTTTTTACATTTACAAAATTCTGCGGCACACCACCAACCAAAATGACACAAAATGACACTCTAACAAAGTAATACGTATAGTTAATATGTTTTTAAATGTATTTATACACTCAGTGTGAAACCTGGGCCTGTTTTAATGAACACAACATAGATATGACTTCCTCTCACATATTTATACATGGCTAACATGTCTTCTCTCAGCCTTCTCTTTTTCAGGCTAAATATGCCCAGCTCTTCAAGTCACTCCTCATAGGGCTTGTTCTCCAGACCTTTGTGAAATTTCACCCTGAATGAAACTTGCTTCCAGTTAATTATGGATGTCATGAGAATGTTATAGACAGTTCCTGGGGGCGGGGGGACTCTCAAAAAATACAGTAAAATATTTTTAAAAAACATTTCCAAGCGGAGAGGCTAAATTTGTTTCTTGGAAACCTGTGAGGGGGCTGCTAAGAGGGGGGGGGAGTGCCAATTTCCCACGACACTAGTGTGCCATGGCGCACTGGTTGGGAAACACTGCTATAGAAGACCATCAAAGCAGCTATCCTTCATCACATCTCGGGATTTGTGGCCCAATGAAAACACATTCTTTTATCTTTGCATCGCTAATGTTTGGAAACATCTGCTGCAAATAAATTAAGGCTTCACTTTGTTCGTTGTCAAAAATGAAGTTTTTCATTAAACCCAAGGTTGATGTGTAAAGGTGGAAGAAATATCTTATTTGGCTCAACCAATGGGTCACGTGCAACATTCTTCTGCCATGGAACCAATTTATTGCAGGGAGGCCAGTCTTTTCTGATATAATGCAAATCCCTTGTTCGACTGTCTCACTTGCAAAGGAAACAGTAATACTTTGTGTAACCAAGCTGCAGACCTAGTAGACTTGCAACTACCTTAACATCACCACACAAATAGCAGTTGGGTTTTTTTTCTCCAGGTTTTTGGAGTCATTTTGTGTTTTTTATTTATTCTTTTTTTTAAAAAAAATTATACATAACCATAATTACCATACTTCTTTTCCTTTTTCATTCCCTTCTCCCTTCACACATCCACCCCTTCCCTGTTGACAACTTAATCCTTTTGTTTCCCGTTACATGAGCCTTCTTTCCCTTCTATCCAATTTATGCTTCCAGCTTTCATCATCTGGTTTAACTGCCTGTAACCATCTGTTAAATGGAGTCCACATTTCTTTAATTTTCTTCTGTTTGTCTGACCATGTTTTTTGTTTCTTATAATGTCCATAATATCCCGTTGTATTTGGTCCCACACATATTCATACCGTTTTTCAAGTGTCCGTTTCTTTTTATCTTTCCACCCCAAGGTATGAATGTGTGTGCTGCTCTACGCATCATCATCATTAATTCTTGGTCTTGATCCTTAAGTCTTCTATCACCATAAGTCCCTATTAACAAAATTTGCATATTTATATCACATTTTCTTTTAGTATATAATTCAACCTGGTTTAGAATTTGATTCCAGAATTTTTTGGTATGTTTTCACTCTCCCACCATAGATGTCAATACCATGCTTCCCAACTCCCACAATGTCAACATTTGGGATTTAATCTCTGAATCATATGTGCCAGCTGAATTGGTGTTCTGTACCATTTCATTATTATTTTCAGTTCTAATTCCTTATATTTTTCTATTTTTACTTTATTTAAACCATTGATTACCTTTTCTATTCTTTCTTTTCCTAAGCCCCCTTCCTTTTTCCACTTGTTTTCCATTGTTCTATGCATGGATTCCTTATCTTCTATCATTCTTCCACAACTTGGAGTTGTGCTTCAAGTATTGAAGGCATTTCAGCAGAAGTTGAATGTTTTCATATGATTCTTCCATATGAACCTCATGTCCAACAGGTATAAAACGGTAGATATATCCTTGTTGTGCCGCATACAGCCTTCAAACTTTCAAATTTGTCAAAGGTATTTTGGTTGTGCTTTTTCTGCATGGCAGGGGATTGGACTAAATGGCCCATGTGGTCTCTTTCAACAATTCAACTGTTTCAATTATTCTATGAGTCTATGAATGATGAGTCAATAAAAATCACCATTCTGTTGGGTCATGGTTGCATTCGGGAGCACAAAACAATCCGCTGATGTCACAGCAAAAGGTCAGACTGTCTGCTTGGCTAAAATATTTTGTCAAATCTTCATCATGGTTGAGAATTTTTGAGATTTTCATAGCAAATGATAAAAGATTCCATCCTTGCAGTCTTGATCCAAGCAGCTCCGTCTGACTCTTCGATAAACCCAAATCTCTGACCAGATATTATGTATGCGTTGGCAGGCTGCAGGAAAGTAGGGTCTGGCCTAACTGGTGCTTTTCCAAGGAGGGAGAAAAGGATATAATAATATTTGGGTGCATGGAGATGAATGTGTGTACATGTGTGTGAATGTTGAGTGAAAACATAATTCCTGTTTGTTAGCCAATGTAATTGTAAATCCATTGTAGTTGCATAGAATCTGTATGTCTGTATGTCCAATGTCATTCTTTGTCTAAATGTTTTTCTGTAATCTGATCTACCCTCTCACACTGGAAATTGCAATAAATAGAGCCTAAGCTTTAAAGCAGTGGTTCCCAAAGTGGGCAGTACCACTCTCTGGTGGGCGGTGGGCCGATCTAGGGGGCGCTGGAAGACTCGGGATAATTTGGGGGGCGCTGAACCCCTGTAAGGGGGTGGTGGGGGCGGTGGCGTGAGCCAGGTGACAGGCAACCATCCATCTCTGTGTGCCTCTCCCTTCTTCCTCCTCCTGCTCCCTCCTCCTCCTCTCGCCAAGCAAGGGATAATAATAATAATAATAATAATACCTTTGGGGTTCCCTTCCAACTGGTTGACAATAATATATTATTATAACAATAATAATAATGTCCTTCAACATATTTAGTTGAACATAGATTCAGTGCGGTAACCAATGTATTAACAAAAAAAGAAACCGATTGCAAAATAGTCAATCGCAATAATTTGAGATTACTGTTGATGAAAAATAGAGCCAAGGATTACTAGATTGGTAGCAGCATACCAGGTTCATCCTTCTCATTAAGATGATTTCGAATGTTTTAACTTTTTTTGTATTACCTTTCTATTCTAAGTTCAATAAATAGTTTCATAATTTCAAACTTCAATGTTTCTAATTTACAACTTTCTTTATTATATTTTACAAAAAAGCTAGAAATAATAATACATAGATCTTTCTGTTTAATTGCTATTAAAAAAATTTAAAAAATTAATTTCTAGGGGGGCGGTGAGTACATTTTTTTTCTGGAAAGGGGGCAGTAGACCAAAAAAGTTTGGGAACCACTCAGGGCCGTAGCCAGGATTTTGATTCGGGGCTGAGTTTGGTTCGGGGGGCTGAGACTGGGTGGAAGAGGGTCTACCCTAGCAAACCTTTTGTATTGTTATCCCAATAACCCCATTAATGTGGGATATAATGAGCATGGTGATCAGATCATGATATGAATAAACATAACAGTTTAAATAATGTACCAGTAAGGCCTTTTCGCGGACCACCCTGAGAATTTGGGGGGCTGAAGCCCCCTTAGCCCCCCTGGCTACATGCCTGGAACCACTGCTTTAAAGTTATTGAAATGTCTCATGAAAACCTTTCATATATCTATCTATCTATCTATCTATCTATCATCTATAGGTATAATAAAAGTCAGTGTTTGCAGAGGAATATGTGCCAGCGTTTCAATTGGCTCCCAATGCAGGATCATTTGCATAACGGTCTGATTGGCCAGCCAGCCAACATTCCGAAACTCTAAACTGCCAGGGGGGGGGGTCGCCCAGCCAGGCCCGGATTACCCATAAGGCCACCCGAGGCCATGGCCTCGGGCAGCACGTTTGGGAGGGCAGCGGATCCGGACCCCAAATTTTTAAAAATCCCCCCAAAAATTTACCAAAAAAAAGGGCCCATGCTTTAGGAGGGAGGGAGGGAGGATCGGATCCGCTCCTTACTCGGCCCCTCGGCTCCGCGCCTCCTCGCCGGATTGAAGGAAGGAGGGCGGGGCGAGGAGGAGAAAGAGGCGCCCTCCCGCCGTGCATCCTGCGCGCCACCCACCCCTTTTCGGCGGGGCTGGCGCGACTCCTCTCTGCCTCCTTCCCGGCGTGGCGTGGCCAGGCAGGGAGGAGGAGGCGAAGCCGCACCGCCACCCCTCCTCCCTTGCGTGGCGTGACGACGCAAGGGAGGAGGAGGGCCGGCAGCGCGACTTCTCCCCCGCCTCCTTCTCCCTGCCTGGCCACGCCAAGCCAGGGAGGCGGGGAGAAGCCGCGCCGCTGCCCTTCTCCCTTGCGTCGCCACGCCACGCAAGGGAGGAGGGGTGGCGGCGCGTCTTCGCCTCCTCCTCGACACCAGGCAGGGAGAAGGAGGCGGAGAGAAGTCGCGCTGCCGGCCCTCCTCCCTTGCGTCACCACTGGGACTGGGATCCTATCATTATTAGGGGCATTTTTAGAACTGTGCACTGCAATATGTTATTCCCTGTACGTTATTACAGTACTTACAGTATATTTTGCCCGTCTCTTCTCGCAGGGGACTCAGGGCAGATTACAATGTACATATACATGGTAAACATTCAATGTCATAGACACACAACATATACAGACAGACACTCAGAGGCTATTTAACATTCCAGCTCCTGGCCACCAGGGGAGCTGTTGCTTCCTCATTCTTTGCATACTTCCTGGAGATTTTTATGGCCTCCTAAATCAGTTAAATCAGCCTCCCCACAAAGTGGTACCTAAATTTCCTACTTGACAGATGCCACTGTCTTTCGGGCTGCAAAGGTCGATAACAAGCTACACAATTTTGGTCGAGAGCTCACTCCGACCCAGGCTGGCTTCAAACTCATGACCTTTCAGTCAATAGTGATCTTAATGCAGCTGACTCCCAGCCAGCTGCACCACAGTCTCATAGGCCTATTCTTAAAATCCAAAATCTAACAATGACTATTTTTAATGTTTATCCTTACCAAATTAAACTGGGCAACATCGGGTACCTAAGCAACATGATCAAGTTTGAGGGGGATGACTTAATATGATGTGAGACCATCTACAACCTGACCCATTTTACTATTGAAACCATTCATAATTTTTTCCCAAATAACCAGGACCAAACTTGGCACACAGACACCTGGTACCCCAATTTACGTCCTGGTGCAGTTTGAGGGAGGATGGAAAGCAGATGATAGGATTTACAGCACATTCACCCGTTTTCAGACACCACTGTGACTCCCACCAATGGCAAATCTGGACCAAAATTGAGTTTTCTTAAGACATAGCATAATATATGACCAAACTGATATTACCTAACATCCGAAAACAAACAATACCCTTTTCAAATAACCTGGGCAGCGCCAGGTCCCCAAGCCAATGGGACTCGCAGTACCTTCACTAAGTTCCTGAGACCACTGCAAGCCACATAAACATCTAATAGGAACCAACCTTGGCACACAATGCCTTCCTCAAATAACCCGGGCACCGCCGGGTCCTCAGCTAGTCGTGTGTGTGTGTGTGCGTGTGTATGTGTGTGTGTGTATATATATGATTTATTGCTTATTTCACATAGACTCAGGGGTTTCTCAATACAGGTGTGCAACACACCTACACATTGCAGCCAATACACTAACATGTTGTGACACACAGTCCGGAAAGCTCTGGTCTATAGGTTGTATAAAGTATGCATATTCCTTACCTTAAAAATCCTATAAAAATTCATGGGGTTGCCTTTAGTCAACTGGCAACTTGACAGCATATTCACATAGACATGCTCCAGTTGAGTATAAATGAAGCCTCATATCTTTATGCTTAAAAAAAACCCCTCCATGTTAAATGGGCTGTTTCACCATACTATAGCTGTTGGATTGGGCTGGGGAGCAAAAAACCCAATCAAGCTGTTTAACACCAAACTGCCAGGTAGCTCTGTATCCACAATATTTACTCTAAAGTTAGCTCCAGGTCTTTTTCTTTCTCCCCCCCCCCCCCCTTTTAAAGACTGGAATTAGTTATTAAAAGGTTATACTGTGTGAAACTTTTTCCACCTTTTCCACCAAGCGTGAAAATGTACTGCTTGCCAAGCTCAAGGACATAAAACACTGCCTTTGTCCAGATTATGTGTGGGTGGGCAAGGCACAAGCTTCCTTGCTCTTTTCCTCCACCTCCTCTTCTCCCAAGGCACTTCAGTGGAGAAAACTGTTATTTTGGGTTCCTGGCTCCTGCCAAACAGCAATTATATAATTGTGCTTAGTTAAAGGGTGGATTTTTAGCAACAACAAATAAGGTAGGGACATACCAAACACTGGGTGGGACAGCCACTAAATTTTCGGGAAAATCTGTCTCTAACATTTTAATAACTACATTCAGATTTATTTTCCAAATCCAAGTTCTTTCTATCTTGAATATGAAAAAAAATTGCAAATTTGGGTACATTCTGCCAAAAAGTCTTGAAATGAACTGCTTCTCAATGGCCCCATTCACATTGCCATATAATGCAGTTTGAAATCGCATTATATGGTCAGGGTAGATGCATACTAGAGTTGTGCTTTCAGAGAGAACCTTGACCCATTTCGTGCCCCAACTTTTGGTGGGGGCCCCGATCCATTTTTTGGGAGCCTGCCGAAATCAGGAGGGCAGATATCTGTTTTCACTCAGGGGTGCTGAAAGACCCGTTTTCTATCAGCCCATTATGGGGGAGGGGGCTCCCCAGGCTCCCCATCCAGTCATTTGAGGCACTGAAAATGTTTTACCCTAGAGGAGAGGTGCTCTGCTGCAGGTAGGTGCATGCGCTTTCTGGTCCTGCATGCCACACACACACACTCTCTCTCTCTTTCTCTCTTTCCAAGGAAAGGAGACAAATTCTTATTCTTAGTCTAGAGCAGTGATTTTCAACCTTTTTTGAGCCGTGGCACATTTTTTACATTTACAAAATCCTGGGGCACACCACCAACCAAAATGACACAAAATGACACTCTAACACAGTAATACATATAGTTAATATGTTTTTAAATGTATTTATACACTCAGTGTGAAACCTGGGCCTGTTTCGATGAACACAAAATAGATATCCTGGCAGGAATGGTAGAAAAAAACTCTAACTTTGTTTACTTAGCCGCTTTTGAGCGAATTCAAGATGGCGCAACCATAGCACTCTTGCATCACTTCTTAGGTGATGCGAGAGTGCTATGGTTCCATTTCTTAAAGGGACAGATGCGCCTTATAGTTTATATATGAATGCAGCTTGAAAATAATTTTCCACGGCACACCTGATGATCTCTCATGGCACACTAGTGTTCCGCGGCACACTGGTTGAAAATCACTGGTCTAGAGGAGGCACTCAGCTGCAGGCAGGTGAGTGAGCTTTCTGGCCCTGCACGCCACACACGCATGCACTCTCTTTCAAAGGAAAGAAGGCATGGAACGCCATGTGCTCATAAAAAGCAGGCAAGGAGCCAGGATTGGCTCCCACTTGCTTTCATGTCTTGCTGATTTTTGTACCAGGAGGTAATGAAAGTAACGAAAGAACGAATGAAACAAAGGAAAATGGTTCTGTGCACAACTCCAATGCATACAATGCACTTCCACTACAATGTAGATGGGGCCCATGGGGTCAAATTTAATTGGCATTGTAATTCCCAGCATGGAAAGGGTCACAACTGAACTTGTTTGCTGAAAAGATGTTAGGAAATAAACAACAAGTGGCAACCCTAATTAAGGCCTCACATGGTTGAAAACACTAGGATTAAATCTTAGTGAAATTAGTGTGCTTAACATGCTTAGCAATGCCTCATTCATACTCCTTTCAGTTGTACAAAAGGGGGGAAATCATCCGTCTCTAGTTGAAGAAACAAAAATGGTTCCTGATTATTTCAATTAAGCAGATTAAACTGCTGCAACTTGGTTTTCATTATTTTAAATCCTACCAATTAAATTCAATTAATTTAAAATCCTCATTAATTCTTAATAAGTATAAATTTTAATCTTCTGCCCACTAACTTCCCTACATCTGTGACCACACAAGAAAAATACTACCCCTTTCCTTAGCAAAAGAAAGAAAGAAAGGAAAAGAGAGTAATATTCAAATAAATCTCTACATTCACCAAACTGAAAATCCTGACAGTGCTTCTGGTTGCCAATCAGACTCCAAAACTCAGGGAGGAAACTTTACACCTTCCGCTCAATGTGCCAGTTTTACAAGGCATAATGGATTCATTATTTCTATAAATGTAGTTGTAGGTGTGATCTTAACCAACCCGATGGAAAAACGTCAAACATTCACACACAAATAAGGCTTGTTCTATCACACCACCAGCCTAACTGTAAAGGAAAGAGTGTGATGATAAACTTGGGCATACCAAAAAAGGTGGATGCTTTGAAGTCTCCGATGGAAACTTGGGAAAAGGTGGAACATGTTATTACTAAATATAGGTGCTATTGTAGTTCAGTTAGTGACACAATTATGGTTGATCTCAGATGGAAAACTATCTCAGACTGAACCTAGGTCTAATTTCATCTAAGTGTGAGAGGAGGACAAGATTAACACAACCCAGTTGTGTGAACTCTTATATATACTAAATGTATATACGAGGGCAGGTCAATAAGTCAGTGACTTTTTGAATGAAACACAGGTTTTTGGATAAAAAATCATTTTATTTTTCAACGTAGTCTCCTTTTGAGCTCTATACACTTTGTCCAACATATCTCCAATTTTTTATCACTTCCAAAAAATAAGATTTGTCGAAATCATCAAAATAGGTATTTTTTGTGAGACGATTTCATTGTTGGAGTCAAATCTCTTTCCACCGAGCCATTTCTTCAGGTTTGGAAACAAGAAATAGTCACTCAGGCTAAATCCGGAGAATAGGGCGGATGAGGGAGCAATTCGTATCCCAATTCATGGATTGCTCCCATGGCAACTGCACCTGTGTGCACCCTTGCATTGTCTTGGTGCAAAAAACTTTTTTTCTTGGCCAAATGTGGTCGTGTGTTTTTTTCAAATCCTCATTAAATCAACCCAATAAGTTGGCATAATATTCGCCATTGATTGTTTTACCCTTTTGAAGGTAGTCAATGTGGATTATACTGCATACGTCCGAAAAAACGGTCGCCATGACTTTATTGGCTGACAAACCCACCTTGGCCTTCTTTGACGCCGATTCACCCCGAGAAACCCACTGTTTTGACTGCTGTTTGGTCTCTGGTGTGTTGTGGTGGATCCACATTTCATCCACGGTTACGAAACGGCGCAAAAATTAGTCCATATTGCAGTTGAACAACGCCAAACACTCCTGCGAAATTATCACATGATTGTGTTTGTGGTCGATTGTGAGCAAACGCGGCACCCATCTTGCGGAAAGCTTTCTCATACCCAAGTGATCATTTAAAATTGAAACCACTGAGCCATGTGAGATGCCTATGGCTTCCACAATCTCTTGCACTTTCAATCTTCGATCGGCCAACACCATATCGTGAATGTTTTCAATTGTTTCGGGTGTAGAGACCTCAACTGGGCGTCCAGAACATTCGCCATCTTCCGTGCTTGTATGGCCACAACAAAATTCACTAAACCACTTTTTTACCATTGAAATGGATGGTGCAGAGTCCCCATAGTATTTATCAAGCTTAGCCTTGGTTTGAGTGATGGTTTTTCCCCCGCAAAAAATAATGCTTAATGAGCACACGAAATTCACTTTTTTCCATTTTCTCCTCAAATCACGCGGTAGTCTGCTATCAATGGCTGTCAAACACAAACTAAGTGACACAGCTTGTTCAAATTTTGACAGGAGTCAACTGACAGATGCCTGTTGACAGGAGCAGTGTTGCCCTTTCAGTTAAGAGGCGGGAAATTCAAAAAGTCACGGACTTATTGACCCGCTCTGGTATATGTAAGAATATAATGCAGTTCCATCTACTTTGGAACTGCATTATAAGTCAGTGTAGACTTATAACGCAGTTTAACTGTACGGAGCTGTATTTTATAAGTCTATACCGACCACATAATGCTGTTGGAACTGCATTATATGGCAGTGTAGATGGATCCGGAGACAGCAGGACAAGAGACAGATCATTGGGGAACATTTTAAAACATATTTCCATTGAGTTAGATTTTTCAGCTGTTTAGACTTAAATGGGCATGCTGATTTCAAAACTGCAGTTAGTTTTCTTCTAGCATGCCAAGTTTTTTCTCTACAGCTTATTTTAATGTGGCCACTCTAGGCTGCATCGAGGGAAGCCCTAGTATGTCCATTTATTGGCTGAGAAAAAAACCTCCCTTGAGTGGTAAGGGTGGGGGTGACTATTGAGGCATCAGAGGATTCTTCTGACTGTTCAGGGGATGAGTCGGCCATGGATGATGAGTGTCAAAGTAAAGAGTCTATGAGTGATCGGAGGGAATTGCCGGCAGATGAGGCTGATGTTTTGGATTCTTCAGCTCATTCCCAGGCAATGGAAAAATGAAAGTACCAGTTCCCTGAAGAAACAGCCTTGGGACTATGGGGAGATTTCAAGGGAAGACCGATTAGACCTGAGAATAAAGGGTATGAAAAGTCAGCAAACTAGATATTCTCAGAGATAAGGGCCAGAGATCCAGGTGTGTGAGACATGATGCCATGGGTGGCTTCGAGGACTTAAATTAAATGGGATGTTTTCAAGTCTTTCAGAGTAGATGACGTTGCTAAAAGAGATTGTTCTCCTATTTCTGCTCTCAAGTCCTTGGTTCAAGTATTATCAAGTTTCCTGTTCCTGTAGGCTATATGCCTGTGTTTCCTTGGAGCACTGCATTGGGAAATTTTCTGTTTTCATGTTCATAGATATACCTTTGGATTAATTCTGCAGTTTCTTGATTCCTTGGCTTTATGTTCCTTGATATATTTGAATTAAGGCTATTTTGTATTTTCTATTCTACTAACCCTTTCAGATTTGCCCTTTCCCCTCTTTTTTTGGGCATCGAATCGTTGCTGCCATAAACTGCCCTGAGTCACCTGAGGGCTGAGAAGAGCGGTATACAAATGCAGTAAATAAATAAATAAATAAATAAATGTATATGCTTTCTTTAATAAACATGTTTATATTGAATTACTGGACTCTAGCGTGGTGCTGGGTGAAAGGGTGTTCCAGTGCTAGAGTGAAACAATTATCTTGGAGACCAGCAAAAGGTTCATACTTGTCCAGGCTAATTTATTTATTTATTTATTTATTTCAGGATTTTGCCCCGCTCTTCTCAACCCCCGAGGGGGGACTCAGAGCGGCTTACAGTAAGGCGCACCGATGCCCACACAGCAACAATACAAGACCCCAGAACCCTCAACAACCAAAATACAATTAAAATACATCAAAATACAACCATCCAAATATCATACGCATTCATTCCAGATGAAAACAATGTTCTGGCCATAAAAGCATTGGCCCTGATCATCCACTTTCCGTTAAAATCCCATCTAAAGTGCTGCCTTGTGCTGGTGTGCAAACGCCTGGTCCCACAGCCAGGATTTTACTTTTTTCCTGAATGCCAGGAGGGATGAGGTGGATCGTACATCGATAGGGAGCGCATTCCACAGGAGGAGCCACCACCGAGAAGGCCCTATCCCTCATCCCCACCATCCACATTTGAGAAGTAGGCGGGAGCGAAAGCAGGGCCTCCCCGGATGATCTTAGATTACGGGGTGGGATGTAGCGGCTGATGCGTTCGGACAAGTATGCTGGGCCAGAACCGTATAGAGCTTTAAAGGTCAAAACCAGCACTTTGAATTGAGCCCGGAATTGGACAGGCAGCCAGTGTAATTGGTTACACTTGAGACAGTGTGGTGAGAGGTTGTGTGCCGCTCTACGTAGTGAATCGTATTCTGAAGTGTAGTCCGAGTTCATGTCTGCATATAAGGAGTTAGCAGAATTTATTTTTTATTTACACATGTACTTATGTAAATGTAAGTGACAGCAACAATTAAGATTTTGAAATAGAAGATGGCTCAGTTCATAAGGGATTTGAACAGAATGAGTTGAATGACTTGGGACTATCCAAAAAGGCTTCAGAACTCCTAGCACAAACTTTTCACAAGAAAAAATTGCTTGAAAGCAGGTATCCTACTTTCGAAGGTATCCTACTTTCCATCAAGAGAAAGTGCATTTCTGAAGTACTTTCGAAGTGACGGAGGATTTGTGTACTACTATAACACACTTGGTTTAATGGAGGAATAGGGAATTCCAATCAATAATGCAACTGAATGGTGACTGTTCATCAATAGCTCAAAGCAGAGCTTGGCCTGTGTCCTCCTCCACAATGGCAATTTATTTGGTGCAGTCTCAATTGGCCATTCATGTCAACAGATTAAACATTCCAGGAAAAGATATAAGTGCATTTTTACCTTAATATGTATGTTTGGTATTGGAATTGTATGACTTGTACACAATTTGACTTACAGTGTGTGTATATCCTCTTCTGTTAATAAAATAACTATAAACAAACAGTATATTTTTCTTTCTTTTTACCTTATATGTACATTTTGTATGATATTTGGGATTGGGGGGGGGGGGTTCCTGTATCTTAAAAAGTTGATGTGATAGAAAAAAAACTGTGGCTATTTTAGGATTCAAATGCCAAAGTTTGTCAAAAACAAAGTGTAAGATCTAACTCAAAGAAAATGGCGTTCCCAAATGATGTGTAACTCTGGCCAACTCACATTTGGGTGCCTGAAATGTTAGACCTCTTCCTGCGGATTCAAAAATGGCACCAGTTTTAACCTACCACCTTTAGTTTTTGAGATACAGAATATATAGCATCTATCAGTTGCCATCTGCTCACTCATAGAAAACTAGAACTGATGCCATCTATCCAATGTAAATGTTTTGAATCAGTGCCCCCAAATAACCCCAGAACACACGAAAAAATCAAGATACCAAGACATTTTTGTTGTTGTTGGGCTGTGTAATAGAACATACATGTCAGAGCTGATATATTTTGATGCAAATGGGTTGGGAAACACTGACCTATACACACACACACACCTTGAGATGTTGCCCAAGTCTAAACATGAATGACATTCAGTTATGCTCATATACATCTTATGCACATAGTCTGAAGATAGATAGATAGATAGATAGATAGATAGATAGATAGATAGATGAAATAAAGTTTGTATGCACTTAACCATCAGAGAGAAGAGGTGTCATTATCTCATCTACCTGTGTGGACAATTTTGGAATATTTTGGGTTTCAGAATTCAGCTTAGGAAATACATGATTCTATGTCCCTGCATGTTTGTTCCTGCCTGGCAGGGAGTTGGACTGGATGGTACTTGTGGTCTCTTCAACCACTATAATTCTACACTTTAATTAATGGTTACTCCATTAAGCAAACTGTCAGCTATTTGGCTTAGGTAATATGGTACCAGGAACAGTAATTGGTAACTTCTTTTAGGAGTACGTATTGTAATAGTGGTCTAGTAAATGCTGGCTAAAAACCAAGATACACCTACAGGCAACTATTTTGCTTCCATTTCAGTTCTCCCTTCACATAAGCAAGCAAAGCCAGGAAGCATAAAGTAATAGAACCATAGAATCATAGAGTTGGAAGAGACCTCATGGGCTATTTAGTCCAACCCCCTGCCAAGGAGCAGGAAAATCGCATTCAAAGCACCCTCAACAAGTCATCCAGCCTCTGTTTAAAAGTCTTCAAAGAAGGAGCCTCCATCACACTCCGGAGCAGGGAGTTCCACTGCTGAACAGGTATCACAGCTAGGAAGTTTTTCCTCATGTTCAGGTGGAATCTCCTTTCCTGTACTTTGAAGCCATTGTTCTGCATCCTTGTCTCCAGAGCAGCAGAACCAACCATGAGATTATTTTCGTTGCTACTTCATAACTGTAATTTTGCTACTGTTATGAATCGTAATGTAAATATATGATATGCCAGATGTATTTTCACTCACTGGACCAAATTTGGCACAAATACCCGATATGCCCAAATTTGAATACTGGTGGGGTTGGTGGGGGTGTATTGATATTGTCCTTTGGGAGTTGTAGTTGCTGGGCTTTATAGTTAACCTACAATCAAAGAGCATTCTGAACTTCACCCATGATGGAATTGAACCAAACTTGGCACACAGAACTCCCATGACCAACAGAAAAAACTGGAAGGGTTTGATGGGCATTGACTTCGAGTTTTGGAGTTGTAGTTTTTCTACATCCTGAGAGCACTGTGGACTCAAACAATGATGGATTTAGACCAAACTTGACAATAATATTCAATATGCCCAAATATGAAGACTGGTGGAGTTTGGGAAAAGAGACTTGATATTTAGGAGTTGTAGTTGCTGGGATTTATAGTTCATCTGCCATCAAAGAGCATTCTGAACCCCACCAATGATAAAAATGGGCCAAATTTCTCACACAGAACCCCCATGACCAATAGAAAATACTGTGTTTTCGGGTGATCTTTGGCAACCCCTCTGGCACCCCCTCGCGACCTCCCCAGGGGTCCCGACCCCCAGGTTGAGAAACACTGCCTTAATACTTGGCCCTCATCATGTCTCCTCTCATTCTTCACTTCTGCAGGCTAAACATACCCAGCTCTTTAAGCCACTGCTCATAGGGCTTATTCTCCAGAGCCTTGATCATTTTAGTCGCCCTTCTCTGGACACATTCCAGCTTGTCAACGTCTCCCTTCAATTATGTTGCCCAGAATAGGACACAGTATTCCAGGTGTGGTCTGTCCAAGACAGAATAGAGGGCTAGCATGATTTCCCTGGATCTAGACACTAGACTCCTATTCATGCAGGCCAAAATCCCATCGGCTTTTTTTGCCGCAGCATGACGTTGTTGGCTGATGTTTAACTTGTTGTCCATGAGAACTCCAAAATCTTTTTCACACATACTGCCGTCAAGCAAAACGTCCCCCATTCTGTATCTTTGCATTTCATTTTTTCTAAGAAGAGTATCTTGCATTTGTCACTGTTGAACTTCCTTTTGTTAGTTTTGCCAATCAACTCTCTAATCTGTTAAGATCATTTTGAATTCTGCTCCTGTCTTCTGGAGTATTAGCTATCCTTCCTAATTTGGTGTTCTTTGCTAACTTGATGTGCATGCCTTCTAACCCTTCATCTAATAATAATAAACTTTATTTGTACCCCGCCCCTTCTCCCCAACGGGGACTCAGGGCAGTTCACATGAGGCCAAGCCCAAACAACAAATTACAATAAAATCAAATCAAAAACATCAGCATATACACACTAAAAATACATACATATAAATAAAACGATATACAGCTAGATATCTAAAATTACAAGGACAGGGCGGGCCTTCATCTAAGCCAGTGATTCTCTAAGTGGGCGGTACCACCCCCTGGTGGGCGGTGGGGAGTTCCAGGGGGGGCGCTGAGAGCCTCCGGTGAATTTAGGGGGCACTGAAGGCCAGTAAGGGGGCGGTGGCATTGGCAGGAACAAACACTTGCATGCCTGCTAGTTGGAATCCCCAGGCAGGCGATGCCTAGAAACCGCAGCATCCTCCGTCTTCCTCACCTCAACTCCGCCCACGGCCATGCAGTCCAGTATGGCTGTGGGTAGAGTTGAGGAGAGAAAGGGGGCGGGTGCTGCGGTTTCCAGGTAACGCCTGCCCGGGGATTCCAACTGGCAGGCGCACACACTTGCGCACTTGTGAGTGTGCGCCTGCCAGTTAAAATCCCCGGGCAGGCATTGCCTGCAAACCGCAGCGCCAGCCCCCTTCCTCTCCTCAACTCCGTCCACGGCCATGCAAATACATCCTGCATATTAGATATTTACATTAGAATTCATAAGAGTAGCAAAATTATTTATGAAGTAGCAACAAAACTATGGTTGGGGGTCACCACAACATGAGGAACCTTATTTAGGGGTCACGGCATTAGAAAGGTTGAGAACCACTGCATTAATATATTTCTGTTTAATTGCTATTAAAAAAATTAAAAAATAATTTCTAGGGGGGAGGTGAGTAATTTTTTTTTTCTGGAAAGGCCAAAAAGGGTTTGGGAGCAACTGATCTAAGTCATTAACAAAGATGTTGAACAGAACCACTATTAACTGTAATATTTTGTTATTTAAGAACCAGGAATGATAATTTATGCAAGCCAGGATTTGGAAACCAACTTTAACAATATTATTGTATTATGTTGCCCTGAGTCCCACTCTGGGGGTGAAAAGAACGGGATACAAATATGTGAAATAGATAAATATAGCTCTTGTCCAT
The DNA here is from genome assembly GCA_030556195.1 of Anolis apletophallus. Lineage (NCBI taxonomy): Eukaryota > Metazoa > Chordata > Lepidosauria > Squamata > Anolidae > Anolis > Anolis apletophallus. Next base: position 184,674,470 of record JARBWK010000002.1, read on the forward strand.
AGTTTCCGGTGAACCAGAGACTCCTGGCTTGATTCCTGCTCCCACAAATACAAATCAGAGTTTCTACATACAGGTTTGTGAATATCCTGGATTATTAAAGAAAGCCATGGAAACATAATACATGAATGTAAGAGGAGCCCTTGTTCAAACAAAGGCATACAATCATTTCACTAGATTCATAAAGACAGTGATTGCTTCCTCCCCCGCTTACAACAGATAATTTAATATTGTCATAATTATTTTGTTTTCTCTAACTTTGATAGAGATTTCTTCTGATTTGAAAATTGTTTCTTCTTTCTTCTCTGTGTGATACACAGGGTGTTTCATATGTGGGAGTGAAAAGCCACAGATTATAGCTCAGGTTAGAATTCGCTTAAGCTATATGTGAACACTACAGCACGCCTACTGAAAAGAAATGGATATAGAAAACCATCATTCATTTATATATATATATATATATATACATATACATACACACACACACACACACACACACACACACACACCCAAAGGAAAATGGATGCATTTTAGTTCCAGAAATGAAAGGATAAACTCAGAAACCAGAGATGGAAGCTACAAGTGTTTTATGTACGATTTTCTACATTCTTGCTCTTCCACATCATAAAATCCTAGAATTGGAAGAGACTTCATGGGCCACCCAGAAAAACCCCCTGCCAAGAAGCAGAAAAATCACATTCAAAACACCCTCGACAGATGGCCATCCAGCCTCTGTTTAAAAGCCTCCAAAAAAGGAGCCTCCACCACCATTGTCCACTTCCCATAGGCTTTTATACACTCTATAGGTCTACTCAGAGGCAAGTCCCAATGCTTTTAGTTGGACTTACTCCCAGGTTAGTGCATATACGATTCCAATTTCCTTTTGTTGCACGCCAATGGATTTGTGCTTTAGAGGCAACAGTGAATTTTTACTTCTCTGCTAACCTTTTGACTTCACAGCAATCTATGTGGCAAATTAACACAAAAGTGCAAAACCCAACATTTAATCAGAAAAGGGGAACGTTTTGAAAGATAAGGCACTGAGAGAAACAAAATGAACAGATCCCACAACATTCCAACCGGGCTGCAAAAAAATAAATAAATCACCAGTAAAAAAAAGTTCCCTAATCTACTGAATTTGTTCACTTTCCAGGAATCCCATTGTTTTTCTCCTGCTGTTAATGCTTTCCAAATTTCCTTCAGTTTGGACAGTACAGATCAGACTGCCTTAGATGGAGATAAACTCCTTTACTGGAGATTTTTAAGCAAGGTTCCACAGCTTAAGGAAGGCTTAAACTGTGGGTTCCTGGACTAGCAGAGTGTTGACTAGATAATTTTGGTGTCCACCGGTGGCGCAGTGGGTTAAACCACGGAGCTGCTGAACTTGTTGACCAAAAGATCGCAGGTTCAAACCCAGGGAGCAGGATGAGCTCCCGCTGTTTGCCCCAGCTTCTGCCAACCTAGCAGTTTGAAAACAGGCAAATGTGAGTAGATCAATAGGTATTGCTCCAGCAGGAAGATAACGGTGCTCCATGCAGTCATGCCGGCCACATGACCTTGGAGGTGTCTATGGACAACATCGGCTCTTTGGCTTAGAAATGGAGATGAGCACAGCACCAACCTCGAGTCAGACACGGCCGGACTTAATGTCAAGGGAAAACCTTTACCTTCCGATACACAAACAAATGTCACTGAGAACAGTATGTCATACACAAGGCTAACCCATAAGATATAAAGGGGCAGAACTGTGAGAGAAGTCAATGACGAGTCAAAATATCATAAAAATCACAAATGCTGTAATTGTGAATAATATAAATGCTCAATAGCAAAACAATATCACATATAGTGCAATGTAGTACAATTCACTCACAATATCGCAATTCGGATATGCCAAGCGTGATACAATTGTAATCAGCTAAAGCCCTTACAATACACTGGGCTTGAACGACGCTCTAACAGAATCTGAGTACCCCTGTGAATAGCCCGGAGTCTGATAACTCACAGGCTAACGACTGAGCCAATGGGGGAGCCTTAGTGGGTAGAAGAGCTGGCAAGCTGCCAGATGGGCAGGCGCCTACGGATGGAGGTAAGCTGACGCCAAGATGGCCGTTTCGCCTAAACCACGCTTCCTCAGGGCGCTCTGGACTTCTGACCGCTCCTCCCCAGGGTTGTAGTGGAACAATTGGGACTCAAAGTCAGGACGGGAGATTTCGCGTTTCCGCGTTTTAATACAAGTCGATGCTGCAAGTGACCTCCTGGGCTGGAATCAGCCTTGGAGGTGTCTACGGACAACACCGGCTCTTTGGCTTAGAAATGAAGATGAACACCAACCTCGAGTCAGACACGGCCAGACTTAATGTCAAGGGAAAACCTTTACCTTTCCTACTCTATAGATGCATCTACACCAGGCATGGGCAAACCTTTTTGCCTTGGGGTCGCATTGCGGGCCTAGCTAGGAGAGGGCCAGGAAAGGGCAGGGCAGGGGTCATCCTCAGGTTGCTCTCCAGGCATAAGGACAGGGCTGATCACCCCTTTCTTATGCTGGGAGAAAGGGAAGACATGCGACAACTGCCCCGATCTTTCTCCCCCAATCCTCGAACTGTCCTCTTAGCAGCATGCCAGGAGGAGGGCGAGGAAGGTGGTGGCTGAGAGTGCTCCGGAGGGCTCCCAGCTACCGTGTGCCTTCCTCAAGCCACCCTTGTGGCATAAGGATAGGGCTGCTTGCACCGTCCTAATGCCGGGAAGAGGGTGAAACGTGCAGTGGCTGAGAGCACTCCAGAGGGCTTTTAAGCGGCTGAGGGGGGGGGGGAGGAAAGGGCCTGAGGCCAGGAATTGCAGGAAGTCCAAAACACCTGTAGGACCAACGTTTGCCCGTGCCTTGTGTAGATGCACCAGGTGTAGAATACAAACCCCCTCTTGATGCCTTCCTCCTTTTCCCTGTCTTAACATTCTGGCTACTTTTGTCACATTCTTTTTCCTTCGACCACCATCCTGATCTTGCCTGCATTTGATTCTATGGGTTGTAACATTTTATCGACTACACACTACTGATAAGTTCTTCATGCCTTAATAAATGTGTTGATCTTTTGACAGTATCAAAAAACTCTATTTCTGGATGAAAGACACCGAGGAGGCTCTTCGTTTCTCCCGTTTTGTCCTCCTACACTCGAGCACGACACCGTCTAGGCTTTTCAGCTTCATCCTTCCTCCCATCTCCAAAGTGCTCTCCCTTCCATTCATAAGAAGTCATTGCCAGCACGCTTCTGCCCCCATCCTTTTCCGCTGCCTTTCCTCCCATCCTTCAACTCAGACCCACGCCACAGAAATCAACAGGACTGACTTCCGAGCAAATGCGCCAACAAATGGGTTGAAAGATACCTTTTCTCTCAGGCCCCTTCCACACATCTAAATAAAATCCCACATTATCTGCTTTGAACTGGAATAAATGGCAGTGTGTACTCAGATAACCCAGTTCAAAGCAGATATTGTGGAATTTTCTGCCTTGATATTCTGGGTCAGAGCTGCACAGGAAGTTGATTGCGATCGACAAGTCAATCCTGGGACCGAAGGAGGTTGATCCCAGCCGGATGGGGCGCTTCTCAAAGAGGGCAGAGCCAGGCCGCACCAAGCCCCTCCCCCAGCTTTGGCACTCCCAGCAGCTGCTCCAGCCTTGAGGAGGCCTGGGCCAATCCAGCCTTGTGCTAGCTATGCAACCACTGGCTTGGCCCTGCCATCCTCAAGCATGGAGAAGCTGCTGGGGTCTCCAAAGCCAGAGGGGAGGGGGCGGGGCTTGGTGTGGCCTGGCTCCACCCCCCTCTGGCTTCCGCTCTACCAGCAGCTTCTCCAGGCTTGAGGATGACAGTGCCAAGCCAGCCTTGTGCTAACTATGTCACCACTGGCTTGGCATTGCCATTCTCAAGCCTGGAAAAGCTGCTGGGAGCTCCAAAGCCAGAGGGGAGGGGGCGGGGCTTGGGGCAGCCTGGCTCTGCCCCCTCTGACCAAGCCCCACCCCCACCCCTCTCCAGCCTTGAGGAGGTAGGTAGATCTTTCTGACTTGGTTTTAATATAAGTAGCTCGCATGCTGAAAAAGTGTGGGCACCCCTGTTCTGGGTTATATGGCTGTGCGGAAGGGCCCTCAGATAACCCAGTTCAAAGCAGATATTGTGGGATTCTCTGCCTTGATATTCTGGGTTATATGGGTGTGCGGAAGGGCCCTTTACCTGTCTCTCCTTCATTACCATCTCAGCTCCAGCCCTTGGCTCAAATAACTATTTGCAGCTATTGTCAAGAGTGTAGGGATGCCACTGTAAACCAACTCTTAGGCTGAAGTTTTCTTCTTGTCTCTTGTTCCCACCTCTAGTTGTTGGATCTTGGGACGCATCTCCATTGCAGAATGAATGCAGTTTGACACCCCTCCCATACTCTGGGAGTTGTAGTTTGAAGAGGGACCAGCACTCTTGTTGGGCAAAGGAAGGCAAATGCCCTTACAAAACGACAAAACCCAGGATTCCATAGCTTTGTGCCTTCGCAGTTAAACTTGGATTTGGAGTAACAAAAGTCCACCCTGTTCACCTGAAACCCATTCAGTGTGCTCTGAGAGAGCCAAAGTGTGAGCTTTTCTCTTTTAGGATGAATACTGAGGAAGAACCTCCATATTCAGGAAGAACCCCCTCCATATTCAGGGGCAGCACTGTAGAACTGGCAGAGAATTAATCTTCCTTCTTAATCAGAATAACCCAGAATATCGAATAGAGAATCATAAAGTTGAAAGAGACCTCATGGGCCATCCAGTCCAACCCCTTTCTGCCAAGAAGCAGGAAAAAATCGCATCCAAAGCACCCCTGACAGACAGTCAGATCCTGCCTCTGCTTAAAAGCCTCTAAAGAAGGAGCCTCCACCACACTCCAAGGCAGAGAGTTCCACTGCTGAACAGCTCTCACTGTTAGGAAGTTCAGGTGGAATCTTCTTTCCTGTAGATTCCAGCCATTGTTCCAGGTCCTAGTCTCCAGAGCAGGAGAAAACAAACCTTCTCACTCCTCCCGATGACTTCCCCTCACATATTTATACATGGCCATCATGCCTCTATGGTTTGAACTGGAATATATGGGAATGTGGACTCCAATAACTCAGTTCAAAGCAGATAATGTGGGATTTCCTACCTTGATATTCTGGGTTATATGGCTGTGTGGAAGGGCCCTCAGATATCCTCCATAGCTAGGAGCAGGATGCCACAATTTCAGAGCAAATGTGCCCCCCCCCCTCTCTATCTATCTATCTATCTTTCCCTCTATTTGAGGGAAAGCTGCCCATGGGACTCCTACCCTCCCAAAGTGGCAAAGTGCCTCTCTCTCTTTCCATCCCATTTCTAGGAACCTCTATAGTCAGGAGTAGTAGACCAGATGGGTTAAAGAGAAGCATGCTTCTGTCTCTTTCTCCTTCCTTCCTTCCTTCCCTCTCTCTGGTCTCTCTCTCTTTCTCAATCTTTTTGGGAGAAAGCTGCCCATTGGGCTCCTACCCTCCCAAAGTGGCAAAGTGCCTCTCTCTCTTTCCATCCCATTTCTGGGGACCTCCAGTAGTCAGGAGCAGGAGACCAGATGGGTTCAAGAGAAGCGTGCTTCTGTCTCTTTCCTTCCTTCCTTCCTTCCCTCCCTCCCTTTGGAGTCTCCCTCTCTCTTTCTCAATCTGTCTTTCCCTCTCTTTGAGGGAAAACTGCCCATGGGACTACTCCCCTCCCAAAGTGGTCAAGTGCCCCTCTCTCCTTCCATCCTGTTTCTGGGAACCCCCATAGTCAGGGGCAGGAGATCAGATGGGTTCAAGAGAAGTGTGCTTCTGTCTCTTTCTCTTCTTTCCTTCCTTCCCTCCCTCTCTTTGGAGCCCCCCCCCTCTCTCTTTCTTTCTCAATTTGTCTTTTCCTCTCTTTGGGGGAAAGGTGTCTGTGTCTGTCCATGGGACTCCTGCCCTCTCAAAATGGCCAAGTGCCCCTCTCTCCTTCCTATGGAAGTTTCTGGGAACCTCCATAGTCCGGAGCAGGAAACCAGATGGGTTCAAGAGAAGTGTGCTTCTGTCTCTCCTTTTTCCTTCCTTCCCTCTCTTTGGAGTCTCTCTCTCTCTCTCTCTCTCTCTCTCTCTCTCAATATCTGTCTTTCCCTGTCTTTTTGAGGGGAAAGCTACCCATGGGACTACTCCCTTCCCAAAATGGCCAAGTGCCCCTCTCTGCTTCTTATGGAGGTTTCTGGGAACCTCCATAGTCAGGGGCAGGAGATCAGATGGGTTCAAGAGAGGTGTGTGTCTGTCTCTTTCTCTTCCTTCCCTCCCTCTCTTTGGAGCCTCTCTCTCTTTCTTTTCTCAATCTGTCTTTCCCTCTCTCTCCTTCCATCCCGTTTCTGGGGACCTCCATAGTCAGGAGCAGACCAGATGAGCTCAGGAGATGCAAGCTTCTGTTTCTATCTCCTCCTGCCTTCCTTCCTCTTTGGAGTCTCTCTCTCTCTCTCTCTCTCTCTCTCTCTCTCAATCTGCCTTTCCTTCACTTTAGGAGAAAGGTGCCCACTGGACTCCTACCCTCCCAAAGTAGCCAAGATCCCCTCTCTTCTTCCATCCCGTTGCTGGGGACCTCCATAGTCAGGAACAGTAAGGTTCAAGAGAAGCATGCTTCTGTCCCTTTCTCTCTCCTTCCTTCCTTCCTTCCTTCCTCTTTGGAGTCTCTCTCTCTCTCTCAATCTGTCTTTTCCTCTCTTTGAGAGAAAGCTGCCCATGGGACAGTGACCCTTTCTCCTTCCTATGGAGGTTTCTGGGAACCTCTATAGTTAGGAGTAGTAGACCAGATGGGTTCAAGAGAAGCCTGCTTCTGACTCCTTCCTTCCTTCCTTCCTTCCCTCTCTTTCGGACTCTCTCTCTCTCTCTCTCTCTCTCTCTCTCTCTCTCTCAATTCGCCTTTCCCTCACTTTAGGGGAAAGGTGCCCACTGGACTCCTACCCTCCCAAAGTAGCCAAGATCCCCTCTCTCCTTCCATCCCGTTGCTGGGGACCTCCATAGTCAGGAACAGTAGGGTTCAAGAGAAGTGTGCTTCTGACTCTTTCTCCTTCCTTCCTTCCTTCCTTCCTTCCTTCCTTCCTCTTTGGAGTCTCTCTCTCTTTCTCAATCTATCTTTTCCTCTCTTTGAGGGAAAGCTGCCCATGGGACAGTGACCCTTTCTCCTTCCTATGGGGGTTCCTGGGAACCTCTATAGTTAGGAGTAGTAGACCAGATGGGTTCAAGAGAAGCCTGCTTCTGACTCCTTCCTTCCTTCCTTCCTTCCCTCTCTTTCGGACTCTCTCTCTCTCTCTCTCTCTCTCTCTCTCTCAATTCGCCTTTCCCTCACTTTAGGGGAAAGGTGCCCACTGGACTCCCAAAGTAGCCAAGAGCCCCTCTCTCCTTCCATCCAGTTGCAGGGGACCTCCATAGTCAGGAACAGTAGGGTTCAAGAGAAGTGTGCTTCTGACTCTTTCTCCTTCCTTCCTTCCTTCCTTCCTTCCTTCCTTCCTTCCTTCCTTCCTTCCTTCCTTCCTTCCTTCTCCTTCCTTCCTTCCTTCCTTCCCTCCCTCTCTTTGGATCGAGGACCTTGCTGAAGGCAGAGGAATGACTGCCCCTCTCTCCTTCCTTCCTTTCTCTTTCCCTCGCCTTTCTTTCCAGCCCCTTCGACTTTTCCCCCGCCACCCGAGGCTCCCCTTTTCTGCCCCTGCTTCCTCCTCCTTTCCTCTGGCCACTGTCTTCTCCCTCCAGCCTCCTCCTTTTGCCCCCGATCTGCCCCTTCTTGCCCCCAGAGATGCCACGGAGCGTCCCCACCAGACCTTCCTAACTCTGGGCTCCCCCTGGAGAGTTTTTACCTGCCCGAATCGGAGGCGCTTCTGCTCCGGAGCGAAAGGAAGAAGCGGAGGTGCGAGCCGGCGCAGAGCCTGGAAGCTCCCATGCACGGGAAGGCAGGGACGGAGCCTCAGTCGCTGCTGCTGCTGCAGCCCAAGAAAGACGAGGAGAAGGAGGAGAAGGAGCCGCACCAGAGCCGCCTCATGCCGCCGATCTCCTGGACCTGTGGCTCCCTCCCTCCCTCCCTCCCTCCTCGCCGCCGGCGATGCAAAGCAGCTACTTCCAGGAAAGCGAAGAGGACGGAGGAGGAGAGAAAGAGGAAGATCAGGGAGGAGAGCGCAAAGCCCTCCCTCTCTGCTCCCCGAACCCCCCCCCCACCTTTGGGAGTGGACTTTCCCACTTCGGCCCTTCGCCCCCTTCCAAGCCCACCGTGGGGCGTACCCAGGGTTGCCATTTTTTGATATAAGAAATAAGGGACATTTACAGGATTTTTCACAAAAATAAGGGACACTTCATTAAACTCAAACATTAGGTAGAAATAGTTTTATTAACAGAACTAGCTTGGGGACCCGGCGGTGCCCGGGTCATTTGAGAAGTGCAGCATGATGTAGAGTGGGTCATGGGGGCTCTGTGTGCCAAGTTTGGTCTTGATCCATCATTCTTGGGAGTTGCAGTGGTATCATGAAAGTACTGAAGGTACTGGAAGTCCCATCATCTGTGGTCCAGCCTCCTGCAAATTGCAGTAGGATGTAGATTGGGTCATGGGGGCTCTGTGTGCTAAGTTTGGACTGTATTGGTGAATGGATGAGGGTTGTATTGTTTTTGGGGAGTGAAGGTACTTCAAGTCCCATCATCCGTGGTCAGTTTCACACAAAACTGCACCAGGATGTAGAGTGGGTCATGAGGGCTCTGTGGGCCAGGTTTGGTGTTGATCAGTCATTGGATAAGGTTTGCAGCAGTCTTGGAAAGAGAGGGAAGGTACTGCAAGTCCCATCATCCATGGTCTGCCATCCTCCAAACTGCAGCAGGATGTAGAGTGGGTCACTGGGGCTCTGTGTGCCAAGTGTGGTCTTTATCGGTGTTTGTTGGGGGCCGGGTTATGGTGGTCTGTGGGAACAGAGAGGTGTGAAAGTACTACAAATCCCATCATTCATTGTCAGTCCTCCCCATCCAACCTCACCAGGATGTGAAGGTAGTCATGGGGGTTATGTGTGCCAAGTTTGGTCTCGATCAGTAATTGGAAAAGAGTCGCAGCGGACTTGGGAAGTAAGTAGAGGTACTTCAAGTCCCATCATCCATGGTCTGCCCTCCTCCAAACTGCAGCAGGATGTAGAGTGGGTCATGGGGGCTGTGTGTGCCATGTGTGGTCTGTATTGGTCCTTTTTGGTGGCCTCAGTGGTCTGTGGGAACCAAAGTGTTGGAAAGTACTGCAAATCCCATAATCCGTGGGTCATGTCCCCCGAACCGCACCAGGACGTAAAGGGGGTTAGGGGGGTTATGTGTACCAAGTTGGTGCAGGTCCATCACCCGCGCTGGTCGCAGTGGCCTGTGAAAGTGGCTGCCACATATCCGCCCTCCCGCCCTTCCGCACTCCGCACACATACATACATACAAACATTCCGCTTTATAAAGGTATACAGATAAGATAATGATTGAAACTCACAAAAGAGACTGACTTACACCCTCTTAACAGGACATGGTATGTTTCTGCATGTTTTGTCATGCAGAAAAAACATTATTAAAACTACCTTATTTTCTCCATCTGTATTTAGTACTTGACTTTGCTGACTTTAAAAGTACACTGTCTAAACATTAAAATAAAATAAATTTTATAAGACAGTACATCTTCATGATTATTATGTCAATAGTTAATGGTATAGTATAGTATGGGATACACAGCATGGTATAGTATTGGGATGCACAGCTAGGCCTATTTTAAGAGTAACTCTCAAGCAACCAGAAACTATCTTTATCCAACATGATCCAACATTCCCCTTGGGTAACGGTTAATTGAGTCTACTGTACTTTGAAAAAGTCCTGTATCGCCTCTTCCTTCCAACGGGGACGCAGGCTGCCCTGCGAGTTGGAATCCCCGGGCAGGCATTGCCGTGGAAACCGTAGCGCGCAGCTTCCTCTGGTCAACCCCGCCCAGTCCTGTCCTGCTAGTCAAAAATAAGGGACAGGGTCTGAAAATAAGGAACACAAATTTTAGGGCCAAAATAAGGGACGTCCCTTAGAATAAGGGACATATGGGAACCCTAGGCATACCTCCTTTTGGGAAAGGGGGAAGCTTCCTAAGGAAGTTTCCCTTAACTCCAATAATAATAATAATATTTTATTTATTATTTCCAGCATTTTACCCCATTCTTCTCAACCCCCGAGGGGGGGACTCAGAGCTGCTTCCAAAAAGGCACAATTCAATGCCAACACAGTAAAACACAGTAAAACACAGTAAAAACACAGTATAAAACCCCCAAAAACATTACACATTAAAAATACATTAAAATACAATTACATCAACATATCATACACATTCATTTAAGTTAAGAAAAACAGTGTTCCGTCCATAAAAAGCATTGAGCCCTATTCATCAACTTTCCATTAAAATCCAGTCTAAAATGCTGCCTTGTGCTAGTGTGCAAACGCCTGGTCCCATAGCCAGGCTTTTACCTTTTTTCCTGAATGTCAGGAGGGATGGAATTGACCGTATGTTGCTAGGAAGCACATTCCACAGACGGGGAGCCACCACCGAGAAGGCCCTCTCCCTCGTCCCCACCAGCCGCATTTGAGAAGTTGGCGGGAGCGAGAGCAGGGCCTCCCCGGATGATCTTAAATTATGAGGTGGGATGTAGCGGCAGATGCGTTCAGACAAGTAAGCTGGGCCAGAACTGTATAGAGCTTTAAAGGTCAAGACCAGCACTTTGAATTGAGCTCGGAAGTGGATAGGCAGCCAGTGGAGCTGGCACAACAGGGGGGTGGTATGCTCCCTGTATGTAGCTCCAGTTAGTAATCTGGCTGCCGCCCGTTGGACTAGTTGTAATTTCCGAACTGTCTTCAAAGGCAGCCCCACGTAGAGTGCGTTGCAGTAATCTATTCGGGATGTGACCAGAGCGTGGATGACCATAGCCAGATCAGACTTCCCAAGGTACGGGCGCAGCTGGCGTACGAGTCTTAACTGTGCAAAAGCTCCCCTGGCCACCACCGAGACCTGGGGTTCCAGGCTCAGCGATGAGTCCAGGATCACTCCCAGGCTGCGAACTTGCGTCTTCAGGGGGAGTATAACCCCATCCAACACAGGCTGTAGCCCTATGCCCTGTTCGGCCTTTTGACTGACCAGGAGGACCTCTGACTTGTCTGGATTAAGTTTCAATTTGATAGCGCTCATCCAGTCCGACACAACAGCCAAGCAGCGGTTCAAAGTCTGGACAGTCTCCTTAGTGACAGGTGGGAAGGAGTGACAGATCTGGACATCATCTGCGTACAGATAACACCTTACTCCGAAACTCCGAATGATCTCTCCCAGCGGTTTCATGTAGATGTTAAATAACATTGGGGACAGTACTGAACCCTGAGGGACTCCACACGACAACGGTTGTGGGGTCGAACAGGTGTCACCCAGTAACACCTTCTGCGTACGACCTTCCAGGAAGGATCGGAGCCACTGCAGAGCAGTACCCCCAACCCCCATCGCTGCAAGGTGACCCAGAAGGATACCGTGGTCAACGGTATCGAAAGCCGCTGAGAGGTCCAGCAGAACCAACAGGGACACACTCCCCCTGTCAAGTTCCCGGCGTAGATCATCTACCAAGGCGACCAAGGCTGTTTCAGTACCATGTCCCGGCCTAAAGCCAGACTGTGACAAACTGTATAATAATAATAATAATAATAATAATAATAATAATGCACTGGCAGATTATGTGAAAGGCAGTCAAAAACCAACATTGAATGAATTAATCAGGAGTTGACAAAGGTAATTTCAAATGGCACACGAACATTCTTTCGGCGCCCCCTTGCTCTCCGGCCTCGTGCTGGGTGCACATGTGTGCCGGTGGCACGCCGGTGTGCACATGCACAGGGCCAGCTAGTTCCGCACATGGCCAGCTAGTTCTGTGCATGCGCACCGGCGTGCACATGTGCGCTAGTGTGCACATGCAGTCCAGTGTGCGCGTGCGCAGGGCCAGCTAGTTCAGCGCATGCGCCATTACTGCGGCGCGACACCAAGTGGATGGCGATGCAAAATGCACTCAACAAGGCTGAAAAGGAGGATGTTTTGCAGCCGGAGGCGGGAGGCTCCACCCCAGCTGCAAGACGTCCTCCTTTTCAGCCTCGGGGAGTGCGTTTTGTGTCAACATCCGCCTGGAGTCGTGCCCATGCACCGGCCCACAGCAATAGCACGGCATGCGTCGAACCTGGAGGCCGTGGCTGGATGCGCCCCTGGCCACGTGGCACCCGTAAGCGGCCGCTTACTTTGCATACCGTCAAAATCCACCCCTGAAGTTAATAGTAGTAAACTGCTTAAAGTGCAAAAGACAAAGAATGAATTCCGTAAAAACACAATAATAATAATAATAATAATAATAATAATAAACTTGATTTATACCCAGCCCCATCTCACCGAAGGGGACTCGGGGCGGCTCACACGAGGCCAAGCCCAAACAACAATTTGCAATAAAATAAAATCAAAACACCAGCAATAAACACAATTTTAAAAAGATACATACATATAAATAAAAACAATATACAACTAGATATCGAAAATCACAAAGACAGGTCGGGCTGCGAGCACATATATAAAATGTTAAAACTCAGGATGTGATACTCGAAATAGCATCCTTTACAGGGAAAACATTCTAAATATCATCTGCCTGCGACAAAGGACTGGTGGGATCACAAGCAGAGAATAAACACATCAAGCTACTCTGGGACTTTTGAATTCAGACTGACAGTTTTGGAGCACAATACTCCTGAACTCGGGGTCGTGTTAAAAAACAAAGTTTGGATCGTCGATGCCGCAATCCCAGATGACAGCAGGATTCCAGGGAAACAACTGGAAAAGCTGACATGCTATGAGAATTTAAAGATCGAATTGCAAAGACTCTGGCACAAGCCAGTCAAGGTGGTCCCAGTGGTGATCGGCACACTGGGTGCAGTGCCTTAAGACCTTGGCCTGCACTTAAACACAATCAGCAGTGACAAAATTACCATCTGCCAGCTGCAGAAGGCCACCTTACTGGAATCTGCACGCATTATTTGCCGGTACATCACACAGTTCTAGGCACTTGGGAAGTGTCCAACGTGTGAGCCAATACAACAGCCAGCAGAGTGTCTACTGTGGACTCATCTTGTTGTGTTTCAAATAATTATAATATTATAATTTATTTATTTACGACATTTATATACAGCCTTTCTCAGCCCAGAGGCAACTCAGTGCGGTTCACAATTGGCAACAATTTGATGCCTCAACAATTATAACAACGAAAACAATCATGAAATAGTGTTAAAAACATTTAGCATAAAATATAAGAATATTTTTTAAAATGTACAAAGCCTCTCCATGTCAAGTCATTATTCAATTACGTTGTCAAGTCATTCCATGATTTCATATAGCTATGCTGTACTTGGTAAGGCCTGCTCAAAAAGCCAGGTTTTCACCTTTCTTCAAAAAGTCAGGAAGGAGGGGGGCAATCTTATATCCTTAGGCAGGGCATTCCACAGGCAAGGGGCCACCGCTGAGAAAGCCCTGTCTCTCGTCCCTGCCAAACGCATCTGTGAGGAAGGTGGGAATGAGATCAGGGCCTCCCCAGAAGATCTTAACGTCCTAGATCAGGGCTGCCCAGGAAGTTGATCCCAATCGACCAGCTGATCCCGGGACCGAAGGAGGTCGATCCCAGCTGGATGGGGCGCTTTTCAGAGGGGGGCGGAGCCAGGCCACACCAAGCCCCACTCCCTCCCCGGCTTCGGCACTCCCAGCAGCTGCTCCAGGTTTGTGGAGGGCAGGGCCAAGCTAGCCTTGTGCTAGCTATGCCACCACTGGCTTGGCATTGCCATCCTCAAGCCTGGAGAAGCTGCTGGGAGCTCCAAAGCCAGAGGGGAGGGGGCGGGGCTTGGTGCGGCCTGGCTCCACCCCCCTCTGGCCAAGCCCCGCCCCACCCCCTCCCCTCTCCAGCCTTGAGGAGGTAGATCTTTCTGACTTGGTTTTAAAATGAGTAGCTCGCATGCTGAAAAAGTGTGGGCATCCCTGTCCTAGATGGTTCATAAGGAGAGATACGCTCGGATAGGTAAGTTGGATCAAAACCGTTTGGATAAATTCAGATAGGTAAGTTGGACTGAAACTTGTATTGTTTTCTCCACTGGTTAACGGAGAAAGGCAGGGAGTTTCAGAAAAACATCTATTTCTGTTTTATTGACTATTCTAAAGCCTTTGACTGTTTGGATCATAATAAATTATGGCAAAATCTCGGTGGTATGGGGACACCAAATCACCTTGTCTGTCTCTTGAGGAATCTGTATAACGACCAAGTAGCAAAAGTCAGAACAGAGCATGGAACAACAGACTTGGAAAGGCGGACGACCGGGTTGTATACTCTCCCCCCCAACCTATTCAACTTGAATGCAGAACACATCATGCGATGTGCGGGGCTTGACAAATACAAGGCTGGAGTTAAAATTGCTGGAAGAAACAAAGCCTTAGATATGCAGATGATACCACTTTGATGGCCAAAAGCAAGGAGGAGCTGAGGAGTCTTCTAACCAAGGTGAAAGAAGAAAATGCAAAAGCTGGGATGCAGTTAAAAATAAAAATAAAAACCCAAGATTCTGGCAACAAGAATGATTGATAACTGGCAAATAGAGGGAGGCAGTGACAGACTTTGCATTTCTAGGTGCAAAGATTACTGCAGACGCAGACTGCAGCCCGGAAATCAGAAGACGCTTACTTCTTGGGAGGAGAGCAATGGCCAATCTCAATAAAATAGTGAAGACTAGAGACATCACACTGGCAACGAAGATCCACAAAGTTAAAGTGATGGTATTCCCCATAGTAACTTACGGATGCGAGAGCTGGATCCTAAGGAAGGCTGAGCGAAGGAAGATAGATGCTTTTGAACTGTAGTGTTGGAGGAAAATTCTGAGAGTGCCTTGGACTGGGAGAAGATCCAACCAGTCCATACTCCAGGAAATAAAGCCCGACGGTTCATTAGAGGGAAGGATATTAGAGGTAAAGATGAAGTACTTTGGCCACATGAGAAGACAGGAAAGCTTAGAGAAGACAATGATGCTGGGGGAAATGGAAGGAAAAAGAGGGCTGAGCAAGGACAAGATGGATGGTATCCTTGACGTGATTGGCTTGACTCTGAAGGAGCTGGGGGTGGTGATGGCTGATAGGGAGCTCTGGCGTGGGCTGGTCCATAAGGTCACAAAGAGTCGGAAGCAACTGAATGAATAAACAACAACAATAATAACTTTACCGTACCTTTAGAAATATAGGTTACCCCAACTCCCAAACAGACCCTCACAGGCCCGGATTACCCATAGGGCCAACCTAGGCCATGGCCTAAGGGCGCAAGCCAAGGGGGGCGCGGATGACGAACCAAAATAAAAAATGTTATAAAATAATCTTTAAAATCGCATCGCGATTGGCTCCTGATGCCTGGTACCCAAAAGGAGATGGAGGCAAGGCGGATCCTCAGCCCATCCATCTATGCCGCTGTTTCTCAGCCAGTGCTTCTGCACCTGAGGGGAGGGGAGGGGGCGCCTGGCCTGGCCTGGTTCGGAGCGGCTTCCTTCGCAGGCTGCTGAGGGAAAAGGAAGCCGCAGGAAAGAAGGGCGGCGTGCAGTGTGGAGGCCCGGAGGGGAGCCTGAGGCGGAGGAAGGCGCCAACTCTCTGCAGCCACTGGGTCATGAGCCGCACGTGGGGCCGCCTCTGAAGCTGCTGCCCCGGACGAAGAGCATGCTCTGGGCCCAGCTCGACTTTCCCTGTCCCTTTGGGCCTTGGCTCTGCGGCACTCGCTTGTCCTCCTCTGCCTCCTTCCCGAGGGGTAACAAACTTACTCCCCACCACACAAAGGGGTCCGTTCCCTTCTCTTCAGTGACAGCGTGTGCACACCTTTCCCCTCAGCCCCATTGGCACAGGACAGGAAGGATGCGGCGGCGCGAGGCGGGGGGGGGGGGGGTGCGGTAGAGGTTGGCTCAAAGGGGGCGTAATTCCAAAGTGTGGCCTAGGTCACAAAAAGCTGTTAATCCGGGCCTGGACCCTCAGACTTTCCTTTCCCCCGAATTTAGATAGTAGAAACTTGTTAATTAAATGTAAATGAAACGGTAATAACTCACAATAAAATTCTATATATATAATTTTAAAAAACCAACAATAATAACTTTATTTTTATACCCTGCCACCATCTCCGCAAGGGGACTCAGGTTGGCTTACATGGAGACAAGCCCACATCACAGATAAAACAACAGCATTAAAATCAATCAATAAAAATATAACACAGACACAAACAATGACATCATAAAAACAATAACATGGCTGAAACCAGAATCAGAGCTGAGTCCAGGCTCAAGTAAGTGCAATAAATTCCTAAGTAGAGCAGAGGGAAAGTGCAAAAGTGTCAGTCTAGACCAGGGGTGGGCAATTAACGGCCCTCCAGGTGTTTTGGACTTCAACTCCCAGAAATCCTAGCCAGTTTACCAGCTGTTAGGATTTCTGGGAGCTGAAGTCCAAAACACTTGGAGGGCCGGTAATTGCCCACCCCTGGTCTAGACTCGAGACTAGTGGGAGTTCCTCTGGCCATAAAGTGTCAAGATTAGTGGTGGTGGGCTGAACTAAAGTGTAGGAACTTAGGTAAGATCTAGCCATCTCTCTGGTGAGCTGCCTAAGCAATGCACAACGGAACATCCAAGTTTTTAAATCTTTACGAAAGGTGGATGAAAGGTAGACAATGTGGGTGCTTGTCTTATCTCCTTAGGGAGGGAGTTCCAGAGCTGGGGGGCCACCACCGAAAAGGTCCTCTCCCTCATCCCCACCAACCACATTAGAGACAACGGTAGAAGTGAGAGAAGACCCTCTCCAGATGATCTTAGCTGGTTTGTAGATGAGCTGGTTCGTAGGGGATGATGCAGTCCCGAAGATAGGCAGGTCCCGAACCATTTAAGGCTTTGTGGGTAATAACCTGCACCTTGAATTGGGACCGGAAACCTATTGGAAGCCAGCGGAGCTGCTTAAATAGGGGGGTTGACCACTCCCTGTAGCTAGGTCCCGTTAACAACCTGGCTGCAGATATTTGAACCAACTACAGTTTCTGGGCCATCTACAAAGGCAACCCAATTCTACCATTACATGTGAAGGGATGCTGGACTCCATCAGCAAAAGAGTTGGGATGCTTTACTGCTGCATGCCATCTGCTGCATCATTTATCACCAATAAAGCGTATCGTTTAAAGCAGTAATGTGTCAGCGCTTAGCACCAAATAAAGCCTTGGGGAGACCTAGAACTAAAATCCAGTTCCAGAGCAGAAAAGCGGTGGGAATCTGGGTACCATCATGCCCGGATTACCCATAAGGCCAACCTAGGCCATGGCCTAGGGGCGCAAGCCGAGGGGGGGGGGCGCAGATCACGGACCAAAAAAAAAAAACTGGTCAGTGCCCCTCTTTCCCCCTTTCTCATGCCCCTCCTCGCTCCTTCTCCCAGCAAAGTCTCTGCTCCGTCCCTTCCATCTCTCGCTCTCTGGGCTGCAGCGGGGCCCTCACATTGATCCATTGATTTGCCCGTGGGTCTCTGGCTGGCTTGACCTCCTGGCTCCCGGGGAAGCAGTCTCCATGGCGACTCGCCCGGCTCCCCCGGCGGCAGACTGTAAATTCCTGCAGCCAGAGCCGAGCGGCAGAGTCCAGGAGAGGGCAGTGGGAGGGAGGGGAGAAGGAGGAGTAGGAGGCAACTAGGAGGAAAGAAAGAAAGAAAGTAAAGAAGGAAGAGAGGGAGGGAGGAAGAGGGGAGAGAAAGGGCGTTGCTTGGGTGGACGTTTCCCAGGTCCCCAGCACGAGACTACACCAACCCAGGCTCGCTCCTGCGCTCTCAGACCAAACCGGGGCGGGCTGCTTGGCCAAAGGGAGCCAGAGGGAGGGAAGGATCAAGGCCAGGGTCCTGCCTTCGGGAGCAGCCGAACAAAACTGCACAAACCCCAACCTGAATCCTCCCTCGGTCTGTGGGAGCGCACGCCAAGCGGACATCTCTCTCTCTCTCTCTCTCTCTCTCTCTCTCTCTCTCTCTCTCTCTTGTGCGCGCCTTTGGAGCGAGTTTACACCCAATGCGCTCTCCCCAAGCTTCCCGAAGAGACCTTCAGAGCACAGAGGAGTTTTCCAGCCGGTGGGAATGGGGACCTTGGAGGTGGCGGGATGGTGTCTACTCACCTTTCCCTACTGCTCCGGAAGCACCATGGCAGAAGCCAGCCAAGTGTGGGTCTGTGGGGTGTGGGGGGGGGGGGCGGGGGCGGTAGAGGTTGGCTTAAAGAGGGCGTAATTCCAAAGTGTGGCCTAGGGCGCAAAAAGGTGTTAATCCGGGCCTGGGTACCATCTCAATGCTACATAAACTTTCTTGGTTATGCTTAGGTGAACCAAATTTGCATTTGCCCCTTTCCTTGTGAGAATAAAAGAGGGAGTTGTCTTCCTTTTAAAAATTAGTACCCCATCTCCCCAAATGCCATTGAAATGAAAAATAAGGACATGTTTTCAAAAATCGCAAAGTGTCCAGTTTTCACCCACTTTGGTCAGGCACTTCTTTGACCATCTCAGAAAGAGTGTCAGAAGGAAACTCATGAGTGAGATTATTCAACGGCTTTAGGAGGATTACAGTAAAAGCGATCGTGCTACCACTGCAGAAGCATTTATTTATAATCTGTATTAAGGACCTACTTTCACAGGATTGCTCTTGACAATTCATCCAGAAACACTTAACCACACTGTAAGTGGGGAAATTAGTCATATTAACAATAGATCCAGCAAAGAGGGCTAAATTGGAGCAAGACCTGGGCACTGCAACCCATTTTGAGCTGCTGTGTACTACAATCCTGAATATATTTATTCAGAAGTAAATCCCAAGGATATCATTGTCAAGCTGATAAAATGTAGGTTGGGGATAAGCAACAAAGAGAAACTCAAAAACCACATTGTCCTCCTTTCAACATCTTAGAGGGTTGTATTCTGTACTGAACCCTTATTTTTCCTGTCAAATGTCACAAAATATGAGCTCATAGGATCACAGAATCATAGAGTTGTAGAAGTGCACAAGCACTATCCAGCCCAAGCCCTTGGCATGAAGGAGGAGGATTACATAAAGCACTCCCAATAAATAGCCATCTAATCTCTGTTTAATAGTCTCCATGAAAGAAGACTCCACTGGGCTCCAAGGCAGATATTCCACTGTCAAACACGTTTACCTACAGGATGCTCTTCAGGCTAAACATACCCAGCTCCCTAAGCCAGTGTTTTTCAACCTTTTTTGAGCCGCGGCACATTTTTTACATTTACAAAATCCTGGGGCACACCACCAACCAAAATGACACAAAATGACACTCTGAAGCAGAGAGTTCCACTGCTGAACAGCTTTCACAGTCAGGAAGTTCTTCCTAATGTTCACCCTCCTACACAGACATACTTCCCTGTGATGTTTGCTTTTCTGCCTGCACTGTTGTGTGCTCTCTCTCTCTCTCTCTCTCTCTCTCTCTCTCTCTCTCTCTCTCTCTCTCTATATATATATATATATATATTGTGTATGTGTGTGTGTGTGTGTGTGTGTGTGTGTGTGTATATATATATATATATATATATATATATATATATATATATATATAAATGTAATGTTCATTTGTGGGATTAACATAACCCAAAAACAACTGGACAAATTGCTGCCAAATTTGGCCACGAAACATACTAATACTATATATGTACGAATATGTACGTGGACCACGGATGGTTCTGTGCTGCTGCCCTTAATATCAGACGGGTGATGATTGACATCGTAAGGCAACAATATCCTGTCTTTAAATATATATATTTTATACTGATTTTTAGTCTGATTTTAAATAACTGTTTACTGGGGAGTTGTCCTTCTCCTTTTAGGGCGCTTGTGCCCGCTTTGTGCTGGTCTGTGACCGTAATAAAGTTTTGATTGAAATACTAATACTAACCCAAGGAGGGACCATCAGTCAAAAAATTGATTTTGTCATTTGGGAGTTGTAGTTGCTGGGAGTTATAGTTCACTTGCAAGAGCATTCTGAACTCCACCAATGATGGAAAGGAATCAAATTTCCCACACAGAACTCCCATAACCAAGAGAAAATGCTATTAGAGTTTGGTGGGCATTGACCTTGAATTTTGGAGTTGAGGTTCACCTATATCCAGAGAGCACTGTGGACTCAAACAATGTTGGATCAGGACCAAACTTGGCATGAATACTCAATATGCCCAAATGTGAACACAGATGGAGTTTGGGGAAAATAGACCTTGGCATTTGGGAGTTACAGTTTCTGGGATTTATAGTTAACACACAATCAAAGAGCATCCTGAACTCTTGCAACAATGGAATTGAACCAAACTTGGCATATTGAACTCTCATTACCAACAGAAAGTACTGAAAGGGTTTGCTTGGGAATTGAACTTGAGTTTGGAAGTTGTAGTTCACCTATACCCAGAGAGCACTGTGGACTCAAACTATGTTATGTTATGTTGTTGTTTGTTTTCTATCCAGAATCACAATGTTGGAAGGAGGCTCACCACTTTAAGGTCCCTAAAACAGGCATGGGAAAACTTCGGCCCTCTGGGTGCTTTGGACTTTAACTCCCACCATTCCTAACAGCCTGAGGCCCTTTCCTGCTTAAGTGGCTGAGGGGGGGAAAGGAAAAGGGCCTGAGGCTGCTAGGAATGGTGGGAGTTGGAGTCCAAAACAACTGGAAGGTCCAAGTTTGCCCATGCCAGCTTTCAACAGAGACCTCTTCCTCCCCCTTTGCGCCCTTTCTTCCCCCTCCTGCCAAACACTTACTTTTTCTTCTCCACTCGTGCTCCCTTCTTCCCAGCCTCACTCTGCTCGCTTTGCCTCGCGAGTAGAGCAGAGCAGAGTGCGGGCGCTACTGCGCAGACTCGCCCCACATCTTCCTCCCCCCCCCCTCCTGAACACGCTCACACTGCCCCCTCGGATCAAAATGGCGGCAGAAGTGGCAGCGTGAGCAAAGCGAGGCAAAGCAAGCAGAGCGAGACTGGGAAGAAGGGAGCCCGATTGGAGAAGAAAAAGTGTTTGGAAGGAGGGGAAAGAAAGGGTATTGGAGGTTGCAATTTCCCACGCACACCTGATGATCGCTCACGACACACTTGGGAAACACTGCCCTAAGCCACTCTTTATAGGGCTTGGCTTCCAGCCCTGTGTTCATTTTGGTTGCCCACCTCTGGACATGTTTGAGCATGTCAGTATCTTTCCTGGACTGTAAATCACTTATGATCATTATTTTTGTTTACTTAATATTCAACTGTAAATCTGCCTTTGTACTTTCTTCCTTGACTTTATTTAGAAATCTTTCCAAATCTTTTGCTATTTTTATCTTGTAGCTGGATGTTAGGGGCTGCGGTGGCTCAGCAAGTTAAACTGCTGAGTCGCTGAACTAGCTGCTCAGAAGGTTGGTGGTTCGAATCCACGGGATAGGGTGAGCTCCCATTGTTAGCCCAGGCTTCTGCCAACCTAGCAGATTGAAAACATGCAAACGTTAGTGGATCAATAGGTACCACTTCGGGAGGAATTAATAATAATAATACTTTATTTATACCCCGCCATCATCTCCTCAAGGGGCCTCGGGGTGGCTAACATGGGGCCAAGCCCAACAATTACAACAAAGCAAAAAGAATACAAACATACAATCATATATCAGATAAAATACAATAAAATATAACAAAGGAAAAGACAAAATTAACACAGGATATAGCATAAATAACAAAAATAGGAAGATAACAATGCTCCATGCAGCCATGCCAACCACATGAGCTAGGAAGTGTCTACAGACAATGCTGGCTCTTCGGATTAGAAATGGAGATGAGCATCACTCCCCAGAGTTGGACTTGACTAGACGTAATGGGGAAACCTTATGATGTCATCTATATATCTTAGGTTACACTGGAAAACAAGTATTTTGTTTCCTTTACAATTTTTGTGTACCAAATAGATTTTTTTGATGCTGATCACATAAGTAACTTTGAAAATGTCACATCATATAAGATTTTTGAGAAAAGGCCAATTTTGTTTTACAATTATTGCAAAATTTTGAAATATTTTCTTGTTCAACAGTAACTTGCATGATGATATTGTTATCATATGAAAGCTGACTGGCACAACCTGGGGATCGCAACCAGATACAGTGAAGACATCTGCCTTGCACTTTGCTATTGTGCTGCTGAGTATGCATGCCCAGTGTCAAACACATCTCACTACGCTAAAACAGTGGATGTGGTTCTTAATGAAACATGCCACATTATCACGGGATGTCTGTGTCCTACACCACTGGAGAAATTACACTGTTTAGCCGGTATTGCACCACCTGACATCCGCCAGGGAGTAGCAACCAATAGTGAAAGGACCAAGGCAGTGACATCTTAGTCCCATCCCCTGTTCGGATATCAGCCAGCACACCAATGACTTAAATCAAGAAATAGTTTTCTAAGATCTACAGAGGCACTCGCTGGAACACCTCAGCAAGCGAGAGTCCCAAAGTGGCAGGATAAAACCCAGAACCTCAATCAATGGCTGATACCAAATGAGAGACTCCTTCCTGGGCACAAAGAAAACTAGGCGACTTGGAAGGTGCTGAACAGACTGTGCTCTGGCACCACGAGATGCGGAACCAACCTTAAGAAATGGGGCTACGAAATAGAGTCCACAATATGCAAGTATAGAGAAGAGCAAACCACAGACCACCTATTGCAATGCAGTCTGAGCTGGAGTTCAATGTCATCTGTACGTATTACGGAGATGACGTTCAATTCTATCATTTCTTTGCACCTACTGCTAAGGACGCTGTTCAAGTGCTGAACCGGTGCTCGGCAGCTGTGACGGTCTGGATGAGGGCAAACAAATTGAAATTGAATCCAGAGAAGACAGGTACTCCTTGCCAGTCGAAAGGCCAGACAGGGCATAGGGTTATAGTCTGTGCTGGATGTGGTTACACTCCTTCTAAAGGCACAGGTTCATAGCTTAGGAGTGATCCTGGACTCATCACCGAGCTTGGAACCCCAGGTTTCAGGTTTCAGCAGTGGCCAGGGGAGCTTTCGCACAATTAAAACTTGTGCACCAGCTGTGCTTGTACCTTGGGAGGCCAGACGGTGGTCCATGCTCTCGTTACATCCAGGATAGACTACTGCAATGCACTCTACATGGGGTTGCCTTTGAGGACTGTTCAGAAGCTTCAAGTGCTCCAATGGGTGGCAGCCAGATTTCTCATTGGAGCAGAGTACAGGGAGCACACAACCCCCGTTACGTCAGCTCCACTGATTGCCTAACTGCTACCGAACACAATTCAGAGTGCTGGCTTTAGCCTATGAAGCCCTAAATGGTTCCAGTCCTGCATACTTGTTTGTAACTTGGGTAACTTGTGATGTTCTCAAACAGAGGAAAAAATATCTGTGTCCTGAGTGAAGAAGCCCTGATAATTTTCAATCAACTACATGTAGGTCAGAAGTTATTAGGAATTTCTTTGATGAGAAGACTAATAACGGATGGCAAGCAACATGAAATAACAGCTTGCTTTTAATTGTTGCCTACAATATGCTGCTGAATGATAATGCATCATTAAGGAACTCCTGAATATATGTTCTAAACTATGGTTCTTAGAATCTGATGCAAGATAAGGAATTTCCATTACAGATATTGTGGTCACTGCAAATGTCATCCAGAAACATGACAAACCAGAACACAGATTTTTATAAAAATGCATATGCAAATGTACAGATATAGATTTGGCAGGTTTTAAAGCAATTGTTCTGCTTCGGGCATATCTGAAGTCTATGCCAAAGAGCAAATGTTCTAGAGTCTGACCAGTGGTTCTCAACCTGGGGTCCCCAGATGTTTTTGGCTTTCAACTCCCAGAAATCTTAACAGCTGGTAAGCTGGCTGGGATTTCTGAGAGTTGTAGGCCCGAAACACCTGGGGACCCCAGGTTGAGAACCACTGTTCTAGACAAAGACAATCCAAATGAGAGTCACAAAGCATTCAGAGATCTAAAGTGAAAGGCTAGAACTGACCTGGAGCAGGTAGCCCAAGTTAGGTCCAGCTTATTTAAAAAGACCACTTGTCCGAACCAGCTCATTTAAGGTCGCCGCGTTCAGGAAACAGGGACCTTCTCCGCATCCCAGGTGTGAGTGAGGCCCGCCTCGACACCACGAGACGGAGAGCCTTTTCCATCGCGACCCCTGTTCTTTGGAACTTGATGCCGGCGGATCAGAGAGCTATTGACATGCCCCAGTGACCGCATTGAAGACCTGGCTCTTCCGAAAGGCTTACGGCTAAGGACACCCTCCAGACTTAGCCTGAGTTACTGGAACTATTTTAATTAATTTTCCTATTCTTTTAGCTTTTAACTATTGAACTCTTTTATGTGAGTCGCCCGGAGCACTGACGTGGAGGGCGACTCATAAATAATAAAATCAATCAATCAATCAATCAATCAATCTAGACAGGCTCAGAAACCGGGATCTGTCTTACTTTTACCGGAGGCATCCAAACGACACTTCTGGTGAAATCAAATTAATTCAGAACAAACCATAATTACCCCATTTTTTCTGAATTAATTAAGCACCTGGTAACACAGCCATCTGGGTTTTTCAGGCTCCAGGAGCCCAAAAAACCAAGAGGGCACCCATCCCCTCCCCCCCAAACCCCAAATTTACCCCTAAAAATAAAATAAAATTTACTTGGCTGCCATAACATCCCCCACCCCAATCTCCTGGGACATAATTTCCTTGCACCAGAAGGGCACGAGGAGGAACCTTATGGCAGCCAGGTTTTACTTTATTTTTAGGGGTAAATTTGTGGGGTTTTGGAGTGGCTGCATATAGCCACCCCCCTGGAAAAGCCTGGAATTGGGGGGGGGGGTGAGGATGGGAATACGTGCCAAAATATTTTGGGCCAGTCTGGAAGCACCCTTAAAGTGATCCAGTGGGGTTTTCTTGGCAAGGTTTTCTCAGGGGAGGTTTGCCTTCACCTTCATTTGAACCTTCGAGAAAAGCTGAATGACCCTATTTACTCAAATAAATGTTCACCTTTTGGGGGGCAAAATTAACTTGCCAAAATTAAGGTGCACATTAGATTTGCGTAATATGGTAATCTTAGTGCTGAGCCAAAGGAAAGGGGGAAGCTGCTTGAGGAGCACCTGGGGCTCTTATTTGAGGGATGTCATCTCAAATTAAATTGCCATGGCTCAATGCTATCCAATTTAGGGATTTGTAGTTTGGTGAGTGTGACACCCCCACGGGGCTGGTTTTATATCTCTGTTTTGCATTTTGTTGCCCTTTATCTGCATGGGCCTTTTGTTTCACCTCTCTGCCATGTGGACGGTGATGGGAGGAGTTGGGCTTGGCCCCAAACCTGGCAGCACCACCCTGAACTCCTCCCCTTCCTGAGTTTACCTTGGGGGCTGGACTTCCTTTCTGCCTCCATTCCAAGGAAGAGCTTATGGACGAAGCACACGGAAATCTGAAGCTCGCTTAGACAACGCATCTTTGTCCACGTATAGTTTTCCACTAACGCTCTCAAGCCAGGATTGCAGTGAAAGGAAGGCCAGCCCTTCAACCATAGACTGTAATCTCTGGGGACCTCAGACCTTCATGTGTCGGAGGACCATTTGGAGTAACAAAGGAACCCTGGAATCAGAAGAAAGGTACCTTCACTCTGCAACAGAGGCAAGTGAACGCATTTCCTTTGTTGAAAGGACCCTTTTTGAAACCTACTTCAAGCTTTTTGGACCATCAGTTTTACTGATTGTAGGAAATAAACCTTGTTTGAGTTCACCTATTTTTGAGTCCTGAACTCATTGCTCATAGACTCCAGGTTTTCTTTTATGGGAAAGCTAGAATGCTACCCCCAAGGCCCATAGAAGCTTCTTCATTTCTCAAAGCCCCTTTTTCCAGGCCCTGGGCGGGATGCCACAGTGAAGTATCCACATCCTTTGGCAGAGAAAGCTCAGGGCCTTGTAAAACTACAATTCCTAGGATTCCATAGCATTGTGCCAAGGCAGTTAAAGATTCATTCTAAAACATATATGCACCCAATATTTTCTTTTCCATTGCTGGAAGCTTTGGTGCGCCAACATTTTTGTTTTAAAAGGATGAATTCTTGAGCAGGTAGCAGCTGTAATGCACACCTTTTAAACCAAATTATAAAGAGTGCACCTTTTGGCGTTGCGCATTGCATTCTGCAGGAAATACTTTTTTTGGTTTAAGGGGTTTGAAAATTGAGGTGCGCATTAGATTCAATGGCGACTTATTTATTTATTTATTTATTTATTTATTATTCCAACTTATATACCGCCACTCCCTGAGGGCTCGGAGCGGTTTACAGTGTAAACAAGAACATACATTAAAAAATTAAAACAAAGAGAAATCACTCGAGTAAATACAGTAATCTTACCACGATTAACCCACAACCAGGTGGCCATAAGTCCAAGTCAATTTGAAGACACAACCACAACAAAAAATATCTTGGGTTAGGATGCGACCCTGTTTCATCCTATTGTTCAGAGACAGTATTTCTACTCTTAGGATCTTTTCCTTCAATTGCTGCAGTATCTTCTTCATTGCCACCTGGCTGATTGTCTTCAATGGAGGATTCTTTCAGGGCCATGACATACATTGACGCAGAAATACTGCTCATCACACCTGTTGTAACCTGTGGCATAATGTAAAATAAACTATGTGGAGTTCACGCTTGATCAGTCCACACAGTGCCTTGCCAGAGAAAGAAAATATGCCACACAGGTGAACAGTAAAGAACAAGCCGTTTGCTCTGTTTATCTCAGAACAACAAATGTGCAATGTGATCAGTTGCATCAACTAACATAATGACCTTTTATGAGAGATTTAAAATAGTATTTCTTTGTTCATTTGCAAAAACTCCTTCAGTAGCTCATGAAGCAAGAGTGAACTCCAAACCCTGTCATCCTCTGTGTCTCTCTGCTTCTCTGAAAGCACCTGCATAGATCAAGTCTGAAAAATATAACAATAACCAAAAGACCCAGGCTCAGCCAGCTCCCCGAACGAAGCTCAACCAATCAGCTTCGTGCATCTTATTTTACAGTTCACACATTAGCTGTTTCTCTACATGCTCCAACATAACCTGGGTCTCTAATCAGGCACCCATCTGGGTATTAAATGGTAATAAACAATGTCAAGGCTGTGTTTTGTTTTTCTGTTGGCTTTTTATATTTAAACTGGACTTGGCTTTCAAACACAGGGTTATCTTCAGTAAAAGGAAACATCTTAAATTTGCAGATGTGCTTGGCTGGAAAATAGAAATAGAAATGTTTCTCATGTTTTACAAAACTGACGCTGGATATTTGAAAAGCACTGCTTTTGGATTAAATTACCAGTAATAGAAATATGCAAAATGACTTCTTTTTTTTTAGAAACAATGAGAAGAATGAAACCTCCAAGGACCAGACAATTCTCTGTGACTTTAGAAAGGATTCTAAGTGACTCAAGAGGATTTTGGAGATGTTTTGCTAGAATGCCATGGCATTTCCACCAGACTTAGTGGGCTCCCCCTCCATATTTCTAAAAGTCTATATGATGACTGCATAGAAACGTGTTTTAAAAACCTCTCCACCTCCTCACAAAAGGATTACAATATGGTTATATCCAAAAGGCACTTAAGCCAAACATTATTATGAAGCAGCAACCTCCCACTTCATGTAAGACTGGAAAAGTTCAGCTTCAGGATTGTCAGCCAAAGTTTTACAAAGTACAATACTCTGTGTGTGTGTGTACCCCCCCCCCCCGCTCTCTATATATATATGGGGTGGATATCTCCGGTCGTTATCCTTAGAAAACCGTTATTTCGTATTAAAATCAATTTAGACCCTATTTCAAACCGAGACCAGCAACCCAGAAGTGATGTTTCTAAATCGAAACCGGGTCCGCAATTTCCGTAAAGGGTGCGTTATGTCATTTTTTTATTTCTGCCCTTTCTAATTTTTAACCCATGTTGGTTCTCAGCTGGCAAGGGGAAGAGTGGAGGCGCTGTCCTCCACCCCCCCCCCGCCAGCTTGGAACCAATGCGGGTTATCTTTAACCCGTGTTGGTTGTCAGCTGGCAAGGGGGAGAGTGAAAATGCTACACTCCACCCCCCCCCCCTGCCAGCTGACAACCAACACCGGTTAAAGATAACCCGCGTGGTTCTCAGCTGGCGAGGGGGCGTGGAGGGCATGCACTCCATCCCTCCTTGCCAGCTGAGAATCAACTTGCCTTAGAGATATTGTGGGTTGATTCTGCGCTGGCGAGGCGGAATGGACTCGGGCATCCCCTGCGCACTGCACATGCATGGCGCCACTAACAAAATACTAACGAATTTTGTTATTAAATACAAATCAATTTCAAAATATTCCCAAAAAAATTCGGACGACTTTCTATTTTGAAACAACAGGACCTCTTCCCACCCACATGAGTTTAGAAACATTATTTATTTATTTATTAAGCCCATGTACAGTATCATTAAACTGCATTTTATGGTCAGTGTAGATCAGGCATGGGCAAACTTTGGCCCTCCAGGAGTTTTGAATTTCAACTCCCACAATTCCTAACAGGCACAGGCCATTTTCTCTCCCCTCCCCCTCCAGTCGCTTAAGCCAGTGTTTTTCAACCTTTTTGAGCCGCGGCACATTTTTTACATTACAAAATCCTGGGGCACACCACCAACCAAAATGACACAAAATGACACTCTAACACAGTAATATATATAGTTAATATGTTTTAAAATGTACTTATACACTCAGTGTGAAACCTGGGCCTGTTTCGATGAACACAACATAGATATCCTGGCAGGAATGACAGAAAGACACACACGAAGGTCTTGCTCAACAGCTGGGAATTATAGTTCACCCACAATCATTTTGGACTCCACAAATGATGGAATGGAATCAAACTTCCCACATAGAACTACCATAACCAAGAGAAAATACTATAAGAGTTTGGAGGGCATTGACCTTAAGTTTTGGAGTTGTAGTTCACCTATATCCAGAGAGCAGTGTGGAGGGGAGGGAGGAAGACATGGGGTGAATCTGCGCAGTAGCGCCCGCACAGGTCACGTCTTCCTCCCTCCCCCCTCCCGCAGAAGCAGCAGCGTGAGCAAAGTGAGGCAAAGCGAGCAGAGCAAGGCTGGGAAGAAGGGAGCCCAAGTGGAGAAGAAAAAGTGTTTGGCAGGAGGGGGAAGAACAGGATTTCCCTCGTAGCACAACTAAAGAGGGAGAGGATTTTGCCCCCTCCCCTTGGAAAAGAGGAGGTTCTTTGGAACCTCCTTGAGGCAGGGGGCGTGGCCTTCCCTTAGGAAGGCCAGCCTCCGGAGAGCTCATTCGGAGCTCTGTACTCGGAGGAGACGGTCGATCTCCTCCTGCAGGTGAGTTCCTGGGGAGAGTGGGGTCTTGTCCCTCCCCCGGGCGGGCCCCCCGCTCCCCATCGGTGGAGGGGAGTGGCGTTTGGAGGCCGGCGAGGCCCGGGGCGCAGGGGGCGAGCTGGAGACGGGCGCGTGCTCCCCTCGTCCCCTGCTGCTTCAGGACCTGGCCCGGTGGCGCTTCGGGCCCGGTTTTCGCGGTGCCGCCGCCGGGCATTTCTTCGGCGGGCGCCGCCGCAGGGGGCGAGCCGGGGTCGGTTCGGGCTCCGCTGCCCCCTGTTGCTCTGGGCCCTTGCCTTGCTGCACCGGGTTCCCAGTTTCTTGGGGCAGCGCTGGCGGGTGTTCCCTCCGGGAGCGGCGCTTTGCCGCCGTGGCCAGGGTCTGGTGCCTGGCCGCGGAGTTCCCTGGGGCTGCAGCAGCGCGTGCTCGGTTGGGCGGCGGTGGCGCCCCCCCCCTTCGGGGTCAGAGCGGCTGGCGGGGGGCGTCTTACTTCCCTCCTGCCTGCCCCCACCCTGCCTTCCTCTCGTGCAAGCTTGCTTTGCCGGGGGGGGGGGGCTGGCTGCCCTGCCGCATCGGTGCACTCACGTGTGCGGCCCTCTTTCGCTCGCTTCCCGCGATGGCGGGCGGCGTGTTTGGGCCACGGCAGGGGACTTTTTTCCCCTTCTCGCCCAGGGTGCTTGGCGAGCGGGCGTCCTTGGGGGCGGGGTTGAGCGGCAGGCGGGGTGGCTCGGCTTGATGGCGGCTCGCGGGGCTTGGCAGGCTGGGCCATCCCCCCTTTTTGCCATAAAGGCCCATCCCCCTTCTCATTAATTTCAAAAAATTAAAAAGAAAAAATTAAATCTGGGTCTGCCCTGGTTCATATTTAGATGGGAGACCGCCACTTAATTTTGCACCCTGGCCGTTTCCAATACGAACTCCCTATCGGGGGGAGGCAGCATCTTTCTGTAGCTGCCATATTGGCCACATGGCTGTTGCTCCTCCCCCTCCTTAACCTTTCAGTTTTGGGGTGGTGTCGGCGGCCATTTTGGGGTGGGTGTTTGCTCTCGACCATGTTAGTCGGAGCTGGTTCATCAGCCTCCCTATGCCTTTTAACAAAAATAATAATAATAATATACAGTACATCTATTATATAAATGGGTTCACGTCATGTGATGTATACCTCAAACAAAGAAACCATACAACGCAGAAACACAATACTTGCCAACAGAAATAGGCCTCAAGCAAGGTACGTTTGTAGCAAAGAAACTCCCCCCCCCCAAAAAACCCTAAAAGGCCCCCAAAACAACGAGTAAAAATAAAACTACATTTACCAGCATCCTCCGGGGCAGCCAAAGACTCACCCAGCCTCTACATTCTGAACAACATGATTGGCTGCTAATAAGGGCGGATTTGCATAACTGCTGTAACCATAGCAACGCTGGCAAGAGCCATCCAAGGCTAGGATAGAATGCTGAGAGATTTCAGTTGGTGTTTGAGGGTTAAACTGCCAAAACCAAACTCTGAGGGAGCAATTCTCCAGCAATTCCTACCCACACAACACAACACAACTTCCAATCACAACCCATCCCACCAACCTTACGGGACCCCGTACACACAACACCTACAAACACCACAAACAAAAACCAATCCTTCCTTCCACACAGACATAAACTGACCCAAAAGACAAGCCACTCCTTATAAAAATAACAGCATCGGACGACACACTCACAGCGCTACATACATCAAACAAAAAAGGGCAGAACAAACGCCAGAACAGAAACACACTGCGCAGCAGAGACACAGACAACAGGTCACTGCACGACGCACAGCTGAGAACCAAATGCAAAGAACTGCACGACAAGAAGAAGCGCGCAGCCAGGAACAACAAAGACGCAGAAATGCAACACAACAGCAGTGCCCAAGGAGCGCAGAAAAACAACGTCGCAACACAGAAAACAAACTTCAAAAACACCACAACCAATTCCACCGCCTAGCCTTCAGATACAACGCTGCAGAAGACTACAGCATGGCGCCAGAGGCCGACATTGGCACCCTAACGCACATCTGCACACACTGCAAAGCCCTGAAATACCCAGCAGAAACACCGGGAATGTGCTGCCTAGCCGGTAAAGTCTCTCTACCACCACTTGCCACTCCTCCACAACCACTACAGACTTTGCTGAGTGGAGACACTCCAGAATCAAAACACTTCCTCCGCTATATAAGACAATACAACTCATGCTTCCAGATGACATCATTTGGAGCACACATAGAAAGTGCGCATTCATGCCTACTTTCAAAATCAAAGGACAAATTTATCACCGAGCTGTCTCCCTGCTCCCAAACACCGAGGGGAGCACATCAATTTCTTCAAATGTTTTTCATTGGTGATGAAGACACCGAAATCGACACACGATGCCACATTTCCCAAAAGTTAAAAAACCCATTATCGCACAACTACAACACCTTCTTCATGAACACAATCAATTAGTCCACTTATTCAAGACCGCTCTGGACAAGATGCCTACTGACACACACAGAATTATAATACATCCCGACAAAAAACCTGAAGGGCAACATGAACGCAGATACAACGCCTCCAACTATCGATGAAGTGGCCATCGTCATGGTCGGCGATCACTTCCTACCAGAGACATAGCACTTCAGCGAAGAAACTCTGAATTGACCACCGTATCAGAAACACATCGCTGCTATGACGCCTCCAGTACCCAATCATATTTTGGGATGGCGCAGATGGGTACCACATCAACAAATCTGTGGCATAGACCTTGACACAGAATGCTTCTCCCACGGACAACTCTATGTAGCGTGCTCCAGAGTTGGGAAACCACAGAACCTCTACATCAACACAGCCAACGGAAAGACAAAAACACTGTACATCCACCAGCTCTGCAGAATGCCAGAAACACCACACACCGACAACTCCACAGGACTTCAACATCCCACCCACCAGAACACCCCACAACGACACAGCCATGACCCCACCAAGTAACATCATTTCCAACCCTTACATACTCAGACTTTCTCGCATCTCTTAAATAGGGCACAGCAACGCGTGCCGGGTACAGCTAGTATATAAATAAATCACCAAGACCCCCCCCCTTTAATTAGTGAACTGGTCCCGCGTTCTATCTCTGTAGCCTGGCGGCTGCAGGCTATAAGCATAAGGGGCGAGCTGTTTGCTTTGGCAGCCCAAACATGTACAATTTCGGGCCACTCCTCATGGGGGGTATTAAATAAACTTGGTTTGATCTGGTCGCCCTCCTTGGTGGCACCCATATCGGCCTCATGGCCACCAAAATATCGGCTTACCTTATCAAGCATTTCATGAGATAGATAAATTACATTCATTTGGATTTTAGTACAAATGGAGACATTAATTCAAGCATATGCATTTATTATTTTACCCGGGTTATTTAATTTTAGCTTGAGGGGCGAGCTCCTGACCTTTGGTATAGTGTATTGCTGACCTTTGGCTGATAACATTAGCAATGTAGTTAGTAATTTCAAGCAATGCATTTATTATTTCACATGGGTCCTTTTAATTTTCAACTTGAGGAGTAAGCTCTCAACCCCTGGTATAGCTTACTGTTGGCCTATGTATGTCAACATTAGCAATAGAGTTAACGATTTTAAGCAATGCATTTCTTATTTCACCTGGGTCATTTTAATTTTCAACTTGAGGAGTAAGCTCTTGACCCTTGGTATAGCTTACAGTTGGCCTATGTATGTCAACATTAGCAATGGCGTTATTGATTTTAAGCAATGCATTTATCATTTCACCTGGGTCATTTTAATTTTTAACCTGAGGAGCGGGCTCCCGACCCTTGATACAGTCTCAATTTTCAACATGAGGAGTAAGCTCTCGACCCTTGGTATAGCTTGCGGTTGGCCTATGTCTGGCAACACTAGCAATGGAATTACTGACTACAAATAATGCAATTATCATTTTACATGGGTCATTTTAATTTTCAACTCGAGGAGCAGGCTCCCACCCCTTGGTATAGCCTGCTGTTGACTTATGGCTGGCAACATTTAACATAGAGTTACTAATTTTAAGCAGCGTATTTATTATTTCACCTGAGTCATTTTAAATTTCTACCTGAGTGAGCTCCCGACCCTTGGTATAGCTTACCATTTACATGTTTTCAGCATTAAGCAATCAAGTTGCTAATTTCAGCATTGTAATTGTCCTTTCACCAGTTAACTTGAGTGAGCTCCTAACCCTGGGTATAGCTTACTGTTTACCTACATTGGTCTTTAGCATTAGTAATTGAGTTATTAATTCCAAATAATATATTTGTTTTTTCACATGGGTCATTTTAAATTTCAACTTGAATTAAAAAGTTTTAACTTGAGTGAGCTCCCGACTCTTGGTATAGTTTACTGTTGACCTATATTTGGCAACATTACCAGTTGAGTTACCAATTTCAAGCAATGTATTTATCACTTTAACTGGGGCAATTTTCAATATGAAGGGGGAGCTCCCGACCCTTGGTATAGCTTACTGTTGACCTACGTTTGGCAACATTGGCAATTGTGTTATTAATTGCAAGCAATTAGTTATCATTTCACCTGAGTGGAGAAATACAGTTGTCTCCAATGGAGGCATGTTCTCTTAGCCCTCATTCATGGCTAGAGATTAAAACGCATAACCTCTTCCTTAAAAGACTGTACTGTCAGGCCTATGAGACACACTCTCTTAGAGGGAGTCTAAAAATGGTTTTTCTTTTATACAGAAGAAGGTTAGTCATTGAGGTCACGCCCTCTCAGGCTTATAAATGGCTGTAGAGTTGGAAAGCGCGTTTTCTTTAAAAACATAGGAAGATTAATGGTTTGAGTTACACCCTCTCAGCCTTATAAAGGGCTTGGGAGTTTTAAAAGCATGTTTTCTCTAAAGGATAAGATGTTTAGTTGTTGAGTTACACCCCTCGGTCTTATATAAGGCTTGGGAATTTGAAAGGCGCATTTTCTTCAAAAAACTTAAGAAGATTAGTTTGGAGTTATACCCTTTCAGCCTTATAATGGCCTGGGAGTTTAAAATGCGCGTCTTCTTTAAACTTAAGAAGATGTGTCGTTTAAGTCACACCCTCTCAGCCTTATAAAGGGCTGGGGAGTTCGGAAAGTGCCTTTTTTCTCTAAAACATAAGAAGATTAGTCGAGTAAGTCACACCCTCTCAGTTTGATAATCGGCGGGAGAGTTTGAAATGCGCGTCTTCGTTAAAAATATAAGATTAGTTGTTTTGAGTCACACCCTCCCAGCCTTATAATGGCTAGGGAGTTTGAAAGGCGTGTTTTTCTTTAAAAATTATAGGAAGATTGGTTATTTGAGGCATACCCTCTCAGCCTTATAATGGCTAGGGAGTTTGAGATGCGCTTTTTCTTTAAAACATAAGAAGAGTAGCCATCGGAGTCACACCCTCTCAGTCTTAGATACGGCTAGGGATTAATCGTTTGTGTCATACCCTCTCAGCCTTAAAAACGGCTAGGGATTTTGAAAAGCGCGTTTTCTTTAAAACACAGGAAGAATAGTTGTTTGAGTTACACCCTCTCAGCCTTAAAACGGCTGGAGAGTTTGTAGAAGAAGATTAGTTTTTAAATTACACCCTAGCCTAAATAAGATGATTTGAATCGTTTTTCTCTTAACATAAGATGATTAATCATTTGAGGCACTCAGCCATATAAATTCGACTGGGGGGTTAAAAGTATGTTTTCTTTAAACATAAGACTAATCGTTTGAGTCATATCATCTCAGCCCAAAAACGGCTGGAGAGTTTGAAAATCGAGTTCTCTTTAGAACATAACTAGATTAATTGTTTGAGTTACACCCTCTCGGCCTAAGAAAAACGGCTGAAGAGTTTTTAAAAGCGCAGTTTTCTTGAAAACAGAGATAGTAGTTTGAGTTACACCCTCTCAGCTTTAAAACGGATGGAGAGTTTGAAAGTGCGTTTCTTTATCCCGGCTGTGGAGTTCAAAACCACGTTTTTCTTTGAAACAGACGAAGGTTGGTCATTGGGGGCACATCCTCTCAGCCAGATAAACGGTTCGAGATTTTGAAAGTGCATTTGCTTTGCAACATCGGAAGATTCGTCAGTTAAGTACACACTCTCAGCTGTATAAACGGCTGGAGATTTGGGAAAGCATGTTCTCTTGTACATTTTAAGAGGATTAGTTACTTGAGTCACACCCTCTCAGCCTTATAAAAGGCTGGAGAGTTTGAGAAGCGCATTTTTTCTTTAAAGCAGAAGAACATTAACCGCTTGAGTCACACCCTCTCAGCCTTATACGGCTGGAGAGTTTTTTAATTAAAAAAAACAAAAAAAACATTTTCTTAAAACAGATGAGGATTAGGCATTTGAGTTACACCCTCTCAGCCTTGTGTATGGCTGGGGAGTTTAGAAAGCGCGTTTTATTAAAACAAGACGATTAGTTGCTTAAAAAGGACTGGGGAGTTTTGTAAGCACCTTTCTTTACATTATAAGATTAGTCAGTGAGTTACACCCTCTCAGCCTTACTAATGGCGGGAGAGTTGAAAAGCGCGTTTTCTTTACAACATAAGATTAGTCTGTAAGTTACACCCTCTCAGCCTGATATACGGCTGGAGAGTTTAACAGCAAAAGAAGATTAATCGTTTGAGTTACACCCTCTCAGCTTTGAAACAAAAAAAGAAGATTAGTCGTTTGAGTCACACCCTCTCAGCCTTGGAAATGGCTGTGGAGTTTGAAAGTGAGTTTTCTTCAAAATGTAAGACGAATAGTCATTTGAGTCACACCATTTCAGCCTTATAAACGGCTGGAAAGTTGGGTAAAGGTAGTTCAGCCTTTGGCAGATGCATCCAATACATACAATGGATGCTCGTACGGTTAATTATTACCTATTGGGGTGTCACACCTTCACTGTTTTACAGTAATGGCCACTGGTCAGAAATGGGAGCTCAAGGAAGTCCCTATTGCCAGCGCTTGACTTCGGCCCCTATGGGGGGTTTTTTTTTTAGGATCCGAGGGAACGAAAATAAAAGAAGCTAGCGTTAGGTTGTTCCCTCGCGATGTATGCACAACTGGTACCCCAGGGTTGTGTAGCAAACTGGGTGGTATTGATCTGAACGCTAGACTCAGGGTCATATCACAGGCTACACAGTTTTCAGGAATTGGCAGACAGAGCCTGATGTCACAATCCGTGAGTCGGCCATCGACCCAGAGCCCAGTTGAGTGGAAAGTGTGAGGATGGCTTAAAAAGGGCTTGGTGGGTGAATCGGGCCTGTTTGATGGTAGTGACCAGCCGTCAGGGGGTCCTACATTTCATGTTGGCCAACATTTGGGCCTTGACTCCATTACCTTTTTGGAATGGAGTGGTAGACGTGGTCTACGGCAGACTTGCAATCCCGGTCCCTACCCCCTGTTGGTTTGAGGCTCTAAGCTCATACTGGCGGAGTTGTATCCACATCTAGGGGGTGACGGCTTTGGCTTGGAGACGGACAAAGCGTCTTCCAGGCTCGAGTAAATTCGTACTGTTTGGCCGGCATGGCCCCACGTATGCATCGTCCAGTCCGCCAAGATGCCATCTTGTTTGTGGTATGGCGTGTGGAGATGTGAGAGTCCTCATAAAGTGGGGAACAATGAGGGGGACATGCGCTCAACAGTACGGG
This sequence comes from Anolis apletophallus, assembly GCA_030556195.1. NCBI lineage: Eukaryota > Metazoa > Chordata > Lepidosauria > Squamata > Anolidae > Anolis > Anolis apletophallus. The sequence continues at coordinate 184,711,576 of JARBWK010000002.1, forward strand.
GGGTAGCTGGCTACCTCCTTTATCTAGGGCTCACAACAATGTATTGTTTGCTGAGCGGTTGGATCGTAATATCGGAATTGGGCAACGCTCCGTTCGTCTAACATGGGATTAGGGGTGTCAGGAGTCTCGGTGGGCGATGGGGACTAGGTGGACACCTGTCCCCAATCTGTGGCAGAAAATAGCTAGGGAAAGCCCATAGTCGGTGTGCACCTAAGGCACCTCCTTCAGGGGTGAGGGCCATTAAATTAACTTCACCTCAAAGTTCAAGTTGAGGGGTTAACAAAGTGTAATGGCCCTGGAATGAAAGAGGCTAATCTCAAGATCTTGAGTACAGACCTCTCATTCATTTCCCTAAAAGGGGTTGCCCTGGTTGGATAATCAGGGAATCCAGGTGTTTCGTCCGAAAATTGATATCGTTAGCTGAGGGGGCATGATACCTCGGCTAGAATACACCTTGATTCCTGACACCTTCTGAGTTAGACTTAAGGAAATTTAAATAGGTAACTTTAAATAAAAGTTGCTCAATTTGAACCCAATATTCTGTGTGTTGTCTCTTTTGTTCAGGGGGTTGGGGGGCAAAGGGTATTGGAGGTTCCAATTTCCCACGGCACACCTGATGATCGCTCACGGCACACTGGTTGGGAAACACTGGCTTAAGCGGTTGAGGGGAAAAGGAAAGGAGTCTGAGCTTGTTAGGAATTGTGGGAGTTGAATTTCAAAAACCTGGAAAGCCAAAGTTTGCCCATGCCTGGTGTAGACTCATATAATGCAGTTCAAGGAGCTTTAAACTTCATTATATGGCAGTGTACATAGGATCTCAGTTGCGGGACCACTTTCTCAGAAAGAACTGAAGTCTGCCATGCACAAAGGAAGAAAGTCAGAGAAACCAGGACATTCTAGTAGTTGAGAATATGGGATAGCAGAGAATTATTTGGGACTATACCTATCAAATTCCTTGCTGTACTATATAGCATTTTATTACTTCTATTGATGTTGCTGCTTTTTTAATTTCACATTGCTTTAGCTGTTATATTCTTGTTAGTGTTTTAATCATTATTTAATCTTTTTAAATGTCACATTCTGCTTTGCACATTTTTAATTAACACTGAAAAGAATATTATAATTTTTCCAGTGAGATAACCGTATTAGACTGTTCCTACAAAAGGCGGCTCTGATCTGAAAGTGTTTTATTCAAGCTTATCAGGGAGGTGGATCCAGTTTGTTCAGGTTTGAATCAGACAAGGGATGCATCCACATTACAGAATTATGGCATTTTAATTGCCACAGCTCCGTTCCATGTAACTGTGGGACATATAGTTTGGTGAGAGGCTAAACTGATTATGTTATCACCAAGTATTGCTACTGTAGATTGTCACAGTTATTATCATGTACATATTCAGGTTTTGCATGACATTCCCATAAAGTGTACTACACTCAGCCCTTCATATTTGCTGGGGTTAGGGACACAGGGCCCTGGCAAAAGAGAAAACCCGCAAATAGGTGGAGGGACACCTGTACTTGTATATTTTTGGCATTGGACACTTTGATTTACATGCATTTTACTTTCCCAGAAAAAAACAGTTTATTAAGTGCTATAAGATCATTTATCAAACTACTGTATTTTCCGGGGTACTAGATGACTTTTTAGACCTGGAAAATCTTATGAAAAGTCGGGGGTTATCTAGTACGCCGGGTATAAAAATGGGAGGCATAAAAAATGCCTCGACAGGCATGTCTACTGGGAGTCGTAGTCTGGAGGCATAGTCTGGAGGCCTGGGTGAGCCCGGTGACCATTGGAGGCTCCTGCTGGCCGCTCGGGTGGCCTTGCTTCCTTCCTGACTCTTCTGGCTGCCTGCAAATAGTGACGTGGGAGGATTTGGAGGGGCTTGAACATAGAGTAGGGAGAGCGGCGGGGACAAGTCCCTTAGCAGCATGGCCTGAGGAGGAGTAGGGAGGGGGAAGGAGGAGGAGGAGGAGGGTGGAGGGAGGGCATGCAGAGGAGGACTGGATACCGAATCAATAGAATTGTGTTGGGAGAGGGGTCTTGTATGGCGAGTATATCCCTATCTCTATATTTTAATTTGAAAAGTTGGGGGTGGTCTTATACTCCCAGTCGTCTTGTGCCCCGGAAAATACGGTAAATACAGAGAAAAGTGAAGTCATGACAAAGCAGAAACTTCTTTCTTTTTCAAGCAAACAATGTTTATTTGTTCTTGGGATTTTCCAAATAGTAGAAGAGGAGATGATAGATAGATAGATAGATAGATAGCATATTAATGATTTTTAATACTGTTATGTTTAATTCTGTTATAATGTTTGCATATTGGTATATTTTAAATTGTGTGGTACTTACTGAGACAGTCCCTCATTGTCTGAGTATGATATTCTTCCAAGTGCAGCATCCTGGCGGTAGGTAGGTGACTGTGGAGCACTATTCTTGAACCGCATGTTCTTCCACAGTGAGGACATTGGTTTCCAGGTGAAAGGCGGTGTCAGTCAGGGTTGGATTGGCGCACCTTCTTCTTGGTACTTTCTTCCCTTTCACCCTCCATTCGTGCCTCTTCAAATTCCACAGCACCACTGGTCACAGCTGACCTCCAGTAAGAGTGCTCAAGGGCCAGGGCTGCCCAGTTCTCGGTGTCTATGCCACAATTTTTAAGGTTAGCTTTAAGCCCAACTTTAAATCTCTTTCCCTGTCGATTCCATTTTCCATTCTTGAGTTGGGAGTAGAGTAACTGCTTTGCAAGACGGTGATCGAGCATTTGGACAACATGGCCAGTCCAGTGGAGTTGATGACATAAGAGCATTGCTTCAGTGCTGGTGGTCTTTGCTTCTTTCAGAACACCGAATTTGTCCGCCTGTCTTCCCAAGAGATTTGCAGGATTTCTCATAGGCCATGCTGATGGAATCATTCCAGGAGTTGAGAGTGCTATCTGTAGACAGTCCACATTTCATGGGCATATAGCAGGGTTGGGAGGACAGTGGCTTTATAAACAAGCACCTTGGTCTCCCTACGGATGTCTCAATCATCAAAAACTCTCTGCTTCATTCGGAAAAATGCTGCACTCTCAGAGCTCAGGCAGTGTTGTATTTCAGTGTCTATGTTGACTTTTGTAGAGAGGTGGCTGCCAAGATAGTGGAAATGGTCAACATTTTCTAATGTTACACCATTAAGCTGCATTTCGGGTGCCCTGACAAATTTGTGAACATCCTGTGGCTCCTCCATGATGACATGATGGCAACAGTCTTGGGCAGCAATGGCTCCCAAAGTGACCCATTTAAGGTGGAATCAGGTGTCAAACAGGGATGTGTTATTGGCCCAACCTTATTTTCCATCTTCATTGCTATGATACTTTATCTTGTTGATGGGAAGCTTCCCACCGGAGTGGAAATCATCTATCGGACAGATGGCAAGCTATTTAACCTCAGCAGACTAAAAGCCAAAACCAAGGTCACAAAAAAAATCTGTTATAGAACTCCAATATGCTGATAATAACGTAGTCTGTGTGCATTCAGAAGAAGAACTACAAGCCACTCTACACACCTTTGCAGAAGCATACAAGAAGCTCGGCCTCTCATTGAACATCAAGAAAACCAAAGTGCTCTTCCAGCAGACACCAGCCAATACGTAATGTAAGACGCTTTGAGTTTCCTTCAAGAGAGATAAAGCGGGCTATAAATAAACATAATGATAGTAATCTGGGCCAACAGTAAAATAAAGATGGAACAGTCTACTACTAGTAGCTGTTGTGTATCTTCATGTTTTTCCAGATTTATAATGACTCTAAGACACACTGATTGTGGGGCTTTCTTGGGAAGATTTGTTCAAAGGAAGCTCGCCTTTGCCATCCAGATAGCCACTTAGTCCAGAGTAAGGAAAGGGGATTAAAAATCAGGCTACCTCAAAGGGAATCCACACACTGAGCTATTAATCCTGGAAAATGGGTCCACAGCATCCAGAAAGATTTGGTTAATGCAGATTGAAGGGAACTGCAAGATGTATAGTGAGGCACCTGCATGAACTTTTCTTCCCCTCATGATGCTCTAAGACAGTGTTTCCGAACCTTTTTTGACCCGCAGCACACTTTTTACATTTACAAAATCCTGGGGCACACCACCAACCAAAATGACACAAAATGACACTCTAACACAGTAATACATACAGTTAATATGTTTTTAAATGTATTTATACACTCAGTGTGAAACCTGGGCCTGTTTCGATGAACACAACAAAGATATCCTGGCAGGAATGGCAGAAAGACACAAACTTCCCACACAAAACTCCCATAACCAAGAGAAAATGCTATAAGGGTTTGGTGGGCATTGACCTTGAATTTTGGAGTTGTAGTTCACCTATATCCAGAGAGCACTGTGAACTCAAACAATGTTGGATCAGGACCAAACTTGGCATGAATACTCAATATGCCCAAATGTGAACACAGGTGGAGTTTGGGAAAACAGAGCTTGACATTTGGGATATGCTGGGATGTATAGTTCCCTGCCATCAAATAACACTCTGAACTTCCAGTAGCAATGGAATTGAACCAAACTTCGCATACAAAACTCCCATGACTAACAGAAAATACCAGAGAGGTTTGGGGAAAAGAGAAATTGCCATTTGGGAGTTGCTGGGATGTATAATTTACCTGAGCATTCCAGGCCTGGATCTGGTTGGGAGGTGTGTGCCAGGCGAGGGAGGCCACACCGCATGGCTTCACCACGCGGGAATCCCTTCGTCTGGCTTGCGGCACCCTCAAATGGGGAAGGCCAGGTGAGAAAGGCACCTTCGCATGGCCTGGCCTTGCGAGAAGCCCCTCGCCCTTCTTGTGCCATTGGCCGTGTCTGGCAAGCAGCAAAAGCGATTTGGGACAGCCTCCCTCACCCCTGGCTTTTGCCGATTGCCCGACCCAGCAGGCGGCACAAGCCAGGAAAGGGAGGAATCACTGCGTGCCCTTGCCTCGCGGGAAGCCCCTCGCCTGGCTCATGCCATCCGTTGGTTCTTCCAAGCAGGTGAGGGAGGCACAACCGTGTGGCTTGGCCTCATGGGAAGCCCCTCACCTGGCTTGCAAGACTTCCGGGACTGGCAAGTGGTGAAAGCCAGGCGTGGGGTTTCCCTCGATTGGAGGCTGGCTGGCTGGGGAAACGGCCAAAGGAGGCGGCACCCCGGCCCCTTCTTCTTTTTCGCTGCCGCCCGGCCCTTCCTCCCCCCCCCAAGCAGCAGGAGTTCGGGAGGAGGGGAAAGAAAGGGGGGGGAGAGAGGTTTTTCCGCGGCACACCAGGTGATCGCTCACGGCACACTAGTGTGCCATGGAACAGCGGTTGGGAAACACTGCTCTAAGATGTGCTGCACCTCATAAGTATTTTGCCAAACTTGCAGTGCTGATGCAAATATAACAAAGTGTGCACAAGCAGATTTTCAGCCATTGTCTGTCCTCACCCTCACTCCTAGTGCCTCTAGGTCTGCCCTCTTTTTTAAATTTCCCATAAGTTCTTATTGAGCATTTTCAATGTTTTGAAAGGAAGTGAGAACAAAGGAATGGTTGGAGAGAGTTCTCATGAGAATTGCTTTCCTCTCGTGCTTCCATTTAGCTATCTGTGTGTCCATCCGTTTACATCCCTCCATCAGCTGCTTTAGGATTTTAAAATGAGGATAAGCATCGGAGTCTATACCAGTATACAGCAAGACACTCTAATTCTTTTGATAGAGCACTGGGATAGACAGTGCTTCATAGCAATGCATTTTTCACCTATTGAATTTTATGCGAACCTTTTTTTTTTTAAACGAATTTTATTAAGTTTTCACCAAAGATAAAACATCAAACATCGAACATTCGACAAACCAACATATCCCCCCCTCACACTCCCCCTACCCTCCCCATCTGGAGCTCAGGATGTAACTATGACTTCCGCTCCTCGTTTCCCGCCCTTTCATCTAATACTTCTTAGATATCTAAATTATTCTCTCAATCTCTTGCCTTATTTAGCCAACCGTCACCGTTTCAATTATTTACAGATGTCATCATTTATACAATCTTTCATATTTCTCAGTCCTTTTAAGTGATCTATTAGCGGGGTCCAATCTGTGGCATCCCTCCGGTCCATCATTGCTTTTGTCAGACAGTCCATATTCATGACTTCCAGAATTTTAGCAAGCCAGTCGTCAATTTTCGGTGCTGTTGCCTCCTTCCAGCGTCTTGCTATCACCATTCTCGCTGCAGTGATGCAGTAAATAAAGAGTTTTTCCTTATTTTTATCAATTTCGAAATCTAACAGACCCAATAACATATATCTGGCTTTGAAAGGAAAGTCCAAGCCCAAAGCTTCCCTAATTGTTCTATATATCTTCTCCCAAAACTTTTTTATTTTTTTACATCCCCACCACATGTGGAAGAAAAATCCCACCTCTTTGTGGCATCTCCAACATTTATTGCTGATTTTATTATTAAATTTAGCCATACTGTATGGAGTTAAGTACCACCTGTGGAAAATTTTTAATCCATTCTCCTTTAGATCGTACGCATAAAGAAGCTTTTGGTGGACCTTCCAATATTTCTCCCAATACTTCAAATGAATGACCTGCCCCAAGTCCCTCGCCCATTTCACCATGCAGTTTTTAATAGCTTCATTTTCCGTTTTCCATTGTAATAGATGTTTATAAAGGATGGTTATCTTCCCTTTTTCTTTTGAGCACACTTTATCCCATATCTCCGAATTCTCCTCAAAACCTAACATTTTATCCTTCTTATATATCTCATGAATCTGTTTATACTGGAACCAATCTAGTGATTCATCCAATTCTTTTAGTTCCTTCATATCTTTAATATCGAAAACCTGCCCTGACCTTTTGAGGATTGAGCCGTATCTCAGCCAATTATCTTTGTCATACTGTCTTCTAAAGTGCGCCTCTTGTGGCGATAGCCATTTGGGGGTTTTTCTAAACAACCTATCCTTATATTTCATCCATGATCTTAGTAATGTTTTCCTGATGCAATGGTTATTGAAATTTCTCTCGATCCTCGCCTTGGAGTACCAGAGGTACCCATGCCAACCGGTCCGGAGGTCGAAGCCCTCCAGCGCCAGGAGTTGGGTATCCTCTAGGAGCGTCCACTTTGTGACCCAGTCTAACGCGCTGGCCTCGTAATAGGTGAGGAGATCTGGGGCTCCAAGGCCCCCCCTCTCCTTGTCATCTATCATGTTCCTCCAGTTAATTCTAGCGCATTTCCCTTGCCAGATTAATTTTCTTAACTCCTTCTCCCAGGCGTATAAGAGCTTATCCGAGGTCAGGATTGGGAGACATTGAAACACGAAAAGAAGCTTAGGGAGCACATTCATCTTAATAAGAGATAATCTGCCAAGCAGCGATAGATTGAGATGTCTCCACTTTTCTAGATCCCGTTTAACTTGTTCCCATTTTGCTTCATAATTGTTTTTAATAAGGTCTATATTTTTAGGTGTTATATAGATGCCTAGATACTTAACTTTATTTACAATAGCCAGGCCTGACACCTCCTCCAGCTTCTCTCTCTCTTCACATTTATATTTTTCACCAATAACTTAGATTTTTTCCTATTCATCTTAAATCCCGAGACTCTCCCGAATTCTTCCAGTTTCTCTATCCAAAACTTGATTTTCTCTACCGGGTCTTCCACGATACAAACCAAGTCATCAGCGAACGCTCTGATTTTGATCTTTTCTTTTTTTATAGTTATGCCTTTTAGATTGGAATCCTTCCTTATATTCTCTAAGAGAGTCTCGAGAGCCCAGATGAAGAGGAGAGGGGCTCCAAGGCATCTACCGTCAGTCTTATGTTGTCCTTTATTTGGCGGCCCGGCAGGAAGCCTTTCTGCTCTTGTTTTATCCATCCCGTTAAGAAGCTTTTCAGCCTCTCAGCCAGTATAGAGGCATAGATTTTATAGTCCTCATTTAGAAGCGAGATGGGTCTATAATTCCCCCATCTCTGTCTTGTCGGAGCCCTCTTTATGAATGACTATAATCCTTGCTAATGCCCAGGTCTCCGGAAACTTTTTAGATTCCAAGATTTCATTCATTGTTTTTAGGAGATAGGGTGTTATTTCCTCCTCAAAAACTTTGTAATACAGGGCTGTGAAGCCGTCAGGCCCCGGGGCTTTATTGCTCTTCAGATTTTTGATCGCTCTTTTTATCTCTTCCCTATTTATCGGGTGGTTCAAATCCGCTCTTTGTTCCTCAGAGATCTTGCTGAGGTGTAGGTTCCCCTATGTAAGCTTGGGCTTCCTCTTTCTTTATGTTGTCTCTTGAGTATAGCTGTTTATAGAATGTTTGGAATTTTCCACTTATTTGGGCATCTGAGTTATAGGCTATCCCTTTATCTACTATTCGTATAATATGGTTTTTCTGTTTTCTTTTCCTGATTTTGGCCATCATCCATTTCCCCGGTTTATTAGCGTTTTGAAAGTGGGTCTGTTTTAAAAATTTCAGGTTAGATTCTAGTTTGTCCAGGTCAAGCTTTTCTTTTTGCTTTTGAAGGGTAGTCAGCTGTAGTTTTAATTTCCTGTTCTTGGGGTTCTTTTTTAAACTCATATCTATCTTTTTGAGTTTTTCCTCAAGGTCCGACTCCAGGTTTTGATTCCTTCTTCTTTTGATAATATTCTGGTGGATGAAGTGTCCCCTCATAACCGCTTTACTTGCCTCCCATACTGTATGGATGTGGGTGTCCTGTGCTGTATTGATTTCGAAATATTCCTTCAGGAGTTTTCTGCTTTCCTCTTTTTGTTCTTTATCCCTAATTAAATCCTCCCTCAGGGACCATATCCTTGTCATTCGGCTCCCCTGTCCAATCTGGAACTGTAGCATGTTATGGTCTGAAAAGAGCTGTGGGAGAATCTTTATTCTTCCAGTTTTAGTCAGCAGGGTCTTCGATAACCATGCCATGTCAATTCTTGACCAGGAGCTATACCTGCCAGAGTAGCAGGTATAGTCCCTGGCTCCTGGGTTTTGTTCCCTCCACCCGTCGGCTAATCCCAAGTCTTCAAGGACCTTTTTCCCCTCCTTTGGGAGCTGGCCCGATCTCTTATCTTTCACTTTCCTATTGGATCTATCCCACTCTCTTTCGACCACCGCATTAAAGTCACCCATGATGACAAATTCATCATAGGTTTCCTTCTCTATCTTCCTCTTGAGTTCCCGAAAAAATTTAACCTTTGGCCCATTAGGGGCGTAGATATTACATACCAGGATGACTTTGCTGTCCCACTCAATCTTAATCGCTACATATCTCCCTTCCATGTCCCTGAATGCCAATTGGCTTTTTACATAATCTCTGGTATAGATTGCCACACCCTTCTTTCTTTTATCACCTCCTGAATAAAATAAATTACCAAGGGCTTTTTGCTTAAGAAGTGCCGCATCTCTCCCTCGTATGTGCGTTTCCTGTAACGCCACCAAATCAACTCTTTTTGATTTTAAAAAATTAAATATCCTTTTCCTTTTCCTCGGCTCATTAATCCCATTCACATTGTTTACCAAACAATTAATAGGCATAAAAGGACCTTTTTGAGTTCTTTTGGGTCTGAAGCCTCGTTTGTCGTCTCAAGTCCTCCTGCCTTGGTGCTTGTGGAGACGGGGGGGGAGACATTATGCGAACCTTTTTATCATTTGTTTTTTATACCATATGTGACAACTTGGGCTTAAAATTATTAGGAACGCTACCACCAACCTAAAGTTTACTCTTTAGGATTTTCTTTTAAAATAATATTTCAGCTAGGCTCCTTTCTAATACACAAACGGAGGGGATTCTGAGGTAAAAATCTTTCCCCCTTTCCTGGAATGGTGAAAAGGCGAGCACTGGCACACTCAGATGTAAAGAGGCACAATGGAGGCTTTTCTTAAAAGTTAACAAACAAACTTTTATTAACTTAACAGGCTTTTGAAAGGCACAGAGCGTAATGGTTTTCAAGTGAGGCACAGTAGCGTAATGGTTAACAGAAATGTACTAAAGCGTGTTGGTTACTATAGATTACTTTCTTAGATCTTAGTTACAACACTAGACAGTTCTAAACTTGTCTATCTAACCTTCCTCACTCTAATGCCGCTGACTAGTAGTGAGTAGTTGTCCACTAGCTAAACTAGTAACTCCCTGAGCTAACACTCAGTCTTTCTAGAAGCACCCTAGCTAATAACTCTTTTCCCTAGAGTTATCCTGTAGCAGGCTTCCTAAGAGAAGTGAGCTAATCTCTAACCCTAGAGATCCCCAAAAAGCCTGTGACTGACTGCCTGTCAGCTATCCCACAGCACTTTTCCAGTCAGCTTTCAAGACAACTGTCTCTCTCTGACCGCTCACTCTCAGCTCTGACCAAAAACTCCTCTCTCTCTGAGTTCTGACAAGAGACTCCCAAATAAGCTACACTTCTTTTCCTCTGAAGCAGCTCGGCTCCTCCCCTCTGCTCTGAGCCAATCTCAGGCAGCTCTCTCTCTCCCCCTCCCAGAGAAGGATCCAAGCCACTCCCCCTTTCCAGGCTATCCTGTTTAACCATGGATGCCAAACTACCATGCTGGTCTCGGCCTAGCACAGAATGGGTGAATCCTCACACCATCCCATGATTAAATATGGATTATGGGTGTGTGTTTTGTAGCCACTTCCCTTTTATCCCACTTTCTATCGGGGTTTCAGGCCTGTGAAGAGGGGCTCTGATTTACCAAAGGTCACCTGATGAGTACACTCAACCCACTACATCACATCAGCATTCTCTAGTAGGCCTTGTAAGCTGGAAATACAAAAAGTCCAGCAGGAAAACGTATCAGGCAAATTACCTGCCCTTGAAAAGCACCCGTTTCTAGGAAATGCAAATAGAGGAAGCCAAAGAAAACAAGTCTATTTTATGTCTCCTCAGAGGAAAGGCATTGTTAGTCAACGAGCTTGCTGAGACATGACTGCCTTGGCTTGAAAGGTCTTTGTTGCATATAAACACCTGAATTCCAAGTAAAAATATATGTTCGTGCCAGAGTATAGAAGCCTCTGGACACTCCAATTAGCCACTGTATTTGAGTCGGTGAAAGCCAAACCGTCCAGTTAACAAGCTCTCTTAGTGCCACTAATGAGAGTCAAGAAGCAGTTTTGCCAAAATTGCTGGATAATATTTCACTCAAACGTTCATTGATTAGTGGCCTGCAGATTTTGACAAAACTTCCAACTGTTGTTTCCTTCGACAGTGTTTTGCCTTGATTCACAGCAGCATAACCACAACGGCACCTCTTCCTCATTTTATTTACACAGGGATGCTTCTTTTATTGGACACTAAAATAGAATTTTAAAAGCGAGCTTTGAGTATCCCAGAACACTTCACTGGACTTGAGGGTCTTGTTGTGTTATGCAGTTATAGTTCTATATTCCATTTAACTGTCATGGAAACGTTGTGTAAAATCCTGGGATTTGCAGTTTAGGGTGGGAATTTTCAGCCTGGGAAGTTTTGGACCTCACTAACAGGGGCGGAATTTGACGGTATGCAAAGTAAGCGGCTGCTTACGGGTGCCACGTGGCCAGGGGCGCATCCGGCCCCGGCTGCCAGGTTCGGCGCATGCTACGGGCCAGCACGCGGGCACAACTCCAAAAAGGTCAGAGTTACTTGAGGCGGGGGGCTCTGCCCCAGCTGCAAAACGTTCCTCCATCCTTTACAGCCTCTTGGAGCGCGATTTGCAACTCCAACCACCTTGTGTTGCGCTGCAACTAAGGCGCATGCACGGAACTAGCTGGCCCTGCGCATGTACACCCTGCCGCCTGCACACACACCAGCGCATATGCATACAACTAGCTGGCCCTGCACATGAGCACACTGGCATGCATGCGCACCCGGCACGAGGCCAGAGAGCGAGGGGGCGCCAAAAGAATGGTCACGTACCATTCTAAATTACCTTTGTCCGGGCCTGCTCACTAAACCATAACTCCCAGAATTCCACAGCATGTTACCACTGCAGTTAAAACAGAATATAATGTTATAACAGTGCAGTGTAACAGAGATGCTGGAAACTGTAATTTTTTAAATTTTAATTGCTAATTGTTTATTGTTTTTATCTGTTAGTATATAACTGTTTTTAATTGTATTTTATATTTGGGCACTGGTTGCCATGTGTAAACCACCTTGAGTCACCTTCGGGCTGAGAGGGGCGGTATAGAAATATAGTAAATAAATAAATGTGACAGAAACAAAGGTCCCACCTACACTACCATATAATGTAGTTTGAAGTGGAGTACATTATATATAAGTCTACAGTGACCATATAATATGATTCAAGTATAGATGGGGCCAGATAAATCAAAATCCTGACCAGATTTTAAAGTCATAGGTTCTGTGTTGTAAATATGATATCAAGAGATTGAACCCCTAAATTATGAATTACCGTATTATGAAATGAATCAGAGCATGAAAAAGAAGCAGTTCTTCTGCCAGACCCAGCAAGTGTGTGTCTGTGCCTCACCTTAAATCTTTGTTATGAATTGCCTTTAGAATGTTGCCTGGTTTCACCCAAAACCTTTTCCTCCAATTTCAATAATTCCCTCCCAATGAACTGGGAGACAGAGTTGGGGGATCACTAAATGAATGTGTATCAAAGCTCCCTGGGTCCCTTTCCTGCTCCCATTCATAAAGGTCTGTGGGAAGGATCTGGCACTCATGCCTCAAGTCAGCTTCACCTATTGAGATGGTCATCTTCCCCAGGTATCCATTGTGTGCATTGGACTGTTGTGTTCACCAGAACCAGACTATTAAGCTCATCATGGACCCATTACCTAATATCGCACCACATTCCTTTCGGATCGCACCCCTCTTGGCAGAGGACCTTTAAACAGATTGACATTTCAAATGCTTCAATGACAGTTTATTGAATTTCCTGTCACCACAAAGAGCCAACCAGCAATGATGTCCGGCAGAGACCTGAGCCACTCAGGATGTGGACCCTAGCCGGATAATTTTCCAACCAATTGGGAGTTGGCACGGACTTCTTGAATAGCTGTCAAATGAAATAAAAATGCTCTGTGTTCACAATTATGGCATGTTGGTACTTTGGAGTGCTTTCTCCACTGACATCCTCTCTCGCCATTGAGAATAAACCTCTGTTGTTGCCATCGACCTGTCTGTGTCTGATTTAATCTTCTGGAATAGCTAGACACGCCGGGCTTCCAACCCTGCAGTTCTTGCAGTAGCTGAAATCATTCTACAAATTTGATTATAGTCTAAAATCTGCTAATGTGAAGAAATTTACTTGGGCTGTGATAGTATCAGATTTCACTTGAAAAAATGTAGCATCAATTGTCCCTTTCCAAATTCAAAGGCACAGATTTGTCAGTCACTATCTATAGTTTTTATCCCAAGCAATACAATAAATAGATAAAGTACAGTCAGTTCTCCACGTTTGCTGGTGATAGGGGTGTAGGGCCCCTGTAAAATTGGGAAAACCGCAGACAAATATCTATTTCTCTCTATGTCTGGGAATCTCTTCATCATTCCATTGGAAATTGGCCATAGAATTGTTCTAAGAGATGTGTTCTTTCTAGGAATCTTTAGGACCTCCAGTGTCAACTTCTAAGGGATGACCAGAGATTCCTAGAGGGAATGTGACAAATTAATGAATAATCAAATCCTTGAAAGTAAAACTTTCAAATGTGGAAGGCCAACTGTACGTTTAAAAGTCTTCATTTTATGACGCAGTAATTCAGTTTTAACAGCAAACCAGAGGTTAAACCAGACATGGACAAACTTTGGTCCTCTAGGTGTTTTGGACTCTACAGCCTACTGGAGGGCCGAAGTTTGCCCATGCATAGGAAACCCCCCCCCCCCCCCATAAAAATATGGACACATACTTATACTGTAATAATGAAATGTATGGGGACACACATATCTCATGAAAACCTTTCATTTACATTTTTCAGAAATATAAGATTGTAAAATAATAACAAACATTTCCAAGATTTTGGTCATTTCTCTTTACATTCGCACAACACACCAACTCAACGTAGCCGACGCATTAGCATGTCATGACACATATTTTGGAGAGCTCTGGAATCCTGGGGCTTGCAATCTATGGAGGCAGTTTTAGGATTCTTAGCCAGAGAGCTCCAGTGGCTCACCAAACTTCAAAGCCCAGGATGCCTTAAGGTGCTGTATTTGTATAGTGTGAAAATGTTCCTCTCTCCTTTGACATGATCTGGTAGACAGGTCAGTCTGTAATATTTATAAAGAAAAAAAATGCCTCAGGCTTTCCCCCGTAGCTAAAGTAGGTGGAGTGGCAGTGTCCCATTTTAACTACATAACTTCAATGTTACTTCCAACTGTTGTGACACCAGTCATCATGCATATGGTGAAATAGGCTGTTGAATAATAATAATAATACTTTATTTATACCTTTCTGGAGGGCCGATCTCAGAAGGTGTTACTGGGAGATACCTGTTCAACCCCTCAACCATTGTCTTGTGGGGTTCCTCAGGGTTCAATACTATCTCCCATGTTGTTTAACATCTACATGAAGCTGCTGGGAGAGGTCATCCGGAGTTTTGGGGTGCAGTGTTATCTGTACGCAGATGACGTCCAAATCTGTCACTCCTTTCCACCTATTACTAAGGAGGCTGTTTTGGTCCTGAACCGGTGCTTGGCCGCTGTGTCGGACTGGATGAGGGCAAACAAATTGAAATTGAATCCAGACAAGACAGAGGCACTCCTGGTCAGTCGAAAGGCTGAACAGGGCATAGGGTTACAGCCTGTGTTGGACGGGGTTACATTCCCCCAGAAGACGCAGGTTCGCAGTCTGGGCGTGATCCTGGACTCATCGCTGAGCCTGGAACCCTAGGTTTCGGCGGTGACCAGGGGAGCATTCGCACAATTAAAACTTGTGTGCCAGCTGCGCCCGTACCTTGGGAAGTCTGACTTGGCCACGGTAGTCCATGCTCTGGTTACATCCCAAATAGATTACTGCAATGCTCTCTACGTGGGGCTGCCTTTGAAGACTGCTCGGAAGCTTCAAATGGTTCAACGGACAGCAGCCAGGTTGATAACAGGAGCAGCACTCAGGGAGCGTACAACTCCCCTGTTGTGCCAGCTCCACTGGCTACCAGTTTGCTACCGGTCACAATTCAAAGTGCTGGTTTTGGCCTTTAAAGCTCTAAACGGTTCTGGTCCAACTTATCTGTCCAAACGCATCTCTCCCTATGAACCATCAAGATGCTTAAGATCATCCGGAGAGGCCCTGCTCTTGGTCCCGCCTGCTTTGCAGGCGCGCCTGGCGGGGACGGGAGACAGGGCCTTCTCAGTGGTGGCTCCTCGGCTTTGGAACTCCCTTCCTAGTGACATCAGACCAGCCCCCTTTCTCCTGACATTTCATAAAAAAGTCAAGACTTGGCTTTTCGAGCAAGCATTCGCAGACGAACTTTAATCGAGATCAAGGATTACTATGATGACAAAACGGAAAACGATTTTAAGATTGTGGAGCTGAGATTTGTATTTTGCAGTTTTTAACTGTTAATTTTATATGTTTTTATATGACTGTTTTTATCTTGTGATGTATTGTATATGGGCACTTGTTGCCGCTTGTTCACCGCCTCGAGTCGCCTTCGGGCTGAGAGAGGCAGTATAGAAGCATGCCGAATAAATAAATACCCCACCACCATCTCCCCAAAGGGACTCTGGGCTTACATGAGGCGAAGCCCGTCAATGCAAATACAAATACAACAAAGCATCAACAAAAACAAGCAAGCAAAACAATATAAATAATAAAACTAAACTAAACAATAGCGCAGCAGAGAATTAAAAACACTATGGTAGGGCCAGATGTAATAAATTATTTTTTTAAAAAAAAAACAGTGGGCATGAACAGATGTAGGGTATGTCTAGGCATGGGTGATGTAGGGAGATCAATCCAGCGGAAAGATAAAGTGCTTCAGAGGACTTGTAGAGGGAGATTTGTCCAATCGGCCAATTATTTCCATTATTCAGGGAAGGCACATTGGAACAGCCACGTTTTCAAGCAGTAAAAGATGTCCTCTTTGTAATTTGGCCAAATATTGCTTTGAATTCCTTCTTTAAAAACAAAACTGTTAAAGCACCGAGGCTTCCAGTTATGGAAAGGAAAATTTTGGAAGCCTCTATGCTATAGAACAGGCCTGGGCAAACTTTGGCCCTCCAGGTGTTTTGGATTCCAACTCCCACAATTCCTAACAGCCGGGCCAAAACACATGGAGGGCCAAAGTTTGCCTAGGCCTGTTATAGACTGTATTTATGCCATAGAATGAATGAATGAATGAATGAATAGCATTGAACCAAGGCCTTCTCTGCCAAGGAATGACGACGACTTACCAAACTACTAATCCGATAGCATTGAGCCATGGCCATTAAATTAGAGGTGACGGCCATTAACTAGGAGCTCCAGGTGCTGTTCATGAAGCAGCTTCCCCTTTGGCTTTGGCTCAGCACTAAGATTACTGTATGATGCGAATCTAATGTGTGTCCTAGTTTTGGCAAGGTGAGCATTCATTTGAGTGAAGAGGATAATTGATTTGATTCGTATAGATATAATTCCCCAACCCTCTAAAATTACATAGAAGTAGGTGTGCCACTCCCTCCCAAATCAAGGAAGACTACACTTTGGTTATTGATTTATCATATCAGAAGCGAACCAAGGGTACAGTTGTAATGTATTTAAAAAACACAGAGTTTTAAAAACTTGGCATTATACTAAATGTCCTTTGACCAGTAGCTGGCCACTTGGAGTGCCTCTGGTGTTGCTGTTAGAAGGTCCTCCATTGTGCATGTTGCTGGGCTCGGGCTGCATTATAATAGGTGGTCTGTGGTTTTGAAAGGGAACCCCTAAACCTCGGTCCTGCAGAGCAGGCAACAGAAGCAACCAGTCTCCTTAGGTGAAGCAAAAGATCTTTTATTTCAGCATGGCCACGCAGAGACGGACAGCTGAAGACCAGTGAGTGCCTTCAAGGAAAGAGCCGTCCTGTTACAACCTTTCTGTTATTTTTTATACATTTTCTACTGGGTCATGGTGTAGCCCCTCTGCCCATTCCCCTCATCCAATCAGGTTCTTAAAAACATGCGTTTCTCATTATTTGGCCATTTCGGCACTTCTAACTAATAAGCTTTACATATGCGGTGCCAGCTTGGATAAACATATATTATTTGTATATAGATAAGCATTGAATTGTCAGGTCACCCTGTGTGCACTGATATTTGGAACATCCTGTGTATTTGGAACACACAGTCTCCCCTTGGCCTTCGATCTTCCGTTCCCTTTTGCCAAGAGGGGTACTTTTTATTTTAAGTTAACATTTCAGCATTTTGCATTAATAAGCTAATTTGCCCCTTCAGTTTGCTCTTCTCCACACTCGCATGTAATGGATTCCACGTTGTGTCCTCATTTCTTGAAGTTAGCTCTGCAGCTCGTGGTGTTAAAGTGCAGTTTGTTCAGTGTCTTCCAAGTCGCCAGTCTTCTGTGTGCCCAGGAGGCACAAAGAGGGACACGAGAGAAGCCTCCCCGTAGGACTGCAGTACATCTGGGCGTCCCCTGGACAACGTCATTGTTGACGGCTGATTCTCTCACACCAGAAGCGAACAAAAGCAACTAGACTTTGTTTAATGTCGATATTTATTGGCTCTTTAACATTATTTTTCATTTAATAATTAAAAATCCAGTTAATAAGGTTATTCTGCATAAACATATAGGTTGAATCTGCATTAACTAAAGTAAAAGCCACACATTTTAATTACATGTTAATTTAATTAACATTTCCCCATTCTCTGTTAATTTCATCATAATATTTTATTTATTTATTTATTTATTCATACTTGATTGGCTGCCCTTCCCGAAAGGCTCGGGGCGGCTCACAACATATATAAACAGTCAAGTAGAAAGCAATGGTTAAAACAAGGTTAAAACACATCTAAAAACACAACAAAAACACGGAGCCGTAGGCTGAGCAAGGTACGGACACGGCTGAGGCAGCAAATAACAGTGCCTGCGATTCATCCTACTCCAAACGCTTGCCGAAAAAGCAGGGTCTTCACCGCTTTCCGGAAGGAGAGGATGTTCTGCATGGCACGTACGTCAGCGGACAGCCAATTCCAGAGTGTTGGAGCTATTATGGAAAAGGTCTGTCTGCGAGTTGCCGTCAGGCGGTACATTCTAGGCGAAGGAATAACCAAGAGGTTCTGCTCCTCAGAGCGCAGCGATCTGGTGGGGTAATATGGGATGAGGCGGTCCCTCAGGTACACTGGCCCCAGACCGTATAAGGCCTTAAAAGTTAGAACCAACACTTTGAAAGTGATCCGGCATTCTACTGGCAGCCAGTGCAGTTCGCGCAGAATAGGCGTGATGTGAGCGTTCCACGCACTCCCCACGAGGAGGCGGGCTGCAGCGTTCTGCACCCGCTTGAGTTTCCAGATCACCGACAAAGGAAGGCCAATGTACAGAGCGTTACAGTAGTCCAGTCTGGAGATGGCCGTGGCTTGGATCACTGTGGCCAGGTTGCCACGGGACAGATAGGGGGCCAGCTTCCTCTCCTGGTGAAGATGGAAAAATGCCACTCTGCTGACGGTGGAGACATGTGCCTCCATCGACAGCAGAGGGTCCAGGGTCACCCCAAGGCTCTTAACGGAGGACGACGGGCATAGTGCCACACCGTCCAGGGTCGGAAGCTGGACATCCCAGCTTGGACGCCCCAGCCACAGGATCTCCATCTTAGCCAGATTCACCTTCAACCTACTGCCTCGCAGCCATCCAGTAACGGCCTCAAGGCAGCGATGGAAATTATCGGGTACAGATTCAGCATTAATTAGTTTTAATTCATTTGTTCTTAGCACTTTGAAAGAAAGTAGCCTTGGTGATTACTTTATATGTTTTGGGGTTTTTTTGTAAAAAGGAAACAGATAATAGCAAATCAGATGACAAACTGCACATGATTATCATCATCTATACTTTCAGCTAATCCTGCTTGTAGGGTTGTTTGTTTCCTCCCCAACATACAATTTTTCTCTTTTGGAGCAAATGCTTTTTGTTAACATCTCAAGACATTTTAAAGATGTGTCATCTCTTTGGAGTCGACCTTTAACAAAGATTGCATTTAAGGTTGTTGCAGGGGAAGGAAGGAGGGAAAGTAGAGGGCAAGGAGTATTGTTGCAATCTCCTGGCCCACAAAGAGTCAAGCTGAGCCGACTCTGGCAACCAATGTGGGTGTCACCTTGTAGCTCATAGGGAATCGATATGACTTTTTGAGCTCTACAGCTCTTTAGGCAGTCTGCACTGACTGGCTGCCAGTTTCCTTGTGGGTGGTGCTGGAGAAGGAGGTTAAGGAATAATGTGCTTGAAATCACACTGCCTCCCAACAGCTTGCAATTCAGTGCTGGCAAATACATGGAGTCCTGTTGACCTTTTCTTCTAGTATGGAAATACAGAGACAGACATGCATAGACACACACAGAGAGAAAGGGATTAGGAACTTTAGGGACTATAAAGTTTAGATGAGCAACAAAAAGTGGTACTACTTTACTTGGACTCTTTTACATGTTAAAGAGAGGGACCAGGAATGGTATTGCATGTTTGTGCATATTCAAAGAATCATAGAATCATAGAGTTGGAAGAGACCCAGGGGCGGTCTCACCATGTAAGCAAACTACACGGTTGCGTGGGGCGCCATCTTGGATGGGCGCCGCCACGCCGCCCGCGCCGCCTAGCAAACTTCCCTGAACTTCAGCTCTGGAACTTCTGGGCATGCGCAAAAATCTCCGCACATGCCCAGAAGCTTCTGCAGGCAGCAGCAGGGATGGGTGCCGCCGTAGCAAACCTCCCTGCTGCTGCCTGCAGGAGCTTCTGGGCATGCGCAGAGGTTTTCGCACATGCGCATGTGCGAAAACCTCCGCGCATGCCCAGAAGCGATGTCGGACGCCGCTTCTACTTCTCCTACCCGCTCTTCCGCCTTCGCGCTGCTCCGCTTCCTGCCCTCCCAGCTGGGGCTATTCTTCGCCTGGCTTATGGCCGCCGCCAAAGGACGAGGCCAGTAAGTCAGGAAAGGCGAGAGGGGCTGCGGAGAAGAGGGAGCTGCCGCCGCCTGCCAAGGGAGCCAAGTGGAAGGAGTCGGCGGAGGGGGGGGCAAAATAATGGTTGGGGGGGACAAAAATAGTGCTTGCTTACCACTTAAAATTATCTTAGACCGCCCCTGAAGAGACCTCATAGGTCATCCAGTCCAACCCCCTGTCAAGAAGAAGGAAATTGCATTCAAAGCACCCCTGACAGATGGCCATCCAGCCTCTGTTTAAAAGTCTCCAAAGAAGGATCCTCCATCACACTCCGGGGCAGAGAGTTCCACTGCTGAACAGCTGTTACAGTCAGGAAGTTCTTCCCAATGCTCAGGTGGAATCTCCTTTCCTGTAGTTACTCCCATTGGAAAGGCTCTCTATTGTGTTTGTGTATGCTAATCCCATGAATTTCAGAGAGTTTTCTTAGGCAAGAAATTCTCAGAGGTGGTTTTGCCCGTTCGTTTCCCTAAAATGTTGGTTGTTGTGGTGTGCTTCAATCGTTTCCGACTTATGGTGACCCTACGGTGAAACTGTCAAGGTTTTCTAGAGGTGAGAGTATATGACTCAGCCAAAGTCACCCAAACCCATAGTCCATGGTTCAAACCACTACACCATAAGGAGAATATTTTAATATAAAGTTTGTTGTTGTTGTTAGATGGGAAGGAATTTTCTAATATTCTGCAGATCCCCTGAAGTTTGTAATGGTAGCAGCTAAGAGCGCTTCCACACATCCATTTATCCTGGGAACATTTGCTTTTTAAAAACACAAATGGTCCCAGGTCCTAATCTACACATTCCTCAGAAAGCGTGTGCTCCCTGGACACCCAACCCCCCTCCCCCAAATCCCTTTTAAAAGTAAAGGAACTTACCCAGCCTCCATTATAGTGGTGCCGGAGGTCTTCTGGGGTGTGGAAATGATGCACCGAGAGAAAAGGGGGAGGAAAATCACCCAGAACTTTTGGGGGAGTGGTCCAGGCAGCAGAAGTAGTGGGTGTATACTGTACCTCCCAAGAAGGTGTGGAATAAACCCACTAACAAATTAACTCATCACAAAACAGGGTTTTCCTGGTTTGTGGTAAATTACTGTATATACTCGAGTATAAGCCGACCCGAATATAAGCCGAGGTGCCTAATTTTACCACAAAAAACTGGGAAAACGTATTGACTCGAATATAAGCCAAGGCTGGGAAATGTAGCAGTGAATGGTAAATTTCAAAATAAAAATCGATACCAATAATATTACAGTAATTGAGGCATCCGTCGGTTAAATGTTTTTGAATCTTTACATAAAACTGTAATGTAAGTAAGACTGTCCAACTCTGATTCAACCATTATTCGGACCTTCTTCAATGTAAATGTGCTTACATATCCTTCCAATAATAATAAAGGGAGTAAAATAACAAATGTAATAAAAATATAGTAAAATAATAAATGTAATAAAATAATAGAGTAAAATAATAAATGTAATAATAATAAATATAGTAAAATAATAAATGTAATAAAAATAATAGAGTAAAATAATAAATGTAATAATAATAAATATAGTAAGATAATAAACGTTAAAAAATTGTACTAAGAACAGAGTAAAAAAATTGTAGCAACTCAGTTCTCATTCCTGCCGGGGGGGCAGGGGGCCGCCCCGGGGGTCCCACTTGCTTTAGAATCAATAGAGATAGATTCCGATGATGTGGCCGATGAGGCAGCTGGGCCTTCATCTCCTACAGACAGTTTGGAATGGGATGATGGCTGGCCGGATGGATATGAGGGCTGGGAAGGTCAGGCCGACACTGATTCTCCTGATTCAGATAATCAGTATGAGAAACCAGGTGGTTTCGGTTCGCAAGAAAGAGTCAGGGAGACAGCGGGGGATGAGCCCATGGAAGCCGAAAGGGAGTCCGGCTCTCACGAAGATAGCGACCCAGGTGCTGGGAGGCAAGGAAGGAGCTTTGATAGGAGACGGAGCATCGAGTCCAGTAGGAGGGAATGGCACCGAAGCCTAGAGCGCCAAAGGAGCTTTCGGTCTTGTAGCACAGATTGGCGCAGAAGCCTAGAGTGCCGTAGATCTCACCAAGGGGATTAAGTATAGGATCCATGGGAACGGATCCTCAGTTGCTCGGCCACTTCTGATCTGAAGGGAGTGAAGCGAGTGAAGATCCACGGAGCCAGGACTGGGGCTCGTGTTTTACCAAGAAGTTTCTTGGGCCTTGATTCCTTGAACTTTGCCTTGTTGAATTGCCACAGACCAAGTCTGTTTTGATCCGCATTGCTTTTGCGGAACCTTTGCCAAGCTTTTGCCTTTTGATTGACTTCAGAACTCTTAACCATTTGATTGATCTTTTTGATACTTTTATGGACAATTTACCTTTTCACCTGTTTTTTATTATTCAATAAATAGTTAGCTGATTAACGTCTCTGTGTGTGTGATTAAGGGGCTGGGACGAGACCCTGCATTGTGACAATAATAAATAACCTGGGCTTGAGTATTAGCCGAGGAGAGCTTTTTCAGTCTAAAAAGGGGGCTGAAAAACTCGGCTTATACCCGAGTATATACAGTAATTCGTGATTGCCTAGGATGTCATCTGGGCAGCCCCTTTTACTTGCGGGAATTCCTGTGCTACAGGGGTTGTGTGGAAGCGACCTGAGGGTTAGTGGCAAAGCTATATTATCAACTGTCCATATTTAGTTTCAGCATTTGTAGCACAGCACAAATGACAGAGCTCAATAAACAATCGAGGTCATGGGGAGACATCAGTTATTGTTAAGCTGGAGTTTATCAGGCTCACTAAAACAGATGAGCATACAGCTGAATCCTTAATTCTTATTTTATGCTATCAATCGAACTGCTACCCCAGACTTTGAATTTTATTCTCAGAACCAGTGACACATACTTGTGTCATATCAATATGGGTTACAGTCTACATCGGGGTGGGCAATTACCGGCCCTCCCGGTGTTTTGGACTTCAACTCCCAGAAATCCTAGCCAGTTTACCAGCTGTTAGGATTTCTGGGAGTTGAAGTCCAAAACACCTGGAGGGCCGGTAATTGCCCACCCCTGGTCTACATGGTTACTGAGGTACGTTCTTATGTAATGTTTTATGTAAATCACCTGGAGCATTTAATGGAGGGCGATTAATAAGTGAAAAATTGAATAGAAATTAATTATTACAGTCCAAAAGGAGTGAAAAAATAAGTGCAGGGATGGAGGAAGAAAGATCTTTTGTAGTGTGTGTGCAGTGTTTGTCTTCCTGCCAAAATCCTCACTGACTACACTTGCAGCACGTGCAAATTGATGGCTCTCTTGGAAGAGAAGGTCAATGCAATGCAGCTACTTGTTAAGACTCTTCAACACATCAGAAAACACAAGGACTTTCTGGACAGAACAGAGTGAGAACTGATTCTTCAGAATCAACCAGAAAAAAAACTGCCAATGAAAATGAATAGGGCTGCAACACTGAAGGAGCGCTTTAGAGGATAGTCAGGAGGACAGCATGTTCAGGGAATTCAGAACTACTTCAACTAAGCATTCCCTTCCTACAACTTCCTGAGAACAATGGTAGAGATGAGGTGCAAACTGGAGATGAGTTTCAAGAGAAACTGCATGCCAAAGAAACAGCCAACTTAATAAACAACTGTAGCAAGAAGAAAAGAAAGGTGCTGTTGTTACAGGATCCATCGCCCAGGGAAACTGTGTATCTGCTGGACAAGATGATTTGGGGTGCATGTTTTCTTTCTAGCATGCATCTTCAAAATGTCACTGACAATTTATCAAAGCTCACCAAGAATGTAGAGCAGTCTGTCTTTCTTCAATTTCTTGTGGGTACCAGTCATACTGCAAACATTTCCTTTGAGCAGATCTTCTTGGACTATGAAACACTGACCAGGAAAGTAAAGAATTTAGGGCAGGGGTGGGCAACCTATGGCCCGCGGGCCAGATGCAGCCCTGCAGCTGATTCTGTCCAGCCCGGGGAGAAGGGCGTCGGGAATGGGGCCAAGAGGAAGGGGTGCCATCCCATCGCGGGCTCTGTGAGGTGTGTGTTGGCAGACAGGCTGGAGGAGCGGTGGCTTTGGAGTGCCTGCCATCCCTGGAGGCGATCCGGGCCTAAGGCGGCTGATTGCCCTGACGACCCGGAAGACTTGATCTTCTTCCGGGTCGCCACGGCGATCAGCCACCTCAGATCGCCGACTGCTCCCCCTGCAGGCCAGGATTGCCTCCAGGGATGGCAGGCACTCCATAGAAGGGCGATCAGCTGGGGAACAGCTGGGGGCGAGAGCGGGCAGAGGCCTGCAGCCTCCGATCGCCTGCTGCTCTGCTCCTTTCTGCTGCGGCGGCAGCTGGGTCCGCTTTGCCATCCTCTGGGCTGGGTCCTTTTTTTTTTCTTTTTTTTGAAAAGTTTTTATTGTTTAAAATACAAGCAACAAACGATACAGAAAACATAACACATCACATACTACAATTACACAATTACACACCTTTAAAACACATCTGACTGACGGGTTGACCTCACCCATCGATATCGAACCTTCTGCTCACTAAATCGGACATAGAGGGAATAGGAGTATCTTTACACCCGTTTTCTTTATCAGCGCCTATATTACTATAACCAAAACCCCTTTAATTCTTCCTTTTTCTTAGTTTTAACATAAGCAATAAATGGTATCCATGTTTTCTCGTATAATTTTGTGGGACCTCTTCTGATCATACAGGTCAGCTTGTCTGATTCCGCTATGTCCAGTAATTTATGAATAATTTCCTCAATTTCGGGTGTTGTTTTCTCTCTCCAATGCCTTGCCCAGCAAATCCGAGCAGCCGTAATTACGTAGATCAAGAGTCTTTCCAGTCCTTTTTCGATTTTTCCCGTTTCTAAAATATTTAACAAAAATAACTCAGGCTTAAATTCAATCTTCAACTGTAGTACCTCCTCTGCCCAGCTATGAACCTTTTTCCAGTAGTTTCTCGCCTCAGGGCATGACCACCATTGGTGGAATAACGTTCCTCTATTTCCTTGGCATTTCCAGCACAAGTCGTTCCCGGTCTTATATATTTTCCCTATTTGGGCAGGGGTTAAGTACCATCTGTAAATCATCTTTAATAAATTCTCCCTTAACGAATATG
Source organism: Anolis apletophallus (assembly GCA_030556195.1). NCBI lineage: Eukaryota > Metazoa > Chordata > Lepidosauria > Squamata > Anolidae > Anolis > Anolis apletophallus. Next base: position 184,736,725 of record JARBWK010000002.1, read on the forward strand.
CACAAGTAAATTTTAAATTAAAAGCCCATGCTTTTTGCCAGCTTTCCTGGGGAATACTATAGCCTAAATTGTCCTCCCACTTCTTCATGAAATCCTTTATTGGTTTCTTTTCATGTTGAGTTTTTAATATCAATTTATAGAATTTACTAACTCTTTTTGATTCCGAGTGTTTCATAATCTTTCCCCCCTCAGTTAATTTATCTTCCCAACCTCTACCTTGATCCTTCAGAAATCTAGCCCGTAACTGATTGTATTGAAGCCAATTTATATTATATTGTCTCAGCTCCTCCTGTGTCTTCAAATTGTAGCTATTACCGTCTTTCTTAAGTATTTCTTCATAAGTTGTCCACGGCCTTTCTCCTATTTTATATATTGTAAAGGCTTCTACGGGTGACACCCATAGTGGAAGCTTGTGACCCATTAAATTTTTGTATTTTTCCCATACCCTGTAAATCCTCTGGGCTGGGTCCATTGGGCCATTCCATCTTGGTTCGCACCTTGTCTTCTTGAATTTTATTTTATTTTAGTGGTTTTTATTATTATTTTATAATAATTTTATTATAATAATATAATAAATAATATAATATAATGTTATATTATATTATAATTTCAAATATTATAATGTCTATATATATAAAATATACTATAATATAATAAATATATTAATACTAATAATATATGAATATTTCTTGATATATTAATATGTTAATATTAATGATGTGTAATATATAGTATATATCAGTCTTTCTCAACCAGTGTGCCATGGCACACTAGTGTGCCGTGACGGACCTCCTGCTGTGCCGCGAGAAAAGTTCTCTGCCCCCCTTCCTCCCCCCTTCCTGCCGAACTCCTGCTGCTTGGGGAGGAGGAGGAAGGGCCGGGTGGTGGCGAAGAAAGAAGAAGGGACCGGGCGCCGCCTCCTTCGACCGTTCCCCAGCCAGCCTCCAATCCGCCATGACTCCCACCATGACTCTCGCCCTCGCTCGTTGAAGCCGCGTGGAGGAGGAGCCCCGCCCACTGAAGCCCGTTCACCGCTCATGCTCTTCTTCTGTAGGAGAGCTGAAGCTGGGGGGAGGGGAGGGGCGCGGCATGGCTCTGCCCCCTCCCCCAGCTTCGGCACTCCTAGCAGCTGCTCCAGCTTTTAGGGGACAGTGTCAAGCCAGCATTGTGCTGGCTCTGGCACCGCTGGCTTGGCACTGGCCCCTCAAGGCTGGAGCAGCTGCTGGAGAGATGAAGCCGGGGTAGGGGCGGGCATGGCACAGCCTGGCTCCACCCCTCCCGGCTTCGACACTCCCAGCAGCTGCTCCCAGCAGGCCACCAACCCCCAACCGTTCTTTACTGTGTTAGAGTGTCATTTTGTGTCATTTTGGTTGGTGGTGTGCCCCCGTATCTTTTTAATGTTAAAAGTGTGCCGCGGCTCAAAAAAGGTTGAGAAACACTGGTATATATAATAAATATAGTATATTAATAAATAAATAGTGTAGATTAGAATGTAGTTCCGCCTTTAGGTGCGGCCCTCCATAATATTTTTTGGCTCTCGTGTGGCCCCTTGGAAAAAATAATTGCCCACCCCTGATTTAGAGGAACAGATGGTATTCATGCCTACTACCAGTGAAAGATAGAGGTAGAGGATTATGCAGGGATAAGAAGTTACAGCAAGTGAGTGGCTAGCTACACAGATGATGTCAAGAGGAAAAGTTTGGATTCTGGGACCATTGCTTTCACTTTTTAGACAAATAATGACTGGCTACAGGAGGGTTGAAGGCCCAGAAGAATGTCTTTGGCAAACGTATATTGAATCTGACCAATAGAACTTTAAAGTAAATCCTTGAGGAGTTGGAGATGATAGCTTAAGCATCGGTTTAAAAACAAGCTCTAAGCCCAAGGATGTTAATTCCAGAAGAGAAAATGAACGAGAAAATAGGAGCCACAGTAAAACTCATAACTGAATAAAAAATGAGGGGAAAAACCCCAATGCTTTATATGTCTATACATCAATGTACAAAGTTTGAAATACAAACAAGACAAGCTTGAAATCTTATTGCAGGAAGGTAAATATGACTTTAAAGGTAAAAAGTTAGTGGATTACTCCCATGATTAAAATATAACAACTTAAGTATATAATCAGTTCAAAAAAGAGATGTGGGGAGGGTGTAGCATCATATTAAAGATAATTTACTTGTACAGAAATCCATTTGAGCAAACTGGACCACTGAATAGCACTTTGGTAAAATTAGAGAAATAGAAACATCTGTAGTAGATTATTTGTCAGATTTTATTTATTTGTCACATTTCTATACCACCCCTCTCAGCCCGAAGGCGACTCGGGACGGTTTACACAACGCAGTCTCTGTCCTCCAATACAACACAAGCAAACAAACCAAAAAATAACCATATAACAACAAATTAGCAATTAAAACATGCAATTACAGTCTCAGCGTCATGTTGAAATCACTTTCCATCACATCGTCGTCATTGCATATATCTAATTAAACCGTTATATTTCATCAGCAAATGCCTGCTCAAACAGCCAGGTCTTGACTTTCTTGCGAAATGTCAGGAGGGAGGGGGCCGATCTGATGTCTCTAGGGAGGGCATTCCAAAGCCGAGGAGCCACTACTGAAAAGGCCCTGCAGATTACTGCAGGCTACCAGACTAAGGAGAGGTGATAGGTGATGTGTGATGGTTTTCTGAAAGAGCTCTCAGAAATCTCCAAGAAGCAAAATCCAATAGTTATGGGGGATCTGAATTATCCTAATACCTGAAGGAAGACTAGTTCTGCGAAGAATTGGCTCTCCAATAAATTCCTGATGTGCATTGTAGACAATTTCCTCTTTCAAAAGAAAAATGAAGGCACAAAAGAACTAACAATCCTGGACTCGATCCTAACCAATGCGAAGGAGGTGGTCATTAGAGTCAAAGCAGTCAGGACATTTTGAATTTTCAGTCAGAGAATTCTAGTGTTTAACCAAAATACAAGCCCGGGGATTTTTACAGAGTTGCCCTTTTGGAAAAATGGCATTCATAACCTTTTATGCAAAAAAAAAATGATATACTTTTTGGGAAATGTGAATCACCATGAACATCTGGAGACCACCTTTTGAAAATCACTAGTCAAGGAAAGGCATAACTTTGTTATTTATTTATTTATTATTTCGGTTTAATGGATCGCCCTTCCCGAAGCTCAGGGCGATTTCCAACATGTAAGATACACAAATTTAAAAACATCATAAAACCTCATACAAACAGTTAACAATCCCACCCCTTACAGTCCCATAAAACCATAGAAGTCAACCATTTGAAAAAGTGATGAACAGAAGCATTCGTGCAATGGCACACAAGTAAATCAGCTGTCAAACTGATAAACCATGTCTTTGAACTGCCGGGGACAAAGACATGCCAATGCACAAAAAAACCATATGCTTAGCTAGCAGTTTTTAAAATGTTTCTTTGAAGTTGAAGTTGAAAATACAGTTGCCCAAAACATATACTCTCCCTTGAAACCTCTTAGTTTAAAATATGCACTCAGAGTCCAAAAACAACGTCTTCTTTAAAAAGTAACATATCTTGTTTACTCATAAACACCGTGTATTAATTCAGCATACAGGCACATTTATAGATAGGATGTAGTTTCTCTGTGTTGAAAACACAGGACACCATTCTTAATCAATAGTCCATGATCCAAAGTCTTTTAAGTATACATCTTATGAAAGTCCAAACTGTATAATTGTAGTCACTGCTTCTCAAAGCATACCTATAGTAAACTGTTCCTGCATAAGTCCAAATGCAAACTGCATCCACCTCCACTGATATCTAAAGCAAACTGCTAACATAGAAGTCCAAAATCATACTTCATCCACCTCTACTGAGCTCTAAAACGAACTGCTAACATTCAAGTCCAAAACCAGACTTATAACAACATGGAGTCTTGAGTGTGAACATGCTTAGTACAATCACATGTCTGTAGCCCCTCCCACACAAAAGAGGTCAGTCAAACTGGCAAATCAGCATATACATACAACACAGGTTAGCAAATATATACATTAACAGACAAATAGTGAAGGCTTGGAAGGCTGCTATTTCCAACATGCCCTGGCATTTAAAGTAGAATCACAGTGCTATAATTGTGTGGTATGAAAGGGCTTCAACTCTGAAAGCTGTGTTTGAGCTTTGAAATGCAAGTGTAATTAGGTAGAGTAGGGGTGGTCCCTCTTTCATTCTCTCTCCCTCTCTTTCACTCTCAAGATCTGAATGATTTACGCACAGTTAACTTGACTTGTTGAGTCATCAATTGTACCTCTGCCTCTGCTAATCCCGTAACACTAAAGTGGGCAATGATGACATCAAAATAGATCGAGATTTTCCATACCTTGGCTCAGTCATTAATCAGAATGCAGACTATAATCAAGAAGTCAGAAGGCTAAGACTTGGAGGGGCAGCTATGAAAGGACCAGACAAGATCCTGAAGCGTATATCATTGAATACAGGTTGAGCATCCCTTATCAGGAATTCTGAAATACTCCAAAGTCCCTGCTTTGTTGGGGAAGTGATTCCCTTTCTGATTGTTCAGTTTACACCAACTTTGTCTCATGCACTAAATTATTTTTAAAAAATAATGTGCATAAAAATACCTTCAGGCTATATTGCAAGGTGTCTGTGAAAAATCAATTCATGTAATGCCTAAACTTGAATCTGGTCTCCAAAATATCTCATTATGTATGCTTATGTAAATAGAGGTATCCCAAAATCTGAAATCTAAAACACTTCTGGTTCTAAGTTTTTAAGGATATGGGATACTCAACCTATAATATAATTAGTATAGTCAATGTCACCATATTTCTAGTCTCTATGTTTGGTTGTGAAAACTGGACAGTGAGGGAAGCTGACAGATAGAAATCCAAGTCAATAGTATTTAAACAAGCCAAGTTATCTTACTAAACAGTGAAAACAACAAGGTGCAACAATGGTATAGAAATCCACCCAATTGACATATGGTGCTGAAGAAGAGTTCTTTGAAGTGTTTTATAATATGAACTGCAAAAAAAGCCAAATGAATGGGTCCTAGAGCAAATCAAAGCTGGATTTCCCCTAAAAGCTAAAATGATTAAACTAAGACTGCCGTGAGATGACATCACTGATTAGAAAAGGCATTAATGTTTGGTAAGGTAGAAGTCAGTGCAAAAAATAAGAAGACCACATTATAGATTAATACAGTCTTTCTCAACCAGTGTGCCGTGGCAGACTAGTGTGCCGCGACGGACCTCCTGCTGTGCCGCGAGAAAAGCTCTCTGCCCCCTTTCTCCCCCTCCTGCCAAACTCCTGTTGCTTGGGGGGGGGGGGAGGAGGAAGGGCCAGGTGGCGGCAAAGAAAAAGAAGAAGGGACCGGGGCGCCGCCTCCTTCGGCCGTTTCCCCAGCCAGCCTCCAATCCGCCATGACTCCCACCATGACTCTCGCCCCTCGCTCATTGAAGCCGCGTGGAGGAGGAGCCCCGCCCACTGAAGCCCGTTCACCGCTCATGCTCCTCTTCTGTAGGAGAGCTGAAGCTGGGGGGAGGGGCGCGGCATGGCACGGCATGGCTCTGCCCCCTCCCCCGGCTTCGCACTCCTAGCAGCTGCTCCAGCCTTGAGGGACAGTGCCAAGCCAGCATTGTGCTGGCTCTGGCACCGCTGGCTTGGCACTGTCCCCTCAAGGCTGGAGCAGCTGCTGGGAGAGGTGAAGCCGGGGGTAGGGGGTGGGGCATGGCGCAGCCTGGCTCCACCCCTCCCCGGCTTTGGCACTCCCAGCAGCTGCTCCCAGCAGGCCACCAACCCCCCAACCTTTCTTTACTGTGTTAGAGTGTCATTTTGTGTCATTTTGGTTGGTGGTGTGCCCCCGTATTTTTTTAATGTTAAAAGTGTGCCGCGGCTCAAAAAAGGTTGAGAAACACTGGATTAATAGACTTTATTTATTTATTTATTTATTTATTCAGTTTTATATTCCGCTCCTCCCTGCAGGCTTGGGGCGGATCACAAACATACAATAAAAACACAGAATGTAACAATGGTAAAATAACGGAATTACAAATTCCTAAAACTCATGGACATAGGCATGAGCGAGCCTTTGCATTTTAGATTTGGCTAAAAGATTTAACTAAAAGCAAGTCTAAAAAGAGCGGTCTTGCACGCCCTCCGAAGAGGGACGAGCTCTGACATCGCATGAGTATGGTCCGGCAGTGAGTTCCATAGCACAGGGGCCGTAGCAGAGAAGGCTCACTGTCTCGTAGTGGACAGATGGCAGTAGTGGATCGATGGAATGACCAGCAAATTGCGCTCTTCCGAGCGTAGTGATCTCGAGGGAACATACGGGGTAAGGCGGTCCCTCAGGTACACAGACCCTAGACCGTGTAAGGCCTTAAAGGTAAGAACCAGCACCTTGAAGGCAATTCGGTACTCAATAGGAAGCCAGTGCAGTTGCCATAGAATGGGAGTGATGTGCTCCCTCGCTGGTGCTTCCACCAGCAAGCGAGCAGCGGCATTCTGTACCAGCTTGAGTTTCCGGATTGTCGACAAGGGAAGGTCAACGTAGAGGGTGTTACAGTAGTCCAGCCTCGAGATGACCATCGCTTGGATCACCGTGGCCAGGTCATCCCTGGAAAAGTAGGGTGCCTAGCCTGTCGAAGATGGAAGAACAATGTTTTGCTAACCATGGAGACCTGAGTCTCCATGGATAGCAAAGGGTTCAGTGGACACCCAAGCTCTTTACAAGGGATGACGAGTTGCTGCCCGCCATCCAGGGTAGGCAACCGGCAGCTCATCCAGCCCAGGGACAAAGGGTCCAAGATCTCCGTCTTCGACGGGTTCACCTTCAGCCGGCTGGCATGCAGCCATCCAGTCACGGCCGGGCTTAGATGGAAACAATCCAGGGTGGTATCCATCTATGCCTCGAAGCCGTGACTGGTTGGCTGCATGCCAGCCGGCTGAAGGTGAATCCGCCGAAGACGGAGATCTTGTGGCCCGGCCGCATAGCTGGAAACAAGTGCCGGTTGCCTACCCTGGATGGCGAGCAACTTAGCCCATGCCATCCCTTGTAAAGAGCTTGGGTGTCCAATTAAGGAAGCCACAACCCTGAGTCTGCAAGACTTGAGCAGAACTGTTGATCAAAGGTTGTCTTGGAGATGTCTCATTCATAGGGTCACCATAAGTTGAAGGTGATTTGATGGTAGTTGGTGAAGGAAAAATTCCTAATGGTTGCCTTGGATGGCCACTACCACTACAAACAACAACCAACCAAAGAGAGACTAGTGGCTTGACACAGCTTCATTCTGCTATACATTTGTAGTGTTTTGGCAGGGAAAGGCTGTGGATCAAGAAGGACTCTCAATATTGCCTAATGATGATTCAACTGGGAGACAATAACATAAGTGACAAGTGCATGGACCTAAATGGCTCAGTGATATTCTAAGGAGACTTGCTCACGGCAGAGGAATCATTCAAATTAGCAGAGAATAATTGCAATATACAAAATGTCTCTTTCACACCACAATCCTGCTTTTTGGCAGGGGGTTGGTCTGGATGGCCCATGAGGTCTCTTCCAACTCTATTATTCTATGATTCTACATGTTTCCTCTTGAGCTGTCATCACAAAGTTCTGTGATTTGTAGTTGTGAAATTGACATTTAGTATTTTCAACCGGAGAACTCTAAAGCTGTGCCAAAATACAAGCCCCGGCATTACTTAAAGAGTTGCCCTAGCAGTTAAAATGGAATCGCTGTGCTATAATTATGTACCATGAAAGGGTCTTAGTCTGAAAGAGCCTTAAGTCTGAAAGCTGCATTTGAGCTCTAAAAGCTAACAGCAATTAGGCAGAGTCAGTGTGTTCTCTCTCTCCTTCAAGATTTGTTTGATGAGGGCGCAGTGGGCTTGACTTGAGTCATCACTGCCTACACTCATCTTGTACCATTAAAGTGGACAGTGATGACATCAAAATAGTTCAAGATTTTGTATATCTTGCTTCAGTCAGTAATCAAAATGAAGATTTTAGTCAGCAAAACAGAAGAAGACTAAGGCCCCTTCTACACTGCCATATAAAATCCAGATTATCTGCTTTGAACAGGATTATATGGCAGTGTAGAATTATTTATATATTTATTTATGGTATTTGTACCCCGTAGCTTCTCACCCCCGCAGGGGGACTCAGCACGGCTTACATTTGCAGCACTACAGGCTTCACCACCACAATAAAATATAAAAATACTCCATATAATCAACATCATTAAAAAGCATTAAAAACATTTAAACATTACATTAAAAACCACTACATACAGCAATAATTAATTAAAGCCATCAAGTGGAACACATTGTCAGTCCAGTCAAGTCCAAAGTGTTAATCCAGTCAAATCCAAAGGTACAATTTACATCTGCTGCCCAAAGGCCTGGTCCCAGAACCACAACTTTAGCTTTTTTCTAAAAGCGAGGAGAGATGGAGTCAATCTTATTTCATTTGGGAGTTTGTTCCATAGGCGAGGGGCCACCGCTGAGAAGGCCCTATCTCTCGTCCCCACCTGCCGCATTTGCAATGCTGACAGGAGCGAGAGCAGGACCTCCTCAGATGACTGCGAGATGGGACATAGAGGCAGATGCGTTCGGAGAAGTAAGCTGGGCCAGAAACGTATAGAGCTTTTTAGGTCAATACCAGCACTTTGAATTGGACTCGGAGATGGACAGGCAACCAGTGGAGCTGGCACAACAAGGGAGTTGTACGCTCCCTGAGTGCTGCTCCTGTTATCAACCTGGCTGCTGTCCGTTGAACCATTTGAAGCTTCCGAGCAGTCTTCAAAGGCAGCCCCACGTAGAGAGCGTTGCAGTAATCTATTTGGGATGTAACCAGAGCATGGACTACCGTGGCCAAGTCAGACTTCCCAAGGTACGGGTGCAGCTGGCACACAAGTTTTAATTGTGCGAATGCTCCCCTGGTCACCGCCGAAACCTAGGGTTCCAGGCTCAGCGATGAATCCAGGATCACTCCCAGTCTGCGAACCTGCATCTTCAGGGGGAGTGTAACCCCATCCAACACAGGCTGTAACCCTATGCCCTGCTCGGCCTTTCGACTGACCAGGAGGAACTCTGTCTTGTCTGGATTCAATTTCAATTTGCTAGCCCTCATCCAGTCTGACACCGCAGCCAAGCACCGGTTCAAAGTCTGGACATCCTCCTTAGTAACAGGTGGGAAGGAGTGACAGATTTGGACGTTATCTGCGTACAGATAACATCTTACTCTGAAACTCTGGATGATCTTTCCCAACGGCTTCATGTAGATGTTAAATAACATCGGTGACAGTACTGAACTCTGTGGTACTCCACAAGACAATGGTTGTGGGGTCGAACAGGTGTCTCACAATAACACCCTCTGGTGTTAGAAGGGGCCGTTGACTTAGAAGGACAGCTATTAAGGAACTCACTGCATAACAGTTACTGCTACGTAGTTGTTGCACCCCCTTCTTTGGCCCTCCGAATCAGTATTTTAGCTTTCATCATGAAATTGTCACAGCTTTAATTCATTGTCCTGCTTTATTTTTCTTATCATGTAATAGTTGCATCCCCCTTTTCAGCCAAAAAAACCCCCCAGCATCAAAATGCTACTCTTATGTGATGAATTTATTTATTTATTTGCTATGCTTCTATACCGCCTCTCTCAGCCCAAAGGCGACTCAAGGCGGTGAACAAGCGGCAGCAAGTGCCCACATACAACACATCATAATAAGATAAAAACAATCATATAAAACCATATAAATTAACAATTAAAACTACAAAATACAAATCTCAGCTCCACAATCTTAAAATCAGTTTCCGTTTCGTCGTCATACTAATCCTTTGATCTTGATTAATTAAAGTTCATTTGCAAATGCTTGCTTGAACAGCTAAGTCTTGACTTTCTTACAAAATGTCAGGAGGGAGAGGGCCGATCTGATGTCACTAGGAAGGGAGTTCCAAAGCCAAGGAGCCACCACTGAGAACGCCCTGTCTCTCGTCCCCGCCAGACCTAGAGCAGGGCCTCTCCGGATGATCTTAAGCATCCTGATGGTTGATAGGGAGAGATACGTTCAGACAAGTAAGTTGGACCAGAACCGTTTAGAGCTTTAAAGGCCAAAACCAGCACTTTGAATTGTGCCCGGTAGCAAAGTGGCAGCCAGTGGAGCTGGCACAACAGGGGAGTTGTACGCTCCCTGAGTGCCGCTCCTGTAATCAACCTGGCTGCTGTCCGTTGAACCAATTGAAGCTTCCGAGCAGTCTTCAAAGGCAGCCCCACGTAGAGAGCATTACAGTAATCTATATGGGATGTAACCAGAGCATGGACTACCGTGCTCTGGTTACACAATATCATATCACAATAGATATCTATTGTGATCATATCACAATAGATATGATCAAAAGTCTAAAGGTAGAGAGATATCAGAAAAATATGGCAGTAAATACTGAAGTGAGTTTTTCCTCTCAATTTCTATGTATGAGTTGAAAGCTGGACAGTGAAGAAATCTGCCAGGAAGAAATTGGACTTATTTGAAATGTGGTGCTGGAAGAGTTCTTCAGATACCATGGATGGTTAAAAAGACAAATTTGCGGCTCTTAGAGCTAACCAACCCTAAACTTTCACTATAAGCAAGGATTAAACTGAGGCTGTTGTACTTTGGACATATTAGAAAATATAACGCTTGGTAGGTGTTGTATGCTGTATTTATGCTATAAAACAACCTTGGAGTATTCTTTGCCTAAGAAACCTTATGAAATTCATTAGGTTGCCATAAGTAGGCAGGCAACATGAAGGACATACACCAACAAAGTAGAAAGCAATTGATAAAATGAAACATCACAGTATAGTGGATTAATTGAATCAAGGAAAACATAGTCCTGAGTTTGCAAGAGATTTGAGCAGTTGATATGGGGACCTTTGTGGTCCCTGATTCATAGGGTTGCCATAAGTTGAAATTAACTTGACAGAAAACAACAACAAGGCCAGTAAGCCTTCACTGACCTCTTTTCAAACCTCAGTAAACACTATGGGAGCACCACCAAGCAGTGAAGGAAGGGTGTAAACATAATATATCCTCCTGCTTTAGATCAAAAATGACAACTGATACACTGTCACTAGATTTCACATCTCCAAAATAAATTGTCAGATCTTGCAAAATTTCACTCATGCCCCCCTTACTCCTGCTAGATGAGGTGGCCAACCATCGGAGGCTAGAGGATGCATTACTTCCTCCAATGAGACTGTAAAGGAGGGGAAATCAAATGTTCTGGCTCCCATGCCCCCTATTCTGTATCGGATTGATGTTGCACTTTCACCATGTTTTGAGGGGCCATGGCCATGTTAGAGTGAGAGACATTATAACAAGAAATGGCCTGGAAAATCTTGTTCATTACCTTTTTTTAAAAAGGGGGGGAGGGGTTAAAATTGTTCAGTGGGCAAAAAGGTGATGAAACAGTTACAAAAAAATATGAGGAAATTGATTGTAGAGGTTGAGCATCCCTTCTGCAAAATTCCAAAATAGTTTCAGACTACATTATATGGCAATGTAGACTGGGCTGATCATGACTGGACAAGTCAGCTCAATTAGCTTTCCAAAGGAAACAAACACTAGAATTGGGATACAACTACATTACTATTATGGAATCATTTTAGTTTTCATTTTCTGAGTGATTCATATTTGACAGTTCTCCGATTGTTCACTATCATGTTTGCATGTGTGCCAATGTGTGCATATGTGCTCCCCCCCCTCCCAGGGCCGTAGCCAGGATTTTGATTCCAGGGAAGGGGGCTGAGTCTGAGAGAGGGGGGGGGGTCTACCTTAGCAAGTATTTTGTATCATTATCCCAATACCCCCATGCATATGGGATATATTGAGCATAGTGATCGGATCATGATATGAATACACATTTAAATAATGTACCAATAAGGCCTTCTCGCGGACCACTCTGAGAATTGGGGGGGGTGAAGCCCCTCAAGCCCCCCCCCCTACATGCCTGCCCCCACTGCCAAAAAACAAACATCTAACTATTTAGCAGCTTAGCTATTAACACAGGAAACGCAATTACCCAGAAAACAATGTCTCCTCCAAAGGAGGCCAAGTGATTTACAAATTACCAAAGAACAGAGGAAAGCGTTGCCTTTCTGTACTGCGGCTTAAGGTCTCTGTAACCGTCAACCTTGGATACAAATTATTATTTTTACCCTTATTTCATGTATATAAGGGCAATAGCATGTTTATAAGAGCAAAAGTCCAGCCTCCTTTCAAGTTCACTACATATAAAAGAGACTCCATATATTGCAAATGACTCTGGAAAAGATAGGAAAAGTCCATTCAGACAATCAATTGAATTACCTTGGACAGAAGTGAGAGAAAAAATCTGACTTTATTTAATGAGCACCATCATATTGACCTCAAAGAGATAAAAGATAGCTGCTTATGTTGGTTTACACTCACAGTGGTTCCCAATCTTTTTTTTTTTAACAGGGACCACTTGTCTAGGGGCCATTTTGACCAGGGAACTCTTTGACCAAGGATCACTCTACAACAGGGCTGTCCAACTTCTACGGGCCCAAGGGCCGGAATTCCGGTCACTGATCACCTGGGGGGCCGAAGGGTCTGCCTCCGCCCCCGGCTCCGCCCCCTCCCTGGCTCCAATTTACTTACAATTGACCTTGAGTTGTGGAGTTGTAGTTCACCTCCATCCAGAGAGCACTGTGGACTCAAATAATGATGGATCTGGACCAAACTTGGCATGAATACTCAATATACCCAAATTGAACACTGGTGGATTTGGGGAAATGTTTCCTAATACCTTTGAGTTATTTGAGTCCACACTCAAATTGGGACACACCAAAAAAAACCCAAACACCTCAATGCCGTCGCAGGGCTTGATGGGGCCTCCTTTCCCAGAGGCGGGTGGAGGAGGCCCAAAGAGCTCCCCTCCCTCCCTGAAGGGAAAACAAGCCGCGGGGGCAGGCGCAAAGGAAGCCACGTTGCGCCCTGCACGCGGGGAAGGCAGCACAACAAGGGGAGGGGCGCGGAGGAGGAAGAAGGAAGCGTCGCCAAGGAAACCGCCGCTGAGGGACCCCTCCCCCCTCACCCAACGTCCCACTGTTTTTAGATTGATTGATTCGAGCCAGGCCCTTCCTTACCCATACTGCGGGAGCCCCGCCACAGGGCCGAAGCGCCAACGCCAACGCCGTCCCCGAAGAGCCCCGCTGGAGCCGAGACCAAGCTCAGGCCGGGCGCGGTGGCTCTCCCATCCGCGGGGCTGGCCTGAGGGAATGGGGGCTGGCCTGGAAGCAGCTGCGAGGGAGGAGGAGGCGCACGCCCAGGCTGGCCGCAAATCCCGCGGGACCCGAGATTTTGGCAGCTATCGCGAGACTACGCAGCCACAGACGGGATTTCGACCTCCCTCGAAATCCCGTCTGTGGCTGGCGTAGTCTCGCGATGCTTGCCTAAACCCGGAAGTAGGTATTTTAAAAAAATATTTTATTTTATTTTTTATTTTTTATTTGTATTTTATTAAAACAAGTTAGGGGGCCGCAGGGAAGGGGCTCGGGGGCTGTGTACGGCCCCAGGGCCGCCTATTGGACAGCCCTGCTCTACAACATTAGTACCAAAAGGGTTACAAATCAGTTTTTGGTCAACTTTAGATTCAGTTTGGTTATTTCAGGTTTTGATTTAGAAAATTGTATTGGATAGACCACATCAGCTCTAGTTTCTGATACAAAACATATGCCATCCAGTAGTCGCCATCTGCTCGCCCACAGAAAACCCCAGGAACAAGCCTAAAAACAAAGACACAAATATTTTTTTTATTGGGCTGTGCTATTATGTGTGGATTTGGTTAGCACTTGTGTTAAAAAGAAAGGGGAGGGAGTTGAAAAAAATACAAAAAGTGGAGCACAAGACCCAAGAAACCATTCCTAATGGCTTTCTCTCACCTCCTCGCCACGGGCACATGGCCACGAGGAAGGGGGCATGGTCCATGGGGTGTTGCAATGGTGTAGTGACTGTGTGGCCAGGGACCATATTTTAGTTCTTGCAGATTACTGGTAGTCCACGGACCACAGGTTGGGAACCACTGGTTTACAGGGAGATATTTCAGGTCTCTGTTTAATCTCAATCCACAGAGTAAAATCTTGCAGGAATCAAAACCATGCCCATTGGTCTCCAAAGCTCAAACCAATGTGAAAAGAACATTTTCTACTTTTGCATAACTTATTATGTGTTCAAGACGACTTGTGATGAGGAACACAGTGGTAGCGGAATAGGTGTTTTCCTACAATGTATCCTCACTATTGCTTAATACTCGATATTAGATGTTACTTTTATTCTGCTGCAACTGGTCAATATCAAGTGTAAAAGTAAAGAGAATATTTAATTTTGGTGACTCTGCCCAAATCTAAAATCATTAGAATGGCCAGATATACAATATCATATAACGCAGTTTGAAACTGCATTATATGGTCATTATGGGCCCATATAATGGGCCGAGCTTTAGCACAGGAGGTTAACTGCCAGCTGCAGTAATAAATCTTGTCAATTGAAATGTTGACAGTTTGAAACTTGGGTTGGGCTGAGCTCCTGACCTTCAGGGCAGCTTCTGCCTTCCTAGCAGATCGAAAACAGCAATTGTGAGTAGATAAATAGGTACTGCTTTAAGCAGGGAGGTATTTAAAGTCACCTGTACGGAAATGTCAGGAAAATGCCAGCGATTCGGTCAAGGAAGAGGTTTACTCTTTGCTCTTTGGCAGGGAAAATTGAGTGACAGCACCCTCCCATGGCTGGCACAGAGCACAACCTCCAAGGTGCTGAAGATGGGAAAGCCTATATACCTCTATCTATGTACAGTTGTCTGTCTTGTCCTTGCACTGACTGTTTGCTGTATATGTGTTTTGTCGCCCGTTCTTTGTTCTGTGATCTGCTGAGTCCCCTTCAAGGTGAGAAGGTTGGAATATAAATAGTTTAAATAAAGAAATAAATATAATATAATATATTTATTTATTTATTTATTTACGTCATTTACAGGTCCTTCTCAAAATTAGCATATAGTGCTAAAGTTCATTATTTTCCATAATGTCTTGATAAAAATTAAACTTTCATATATTTTCAATTCATTGCACACCAACTGAAATATTTCAGGTCTTTTTTTGTTGTAATACTGATGATTTTGGCATACATATCTCAAAAAATTAGCTTATTCCATCCGACCCCATATGCTAATTTTTTCGAGACAGTATTTTTGGGTTTTCAGGAACTGTATGCCAAAATCATCAGTACAAAACAAAAAAAGACCTGAAATATTTCAGTTGGTGTGCAATATATAAAAGTTTAATTTTTATCATTACATTATGGAAAACAATGAACTTTAGCACTATATGCTAATTTTTTGAGAAGGACCTGTATATTCCGCCCTTCTTACCCCACAGGGGACTCAGGGCGGATCACAATGCACATATACAGGCAAACATTCAATGCCATAGACATACAACATTATTTATTTATTTATTTATTTATTTATTTATTCAGCTTAATAGACCGCTCTCTCCGGAGCTCAGAGCGGTTTACAGCAGAAGGATACCAGATAAAATACATAAAAACAACATTTTAAAACCAATTAAAACCCCGCTCCCAACAATAAAACTACAGCAGAACAGCCATAATGCAGGCGGCTATGACGGCGACTATGGCGCGGCAGGGTGGCAGATTATGGCGGGCACCGGTCAGGGGCTGAATGCCTGCCTAAACAGCCAGGTCTTAACGGACCTGCAAAATGGCATCAAGTCCCATAGGGCTCGTGTCTCCTCAGGCAGGGAGTTCCATAAAGTCGGCGCAGCCACTGCAAATGTCCTCTGCCGCATACTGGATAGCCTATAGGTCTTTATGCCGGGCACCTCCATATAGACAGACAATGAGCTACACAATTGGTCGAGAGCTCACCCCGACCCGGGCAGGCCTCAAACTCATGACCTTCTGGTCAGTAGAGATCTTATGTAGCTGACTCCCAGCCAGCTGCGCCACATTCTCAGTTAAACTCTATTATATGGATCTTCACGTACCATATAATGTAGTTTCAAACTGCATTATATGGCAGTATAGATTCAGCCCTGGATATATTGGAGAACAACTCCTGTCACTCTATTGGCCAGACCTTAGTAGAGATATTAGGCATTATATGGCAAAATGTCTGGTGGGACATTCGATTTAGATGAGGCACTTCACAGGGGAAATCAGACAATTCTCTTTGAGATAATGTAGCAAAACAGAAGGTTCTGAACCTCTGTTAGCAATCTGTCCATATATGCTTTATATATAGACTTATCCCATCCAGTCCTACATTCCTGCAGCCAAATAAAACTAGGTCTTAACTAGGCCAGATGAGTCACAGGAAGATATTCGAAATCTCTGGCTCATGGCAGATACTGTAGATATTTCCTGATAATGCTTGTACTTATCTGATCTCCAAAGCAAGAATGTTGCCTGGATACCTCTGTCAAGACCTGCTTCAGTGCTTCCTTTTCGCAGAGCTGCATAACTTAGCTTGAAGCCTATTTTAAAAAGGAGAGCATTCTTAATGCCCATTTCCACATAATTAGTGGGAATGAGGGGGAGCATAAAATGGAGATGAATCACCAGCTACGTTATTTGCATTTGCCCTTTGCTCTTTGAGTTCATCTTAGAAAACCCTCAGAGGTATGCATCCCTCATAAAAAAAAGAAATTTACACAACTTTTTCAAAGGGTTGCAACTTAATAAGGTTTGCCAACTGCATGCCAACCTGGGGGAGTCAAGAGCCATCCCCAAATCTAGGGGCCATTCCCAAATCTAGACATGGAAATTAATCAACAGCTCCCGGGTCTCTTAGATCAGTGACTTTAACAGCATTCTGAGTGCTCTTTACTGCATACCCATATGACTTATTTGAGCAGGGATAATCCTTGTGGATCCCCTGTCATTTCACTTTTTTTTACTGCTTTTAAAACATTTAAGGTGCAAAACCAGCTTTTCCATTAAACCAGTGGTTCCCAACCTGTCGGCCATGGCTCACTGGTGGGCCGCAAGACCTATAATAAGGTCCACGGCTCTAGATTATTAAATATGGTTTTCTGTGGGCGAGCAAATGGCATCTACTGGGTGGCATATGTTCTGCATAAGAAACTAGAGCTGATGTAGTCTATCCAATGCAATTTTCTGAGTCAGCATCCCAAATAACCAAACTGAATCTAAAGTTGACCAAAAACTGATTCATAGTCCTTTTGGTACTAATGTTGGAGAGTGGTCTCTGGTCAAAGTGGTCCCCGGTCAAAGTGGTCCCCGGTTAAAGTAGCTCCTGGTCAAAATGGTTCCTGGTCAAGTTGTTTCTGGTCAAGTGCTGCCTGGTGTGATGAAGTCGTGTTGTTTGTTGCAAAGATTAATGTATAGTTTGTTATTGCTTATTTGCCTATACGTTTGATGGTAAAATGTTTAACAAGCCACAGAGGGTTGGCAGGGAAAGTTGGAGCAACAGGCCCCTGTGAAGGCTGTTAGAGTTGCACCTGTTTTAAAACTCTCAGATTTTTAAAATAAGTCGGTTGGTTTTGTTGGTTGGTGGTAGGGAAGCTGTCTTTCGGAGCTGTTAGAAAGCAGTTCGGTGAGGGGTTTGAGAAACCCAGGTGAAAGACAGACTTTGTCCAAGTTAGAGTAGAAAACTAACTTAATAGATAGATAAAGCCTACAGTTGGCTATTTACCAGCTGGAGCAGTTAGTTATTAGGACTGCTTGGTTCTGTGTTAGGAAGTACAGTAGAAACTGTACCCTATTGTTGAAACATTGTAACCGCAAGATTTGTACCTCTTAGGAGACTTGTTTGCAACCAACTAAGCTCTGAACTCTGTTATAAAATAAACCGTTGAACATCTTTATTACAACACCTCTCAATGTCGTTCTCTTTAAATTCAAGTCTTAAAAGAACAAACCCTCACATCGGTGGCTGATCTGATACAATTGGTGGTGGCAAATATATTAACTGGTGGCAGTTTGAACATCTGTAGGTGGGACTCAAAGGGAAAATACCCACCCTACCACAGTGGGAAGAAAGTCTTACTGCCCAGAATTATAAAAGGGTTCATTCCTTACATGTTAGTGGCAGTGGTAAGATTTGCAAAGTAGACCTGCCCTGCCATGGTTAACATAAGGAGCCTGGAAGCCTTCTTTATATACTTCATTACATTATTTGGTGACAGCGTATTTACTGTAAGGGTCAAGGGGTCTGAGTTCCGACATATTTGGCGGCATGGTAGGATAGCCTGCCCTGCCACACCGAAAAAAGAATGGTCAGTGGTGACTGACCAACGGGCCAACCCTGATCCCTTACACCTGGTCAAAGTGGTTCCTGGTCAAAGTGGTTCCTTGTCAAAGTGGTCCTTGGTCACGTGGTCCCTGGTCAAAAAAAGTTGGGAAAAAGTTGACAAAAAGCTGCCTCCAGTGTGTTCCATGTGGCTTGTGCTATTTTCCTGAAGTTAGACTACTTGTTTTGTGCTTTTAGATTTACAGCTATACACCCCCTCTTTTATTTTCTTTCATCCTTGTGCTCCCCTTCTCCAGAGCCATCTCTCCTTCTAAAATTCCACCAAAAGTTATCTTCTTCATGTGGAGGTCAATTCTCATCTTCTTTTTCCAATACTTCTAAAAATCTTCTCCAGATACTTTCAGAATTATTTTTTCCACAGTCCCATCTTTACTTTTAAATTTGATGTTTGTTTATCATTCAACACCATTCATCAATTCGTATTATCATTTCCCCTTTCCAATATTTTCTATTAGTGATCCCTCTTGTCACAACTTACAAACTATCTACAGACCCGCCAAGAAAATCCAACAAATGCTACATTCAGCAATGGACAAGAGGAATCCTTTCACTTCTGCAGGAGTCTACCATATACCATGCAGCTGTGGACAAGTCTACATAGGGACCACCAAATCCAGCATTGCCCAAACACATAGCAAGGAACATGAAAGGCACTGCACACTAATTCAACCCATCAGCCATAGCAGAGCACCTTATGAACCAACCAGGACACAGCATACTATTTGAGAACACAGACATGCTGGACCACTCAGACAGCCACCATGCAAACCATTGAAATCCACAAGCATGTGGACAATTTCAACAGTAAGGAAGAAACCATCAACTGTCCCAAAATGATGTCCTTTGAGGTGAGCTTTGAGCTTGGGAATAGAAAAAAAATCACACAGAGAGAAGTCAAGGCTGTACTGTGAGTGGGGAAGCATTCAGAACAGCCTTCACGTGAGCCACATTGTTCTTGTCACTTCTTGATGTTGAAGGACATTGTTCCAGACTCCTCTGCAATTTTGCCCATGACAAGACACAAACACTACTACACACTTTGCTAACATACCTTGCTAATGTACTAACTGCTGTACAAAGGCACAGACTCAACTGAGGGAAGTCACGTTGTATGCCTATGTTCCCTTCCACCTGCCTCAATGCCCATCTTGCTTTCCTGGCCCTTCAGTACTGCCCCCAAAATCATTCTCATTATTTTGGGGAGAGACCACATATATGGAACAGAATGGTGTCATCCTTTTGTTTGCCTTTAGCAGCAAAAACAAGCTAGGAAGATGCATGAATGCTCACAGCTCATTGCCTCTTTCTTGATTTTGTTGATATTCTTATAAACATCTGTAAGGGGCCACCTTGATGTCTGGGAATACTAGTACTGCCTTTAGTTCCCACTGGTAACTTGTAACAATTTTTTGTGTGTGTGGTGGTTTGAGCATTGGGCCACAACTCAGGAAATCTCAGTTTGAATTTGCACTCACCATGAAGAAAACTACTGGCTGACTTTCAATGAGTATGATACTTTTAGCTCCATAGAAAGGCAAAAGCACCCCGCCAAACAAATCTTGCTAAGGTAATGTATTATTGTCTCTTTAGGTCCCATCCAGACAGGCCCAAAAACTAGTACCTGTCTTGGTTTTACCAGAGGCATCAGAACAAGACCTCCAGTAAAACCAAATTAATTTGGGATCATTTGGTTTCACTGTTTTGTTTTGAATTAATTAAACACCTGGGAACGTCCTGATCTTATGCTAAGATCCGGGTCTCCCCAGGTGTGGGCCCTGTCTGTTTGGATTGGGCCCAGGAACCATGCCATGCGATCCCCAGGCCCAAACAACACAGCCGTCTCAGGAGCCCAAAAAACTGAGAGGGAACCCAACCCCTCCCTCCAAACCCCAAATGTAACCCTAAAAAGTAATTTAAACTGGCATGAGGAAGTGATGCCCCAGGAAATGAGGGGGGGGGGGAAGGATGAAAATCCCTCCTTCCCCCAACCCTCCGTTCTCCTGGTTTATCATTTCTTCATGCCAGGAGGGTGCAAGGAGAAATGTGATGGCAGCCAAGTACGTTTTATTTACTTTTTATTTACAATTGTTATTGGGATGGCATGTAGCTGCCCTCCCTGGGAAAGCCTAAGTTTTTAGTGGGAGTGGGAACAAAACTCCACAAAAACCCATTTTGGCATGGATTTTGGGGCTGTGTAGAAGAGCCCTGAGAGTTTCTATACGTTAGAAACAAATTGAAGGCACACACTACAATAACATTCCAAGGAAACCTTTAGGGAAATCCAGCTCAGTAGGGGGGAAAGTACAGATGGTTATCAGTCAACTTAACTTCAGTTCCATGTATACAATGTCAGTTTCTTTCACTGGGCAATTAAGTACAAGGGGGAAAAGGTAGTAATTAGAGGAAAAAGAGAAGGAAGGGGTAAAGAACCAGAATAGCAGCTGTGTTTGGAAGTCACATCTAGATGTCCAAGCTAGGGTCAGAATGAACCTTGTCCGGGCCCTCCAACATTCTTGCAGCTGGGCTCATTCTGAATTTTGTAACAAACTTTTTTGAAATCTACACTTTGAAAACCTCCAAAATTCAAAACTATCCTTATGGGTGGGTGGCTGAGATAGTGACACCTTTGCTTTCTGGTGGTTCAGTGTACACACAAACAGTGCTTCATGCATAAAAATATTTAAAATACTATGTATAAAATTAGCTTCAGGCTGTGTTTTCAAAGTTTTTATGAAACATTAATGAATTGTGTGTTTTTCTAAAATATCACCTTATGTCATCATAGGCTATCACTCGTGTATCAAGTATGATTACCTTCCAAGTGTTGGTGGTGGGTCCTTAAATGACTGTATAGACCTATTCTGGATCCACATGTTCTTTCATAGTGAGAACATCGATTTCCAGACTGAAGGCGGTCCTGACAAGGGTTGGCTTCACACACCTTCTGACATGTTTCTTCCTTTTGCCCTCCATTTGTGCCTCTTTAAAATCCACAGCACTTTTGGTAACAGCTGACATCCAATTAGAAAGCTCTGGGGCCAGGGCTTCCCAGTTCTTGTAGTCTATGCCACAGTTTTTAAGGTTAGCTATCAGCCCATCTTTGAATCTCTTTTGCTGTCCACCCACATTCCATTTTCCGTTCTTGAGTTGAGAGTAGAGTAACTGTTTTGGGAGATGGTGATTGGGCATTCTGGTTCTTAACCCCTTCCTTCTCTTTTGTTCAGAGAGGGGGTGCTTTTGCCTTTCTCTAGGGCTGAGAGTATGTGACTCATCCAAGGTCACCCAGTAGGTTTCATGGTTGAGTGAAGACATGAATGTGTTTACCTCCACCATCAGGTTTTCTTCAGACATAGGTGTCTCAGTAATCAGACTTGCAAGTTAAGTTCATATTTACTTTTCAAACTCCAATCTCAAAATATATGCTAGTCACAAGATATATTCCGAGACTTTGTGTGCATAAGCGTAACACTAGATAACGGAGAATCCTATTGAAATGAATGACTTCTTGCCCAAGAATACAATAGAACTGCTCTGGAGGACTTAGGAAATATTTGATGAGAGTATATTGATAAATAAAATGGCAGGTACTGATCCTATGGATACAGAAGTCATGCTGTAATGTGCAAACAGATGGGTAAGTTCTATCGCTTAAAGCAGTGTTTTTCAACCTTTTTTGAGCAGCGGCACATTTTTTACATTTCAAAATCCTGGAGCACACCACCAAACAAAATGACACAAAATGACACTCTAACACAGTAATACATAGAGTTAATATGTTTATAAATGTATTTATACACTCAGTGTGAAACCTGGGCCTGTTTCGATGAACACAACAAAGATATCCTGGCAGGAATGGCAGAAAGACACAAACTTCCCATAACCAAGAGAAAATACTATAAGAGTTTGGTGGGCATTGACCTTGGGTTTTGGAGTTGTAGTTCACCTATATCCAGAGAGCACTGTGGACTCAAACAATGTTGGATCAGGACCAAACTTGGCATGAATACTCAATATGCCCAAATGTGAATACAGATGGAGTTAGGGGAAAATAGACCTTGACATTTGGGAGTTACAGTTTCTGGGATTTATAGTTAGCACACAATCAAAGAGCATCCTGAACTCTTGCAACAATGGAATTGAACCAAACTTGGCATATTGAACTCTCATTACCAACAGAAAGTACTGAAAGGGTTTGCTTGGGAATTGACCTTGAGTTTGGAAGTTGTAGTTCACCTACACCCAGAGAGCACTGTGGACTCAAACAATGTTATGTTATTGTTTATGTTCTGTTCAGAATCACAATGTTGGAAGGAGGCTCACCACTTTAAGGTCCCTAAAACAAGAATGAGAAAACTTTGGCCCTCTGGGTGCTTTGGACTTCAACTCCCACCATTCCTAACAGCCTGAGGCCCTTTCCTGCTTAAATGGCTGAGGGGGAAAAAGGAAAAGAGCCTGAGGCTGCTAGGAATGGTGGGAGTTGGAGTCCAAAACACCTGGAAGGTCCAAGTTTGCCCATGCCAGCTTTCAACAGTGTAGCACAGCAGTTCTCGTTTGTGCCTGGAGGGCAGGGGACAGGGCCTGGGGTTCCATTAGCATTAGAACCGGCTGTGCTAGAACTGGATTCTGAGGATGAGCTAATGACTGGGGCAGGGCAGCTTTCCCCGCAGAGATAGCACCTACAGAGAGCTTGGCCTGGGAAGAAATGTGTTTTGGTCCAAGGGATGATTCAGATCACAGGTGAGTCTGATAGTGAAGAGGGATTGGTCCACCCAGCCCTAGATCCCAGGAGCCCCTTGAGGATCCGTCAAAGCAGAGAAATGGATAGGGAGGAAAGCTCTCAGAGAGATAGCAACACCTCGGCCGAAAGACAAGGATCCGTGGGAGACGAATCCTCAGTTCTCCGAGCCACGTCTTACCTGAAGAGATAGGCGTGAAGCGGAGTGGGACCACAGGCTTAAGCCGTGGTCATCAAGCCTCCGCCTTGCCTTTGCATGACCTTGCCTTGTTTGGTGATCAAGCCTTGCCTTGCCTTTGCATTACCTTGCCCTGTTTCCTGATCCGCATTGGTTTGCGGAGTTTTGCCTGGTTTCCTGATCCGCATCGGCTGCGGAGCCCTGTCAAGCCTTTTGCTTATTTTGCTACGTTATTTTGGACATTGTTACTTTGAACCTTTTGAACTATATCATATCATATTGGACTATATTCTTTGGAACTGTTTTTATACTCAATAAAGTAGTTAGCCTTCAGTACGGCTCTGTGTGTGTGATTAAGGGGCCCGCCAAGTCCTTGCATTGTGACAGTTGGCCGGAGAACCTACGAACCCCTTATCACACCACGGGACGCCGAAAGAAGAGACCCCCGGCAGTCGCAGCCATGGCAGGCCTGACGGACGCGGAGGTGGCAGCCCTGCAACAGGAGGTGGGAGAGCTGAGGACCAGAGCTGGACGCCACCCGGGAGTGAATGCGCCTAGCCGTTTTGGGGCAACCCTGCCCAAGTTGAGGTGTTTCTCTGCCAGGTGGACATGTACCTGGATCTGCGACACACCGAGTTTGCAACTGTCCGAGCCAATGTGGGGTTTATCTTCAACTTGATGGAGGGCACGGCAGCGACGTGGGCTACGTCGTTGATCCAGGCCCAGTCTCCCCATACTCAAACACTGCGGGCCTTCAGAGACGCTATCCGGGCGACCTGGGGCCCACCCGTGAACGAAGAGTTGGCCGAGCGTGACTTAGCTCGGCTGACGATGAAGGATCTGTCCCTGTCCCAATACATTTCTCGCTTTCGAGTGCTGGCCGCCCAGGTGCAGTGGAACGTCTCGGCGTTGCGTTACCACTACACAGCGGGGCTGACCTCGGAGCTCCAGCAAGAGATGTTAAAGCACCCCCGCCCCGCGGATTTGGAGGCGGCGATCACCTTGAGTTTACGTGTCGAAGCGGGACTGCAAACCCGGGCGGTGGGATAACAAAGTGGTGGAGAAGCCGACGGCGCGACGGGAGCCGGGGACTGGACAGTTCGTGCCCCGACAGCTCGCTCAACCACCACCGGGCTTGGATGACCCGGAACCCATGCAACTCGGCACGGTGCGGCCCAAGGTGGACCAGGCGGAAAAAGCACGGCGGCAGCGTCTGAACTTGTGTTGGTACTGTGGGGGGGCTGGACATTTTTCCAAGGAGTGCCCCCAAAAGCCGCGTGGGAAGACTCCCCGAGCCTCCGCCGCAGTTGGAGGGGTCCCAGAGGCTGAAGAAGCCATCCAGGCGACGGGGGAAGGGGCCGGCCGAGTGTAAGAGGGTTCGCTCACTCGGCCGACGTCGCTTCTCTTCCTCCTGAACCCAAGACTGGACAATTGTTCCTTGTAATGGTTGGCCTGTGGTCGCCCGAGAAGGGACCGATGATGGTCCATGCCATGATTGACTCGGGAGCCACCAACAACTTCATTGATGCAGACTATGCCAAGTCTGCCGGATTACAATTTCTGGATCTCCAAGAGCCAAAGGGTGTACAGACTATTGATGGGAGAACCCTGAAAACGGGGGCTGTGACTCAGTATACGGCTCCTACCAAGATGTGGACTAGCTCCCATAAAGAGGACATTTCTTTTCTTGTGACCAAGCTCCCTGATTTTCCCATTGTTCTGGGCATTGTGTGGCTCGCTCTGCATGATCCCCAGATTTCCTGGACTAAGAGACAGCTCGTTTTTTCCTCCGACCATTGCCAGAGTCATTGTCTCACGGCTCGGGCTTGTCAGGCCCAAGAGGTGGAGACGGTGGCCACACTGCCCAAGAAATATGCTGGTTTCTGGGACGTTTTCAGCGAGAAGGAGGCTGAGCGCTTGCCTCCCCACCGGCCCTATGATTGTGCTATTGAACTCGAACCTGGAGCCCCTATCCCGCGGGGCAGACTCTATCCTCTCTCGGAACCGGAGCAACAGGCTCTCCGGGATTTTTTGGATGAGAATCTGCGGAAAGGCTTCATTCGGCCTTCCCAGTCCCCGGCGGGGGCGCCCATTCTGTTTGTCAAGAAGAAATCGGGGGAGTTGCGGCTCTGTAATGACTATCGAGAACTCAACAAGATCACGGTTCGGAACCGCTACCCCCTCCCCCTGATCCCCGAGCTGCTGGAGCGAATGCGGGGAGCCAAGGTGTTCACTAAACTGGATTTGAGGGGCGCCTATAACCTTGTCCGGATTCGCCAGGGTGACGAATGGAAGACGGCTTTCCAGACCAAGTGGGGCAGTTTCGAATACCTGGTGATGGGATTCGGTTTGTGCAACG
The DNA here is from genome assembly GCA_030556195.1 of Anolis apletophallus. Lineage (NCBI taxonomy): Eukaryota > Metazoa > Chordata > Lepidosauria > Squamata > Anolidae > Anolis > Anolis apletophallus. Next base: position 184,762,357 of record JARBWK010000002.1, read on the forward strand.
CTCCAGCCTGTTTCCAACATTTCATGAATGACATTTTCCGGGACCTGCTAGATCGTTATCTGGCGGTCTACCTGGACGACCTGCTGATTTTTTCTCCGGATCAGGCGACCCATGACCGCCATGTCAAGGAAGTGCTCCAGAGACTGAGAGCCCACGGGCTCTATGCTAAGCTGGAGAAGTGTGCTTTTGATCTGCGGGAGGTTGACTTTCTGGGCTACCGCATCTCTCCAACGGGCATTGCCATGGATGACACCAAGGTCCAAGCTGTGGCTGACTGGGCAGCTCCGGCCAGCAAAAAGGACATTCAACGATTCCTGGGCTTTGCCAACTACTACAGAAAGTTCATTCCTGACTTTGCCAAGTGGGCTGATCCTATCACCCAGTGTTTGCGGGGAAAGGTGCCGTTCCGGTGGACGCCGGAGGCGGATGTGGGGTTCCGCAAGTTAAAGCAGCTGTTCACCACCCAGCCGCTTCTGCAGCACCCCAACCCCCGCACCCCTTTCATCGTGCAGGCCGATGCTTCGGACGTGGCGGTGGGAGCGATCCTGTTACAGCCTCAGGGGACGGACTTGTTGCCCTGTGCCTACTATTCCCGGCAGCTGACGGCTCGGAAAAGAACTATACCATTTGGGAGAAGGAACTTTTGGCCATCAAGGTGGCTTTCGAAGTCTGGAGACATCTGCTTGAAGGGGCCAAATTCCCGGTGGAGGTTCACACCGACCACCGGAATTTGGAACACTTGAAGTCCCAGCGCAAATTGAACCAGAGGCAACAGAGATGGTCCCTGTTCTTTGAGAGATTCAATTTCCGCATTCACTATGTGACCCCCAAGCAGACCAAGCAAGCTGATGCGCTGTCGCGGAAACCGCAGTACGTTCGTGGTGGCGAGGGGCTTTCTGAGGCCCGTCTCCTGAAAGCGGAGAACTTTGCTGCGGCCCGGGCGGCTCCTGTGAACCCTCCGTTGGCTCCGCCGGCCCCTAAGGACAAGAGGCCTCTGAGCGAGCGGGTCAGGCGCGCCAACGGACCGATCCCTGGGTGCAAGAACAGCTGACTAGGGGGTGCAAGCCCCTTTCCAGGTAAAGGATGGGGTACTTTACCACCGTGACTCTGTTTATGTTTCCCCCGGGCCCGAGAGGGAGGACATTCTCAAACTGTGCCATGATAGTCGGGCTGCCGGCCACTTCGGGCTGTTCAAGACCCTGCAATTGGTCTTAAGGGATTTCTGGTGGCTTAAGGTGCGGAGGGATGTGGAGGACTATGTGGGCTCTTGCCCTGTGTGTCAGCGGGCCAAGAACCCGGGGGGCAAGCCGGCCGGTTTGCTCCAGCCGCTTCCCACCCCCCTCCGCTCCCTGGAAGATGATTTCGGCTGACTTCATCACAGACTTGCCCAAGTCCAAGGGCTTCACCACGATCCTGGTCGTGGTGGACTGTTTCACCAAGATGGGACACTTCATCCCCTGTGTGGGGGTGCCTACTGCCAAAGAGACTGCTGATATGTTTGTGCAACATGTGTTCCGGCTGCATGGCCTGCCTCAGAGTTTGGTGACCGACCGCGGCACCCAGTTCACTTCCCAGTTCTGGAAGGCTGTCCAGAAGTTGCTGGGGATTGATGTGCGGATGTCCACGGCCCATCACCCCCAGTCTGACGGCCAGACCGAAAGGGTCAATGCCACCTTGGAACAGTACCTGCGGTGCTATGTCAACTATCAGCAAACCAACTGGGCGTCCTTGTTGTCTCTGGCGGAGTTCGCCTACAACAATGCGACGCACGAATCCCTCAAGGAGACTCCTTTCTTTGCCAACTATGGACACCATCCTCGTTTCTACCCTCCGGTGGACCCGTCCGGAGGGGCGTCGGAAGCGAAAGATTGGCTTCAGGAGCTTACTGCCTTGCAAGACTTGCTGCGCACTCAATTGGACCACGCTAAAGCGGATTACAAGCGGATGGCTGACCGGCGGCGCCAAGAGGGCCCTGCGATCCTGGTGGGGGATAAAGTTTGGCTGTCTACCAAGAATCTGCCCACTCAGAGGCCTAGCCGCAAGTTGGATGCTCGCTTTTTGAGCATTACACTGTTTTGGAGAAGGTGGGGCCTGTTTCTTTCAAACTGCAACTCCCAGCGGACATGAAGATCCACCCTGTGTTTCACCGTTCTTTGCTCCGCCCGGCTAAGGGGGTGCGGCCTGATGTGACGCAGCCGCCGCCTCCCCCTGTGATGCGTGACGGCGAGGAGGAGTTGGAGGTGCAGGACATCCTGGATGCACGTATCCGCTACCGGAAGCTGGAGTATCTCATTGACTGGAAAGGCTTTGGACCGGAAGAGCGTTCTTGGACGCGGGCTCGTGACGTCCATGCCCCGGACCTTGTCGCTCGGTTCCATCGCAAGTACCCTGACAAACCCAAGCCTCGGGGGCGGCCTAGGAGGGGCCCTGAGGGGGGGGGGATAGTGTAGCACAGCAGTTCTCGTTTGTGCCTGGAGGGCAGGGGACAGGGCCTGGGGTCCCATTAGCATTAGAACCGGCTGTGCTAGAACTGGATTCTGAGGATGAGCTAGATGACTGGGGCACAGGGCAGCTTTCCCCGCAAGAGCCTCTTTCACCTACAGAGAGCTTGGCCTGGGAAGAAATGTGTTTTGGTCCAAGGGATGATTCAGATCACCAGGTGCAGTCTGATAGTGAAGCAGGGAGTTATGAACACCCAGGAGGGAGATCTTCCCAGGAGCCCCTTGAGGAAGATATGGAACAAAGCGCATGGGAAATGGATAGGGAGGAAAGCTCTCAGAGAGATAGCAACACAGCTGCCGAAAGACAAGGTCGAACCTTTGATAGGAGACGGAGCATTGAGGCTAGTAGGAGGGATTGGTCCCGAGCCCTAGACCGACCGAGGTCCGTCAGCAGAGATTGGAGACGAAGAAGCCTAGAGCGTCGAGGACCTCGGCCGAGGATTAAGTATAGGATCCGTGGGAACGAATCCTCAGTTCTCCGGCCACGTCTTACCTGAATAGGCGTGAAGCGGAGTGGGACCATAGGCCAAGCCGTGGTCATCAAGCCTTGCCTTGCCTTTGCATTACCTTGCCCTGTTTCCTGATCCGCATTGGTTGCCCTTGCCCTGTTTCTGATCCGCATTGGTTTGCGGAGCCTTGCCTTGTTTCCTGATCCGCATTGGCTTGGAGCCCCTGTCAAGCCTTTTGCTTATTTTGCTACGTTATTTTGGACATTCTTACTTTGAACCTTTTGAACATTTATCATATCATATTGGACTATATTCTTTGGAACTGTTTTTATACTCAATAAAGTAGTTAGCCTTCAGTACGGCTCTGTGTGTGTGATTAAGGGGCCCGCCAAGTCCTTGCATTGTGACATACATTGCCGCTTCTGCCACCATTTTGATCCGGGGGGCAGCATGAGCGTGTTCAGGAGGGGAGGGGGGAGGGAGGAAGACGTGACCCGTGCAGGCGCTACTGCGCAGACTCGCCCCAAAACAAAGCGAGGCAAAGCGAGCAGAGCGAGGCTGGGAAGAAGGGAGCCCGAGTGGAGAAAAAAAAGTGTTTGGCAGGAGGGGGAAGAAAGGGTATTGGAGGTTTCAATTTCCCGTGGCACACCTGATGATCACTTACGGCACACTAGTGTGCCATGGCACACTGGTTGGGAAACACTGGCTTAAAGGATACACTCTATGGCGTGATGTAAAATAAATCATGTAAAATAAAACAATAAGCCAGAGAAAGAAAATATGCCATACAGATGAACAGTAAAGAACAAGTAGTTTACTCTTTGTAGTTCAGAACAAAATGTGTACAATGTGATCAGTTGCATCAACTCACATAAAGTCCTTTTATGAGAGATTTAAAATAGTTCTTCTTTGTCCACGTGGATAAACTCATTCAGCAGGTCATGAAACAAGAGCACAACCCAAACTGTCTCTCTGTACTTCTCTGCAAGCACCTGCACAGCTCAAGCATTAAAATGTGACAGTAACCAAAAGTCCCAGGCTCAGCTAACTCCCCGGCCAATCAGCTTCATGTATCTTATTTTACAGTTGACATACACACACTAACTGATTTCTTACATGCTCCAACACACACTTCCGAAAACATGCCAGGCATATTGTCTAGTTTGAGCCTTTGTGATATGGGAAAGCAGCAGAATTTTTCAAACTAAAATAAATGAGGTATGTACAGGATCCCTTCACTTCCATATCATTCACTTCCATTTCCATTCACTATACACCAGTCTTTCCTCACATGCACACATCAAAATGAAGAAACTTTCCTTAAGTAGAAAATGAGTACCAGGCAAGCAGCCAACCATTTCTATGCACAGTCAACATTTTCAGTGGTACACCTCAATTGTATCAATTAAATAGGTACACCATTACCAGCTTAAATGGGCATGCTGTTCCTATTTACATTGCTGCTATTGAACAGGGACAGCAGGGAGGTTGTGTTAATCTCATGGAAGAATGATCAGTCAGTTCTTTCTCCCTTGAGCTTGCCTTTACAGGCACGTTTGACCCAGCTCTGCCCCCTGCATCCTTCCTTGGCTAGAGTCAATTATGCTTAAGATCTATACCGGCCAACATTTTACAAATGAAAACAAGGAGACATGTGGCTGAGCACCATCAGAGGTAAAAAGTATTGATGAAACCAGAACACATAAATTATAGACTTCCTTCTCCCCTGTGTATCTGATGCCCGGTGAAGAAGGTTGGATGTGAAGCTGTAACTGCAGCAGTTATCAATGAGGGCTCATTCCCATGGGCATTAAAACTAGACTCACCCTGAGTTGGTTCCTGGCTGTCTGGACAATGTCTCTCCACTTCTTGTAAATATTGCAAGTCAAATCCAGGCTAGCCCTGTGTTAGTAAATGTAGGTGGGTGCTACAGAGTTTTCTTAAATCTCCAGAGTATCCCCATAGCTTTGGGAAAGTGTGGACAACAGGATCAGATTTGATTTGGACTGGTCTACTATCCACACTGGGCACCAATATAATCCCATTTTCTATGTGCTCTTCAGCACAGGGAAAAGTGGATGGATTGTGCCGCTGTTGTTGCCACCCGTGCTTCCAGCTATTGCAGAGCTCCACATGAGCTGCAGCCTTTGCACAGGCACCTCATCCTGACATCAGCAGAGGAAACTGCAGAACCAGGAGTAAGGTGAAGAGATCTGCAGACTCCTTCAACTCAGAGCAGAGAGCACCCATGATAGCCTGGAGCTCACATGGAGTTTTCTATTCTTGAATTGAGAGTAGAGTAATTGTTGGCTGAAAACAGTAACAGTGACATGGACCATGAGGTGTTCCAGCACAGTTGGCATGGTCTTCGCCCAGCTAGAGAGTCTGGAGCTCCAGACAGACTCCAGATTTACTGACCAATGTAGATGATGCAGCCACACCTACAATTGTGAATACAGAACAGTTGCCTAGATTGATTCCTCTGTAGCCATTTTTATTGACGACTGCTAATTAACTGGAGAAACACAAGCTCTCAGTGGTAGGAAGTCAGACCAACCTGCCACACCAGCTCCTCCTCAGGTGTTAAGAAAAGAAAAGGATTGTTCTGGAAATCAAAATGGATAGCATAAGAAACGTGGAGGATAATGAATGAAAAGAAAAGTAATCTCTGGATGCATTTTGGTAGGAAGTTCCAAGTGGTCTAGAAGCTTCAAAGATTATCTGACCTGGATGTTTTATTTCACATGTGCATACTGTCACATAAACATCAATGAGGTGCCATATAACGCCGTCTCTGCAGCGCTTACGTTGGCTGCCGGTTGAACACAGAGTCCTCTACAAGACCCTGGTCCTAGCATTCAAGGCCCTTCGAGGTCAGGGTCCTCCATATCTAAGAGACCATTTAACGCCACTCCACCACCAGAGACTGCCACAGTCAGCTCATGAGAATCTTCTCTATGTCCCTGGCCCTAGAGAGGTTCGTTTGGAGTTCACAAGACAGAGATCCTTCTCCACTGTAGCCCCAATCTTGTGGAACTCCCTACTGCCAGACCAAAGAGCCACTCCTGATCTACATACATTTTTAGGGGCACTTAAGACATGGCTCTTCAGAAGAGCCTATGATTGTTAGTAACAAGCAGTGGCTATGTAACCTGTTTATTTTAATTGTGTAAGTCGCCCAGAGCACCTTTCGTGGAGGGCGACTCATAAGAAATAAAGTTAGTTAGTTAGTTAGTTTTGAAAAAAATGTTTGCTAAAGTGAGAGGAGTTAAAAGTACAAAAAGTGCCCCTCCCAAGAGGAGATGCTGAAAGTGCCCGTATGTCAGCAATAATTTGCCCAGAGACAGCAGAACAAAGAAAGGGCCGTACTAAGGGTTAATGTGAAGAATGTTACTTGCTGATAAGAAAGAGTATAAATACTTTCTATCTGCGTAATTCCGGGCGATAGCCATTTTGTTCCTTGATCTGCATGGTTAAAGGCTATCGTCTCAATACTGATCAGATTGAAATTAAAAGTCTTGTTTGGATTCATCGGTCTTGGCTGAGTTCTTCCATCTCATGGGCTGTGCAACCAAAAACCCAAAATTCCCTTACAAAAGCATGTTGAACTTTTTTTCCTTTTGTGCTATAGGAATTTATTTTTTCCTGTTGTTTCTGCCTCTGGCATAACATTTTCTGCTAACAACTAGCACTCAAGTATACATCATTAATTGATGTACACCTGTCAATTGATCATATGCACTTCATTCCCTATTCACTATTTATTTATTTATTTATTTATCAGTTTTGTATGCTGTCCTTCCCCAAGGGCTCAGGGCAGCTTACAGAGAATATAAAAAACACACTTTAAAACAACCCAAAGAATTAAACTCTTAACTAAAAACTATAAAGGTATTTACAGCTGATTAACCAGATCAGACCCCAAAAGCCTGCTGGAATAAAAACGTCTTGCACTCTCTCAAAGCTCACACATCTTCTGGCAGAGCGTTCCAAAGAGCAGAGAGCTATTATGAATTGCTTCTTTATGATGATATTTAAAGCATCTACCTAAACTGTAGTATCTAGTAGAGAAATGAAACTGGAATGAGGAAACTTAATTCTCAGAAATGCTACCTTTTTTGGAACTGCAGCTCCTAGGAACTAAGAACTTGTCTACATTGGACCTATATCTCAATTTGGATCATGTGATTTTAATTGATGTTTAAATGCTATGTTTTTAATGGGTTTGGTGTTAATGTTTTTATTTACTTGCCTATTTATTAATATATGGCATTGAATTGTTGCCTTTGTAAGGCCAGCCTGAATCCCCTTCAGGGTTGAGAAGGGTGGGAAATAAATGTGGTAAATAAATAAATTTGGATAAGAAGTTGCTCCTGGATACCCAGACAATCAGCCTCTTCATGTGACCCTTTTTGGTTGTGCTGTTTTGCCGGCAGGCGCGCAGAGCAGCTCGTGGAACTCCGTGCACCATCCTTCCTTCCCCCATCATATGGTGGGAATAGGACAAGGTATATTTGCAACCTGTTCCTATCCCCATTAGATGGGGAAAGGGAAGCAACACACGTTGCTCAGCCACCCTTTTCCCCATCATACAGGGAAAAGGGGAGGAAAGGGTGGGGAGTTACTTGGGGCTACCCAAAATATACTTTCCTTCCCAAAGGCACTTTCTCCCCACTTTAGGATGAATGTAGGCAGGGCCTGCCATATGACATATGTTAGTGCATGGCAGGCTCTGTCCTTGCCATGAAACAAAGCAGCAATACAGGGCTAAAATGCCCAATGTGAAGAGGTCCAATGACCAGAATCTTCCAGTTAGCAACACAGGGTAAAACTAGGATACCCGGTATTAGGAAAATTTCGGAAATGTGCCAGAGTTTTGGTGAAACTTCAGAAAAGCCTTACAATTCAATGTAGCTAGGGTGGCTATAATTAATGTTGGTCGACACAGCCAAGCACCAGTGCCCTCTTTTCTCTTCATTTGGCGGCACAGGGGAAAGTGGATGGATTGGGGCTGCTCTGTGGCCACAACAGCTGGCCACAGAGTTCTGGATCTTCTTCCTCCGTAATTGCGCAGGCAATGGATGGGAGAGCTCTAGAGCAAAGCATGTAAGTATCTCCACAGAGTCCAAGACTGGCCCAAAGCAACAATGCTCCAGACTGGACCCGGATTTCCATAACTGTGCAGAGGAGCTCTAAGAATTTTCCAAAGAAGTAGCTTTTTCAAACTCTCCTTCTTTTCTGCAGGGCTCTTGCCTACAAATTGTCTTCCAATTTCCTTTTGGCACCACAGTGAGAAGGGGAGGCAACAATTTTAACCAGGAGGCTTAGAGAAAATGAAGGAGTGATTGGAAATGAAATTATAGCCAAGATTAAAGATCTGAAACACTCTTTTTTATGTCTCCAACTCACAATACTCCAGAGTCCTGCAGGAGACTGCAGCCTGGGTGGATCCTTCAGTAATGCCACCACAGTTTGAGCATCAGATTTTGAAAGGCAAGCTTGAAAGAGCTGTTTTTATAAGCAATGCCTGAAGGGGCTGGGATTGCATGCTTTAGGATAAAGCTTCAAGACTCTGCTTCGCTCCATGTACCATTCATAGGCCTAGTAGAAGCAGAATTTACTATGCAAAATAAGTGCCTCTATGCAAATTGGTTTAATTGGCATAACTGACACAGATAATAAAATGTTGCTTTTCTAGGCCCTAGGTTGAAGAACAAACACTTTCCTGCCTACATCATACCATGTTTTCCAGGCTATTGATTGGGGCTGGTTACAAGGATCATGCAAACTTCCATCAAAACAACTTCATTGGCTGTCAGTTCACTTTGGGGCATAATTCAAAGTGCTGCTTTTGAACTTTAAAGTCCTACATGGCTTGGATCTAGATTATCTGAATGACTATATCTCTTTATACAAACTAGTACACGCTTTAAGATCCTTAGTGTAAGTCTTTCCCTCCTTCAGCGCTTTCACATGTGTGTTTGGTAAGGAAATAACCTATTGGTGGCTGATTTCAGGCTGTGGAACTCCGTGCCGGAGAGATAGCACAGTGGTAACAACAGCTGTGCTGGCAATCTGAAGATCTGAAGATTGCAGGATCGAATCCCAGGCTGAGTTAGACGCCAGCTGTAAGGCCTGTTTACTGTTTACCCAAGCAGTTCAACAGCCCAGCTGTGAATTAACAACAAATTGGGGACCATAAAAGTGGGGAAGGACTTTTGCACAGACTTGTCTGAAATAGGCTGACAGAGAAGGGAGAGGCGGAAGTGGTGGAAACAAGAGGCTCCTGTGATGAGGATGGAACAACAGCACCCCCTTGTGACATGATGGCGCAACGACGCAGGGACATAACAACAATGATGTAATGGAGCATTCACACCCGATGACGCCAACCTGTATGACGCAGCCAGGAAAGAAGAAGTCCTTCTAAAAACTGCACTGTATTTGTCTATGTGTAATTGTATGTCTTTCCGACAGGGACTGTCCGTCGTATGTGTATTGTAATCCACACTGAGTCCCCTTCGGGGTGAGAAGAGTAGAATAGAAATAAACAGTATTATTATTATTATTTCCAGGGGTAGCCTGATTGGCTCCCTCCTTGCTCTCTTTCCACCAAATGGATAATGAACTTTTTATTAGGAAGACCTTTGCATTATAAAAGATATCATAGTAAGGGAGAAGTGGTGCAATTTTAATTTTAATTGGTTTACTGAAAATAAGATTTAAATGCATTTTACCGGTTATCATCAAGGTTGTTGTAGGTTTTTCGGGTTGTATTGCCATGTTCTAGAAGTATTCTCTCCTCACGTTTCACTAGGGTTGCCATTTTTTGATATAAGAAATAAGGGACATTTACGGGATTTTTCACAAAAATAAGGGACACTTCATTAAAAACTTGAAACTCAAACATTAGGTAGAAAAAGTTTTATTAACAGAATAAGATAATAATTGAAACTCACAAAAGAAACTGACTTATACCCTCTTAACAGTACATGGTATGTTTCTGCATGTTTTGTCATGCAGAAAAAACATTATTAGAACTACCTTATTTTCTCCATCTGTATTTAGTACTTGACTTTGCTGACTTTAAAAGCGCACTGTCTAAACATTAAAATAAAATAAATTTTATAAGACAGTACATCTTCATGATTATTATGTCAATAGTTAATGGTATAGTATAGTATGGGATACACAGCATTGTATAGTATTGGGATGCACAGCTAGGCCTATTTTAAGAGTAACTCTCAAGCAACCAGAAACTAGCTTTATCCAACGTGTTCCAACATTCCCCTTGGGTAACGGTTAATTGAGTCTACTGTACTTTGAAAAAGTCCTGTATCGCCTCTTCCTTCCAACGGGGACGCAGGCTGCCCTGCGAGTTGGAATCCCCGGGCAGGCATTGCCATGGAAACCACAGTGCGCAGCTTCCTCTGGTCAACCCCGCCCAGTCCTGTCCTGCTAGTCAAAAATAAGGGACAGGGTCTGAAAATAAGGGACACAAATTTTAGGGCCAAAATAAGGGACGTTTCACCTACATCTGTGACAGGCATCCTCAGAGGTTGTGAGGTCTGTTGGAAACTAGGAAAATTGGGTTTATATATCTGTGGTATGTGGGACAAAGAACTCTAGTCTGTTGGAGCTAGATGTGAATGTTTCAATTGGCCAACTTAATTAGCATTTGATGGCCTGACAGTTTTTAGGTGTGCGCTGTTACTACCTGGGGTAATTCTTTGTTGAGAATGATTAGCTGTTCTTGATTGTTTCTTCTCTAGAGTTCCCATGTTTTTGAGTTTTGTTTTTTATTTACTGTTATAATAATTTTAGATTTTTTAATACTGGTAGCAAGACTTTGTTCATGTTCATGGTTTTTTCCTTTCTTTTGAAATTGTCCACATGCTTGTGGAGTTCAATGGCTTCTCTGTGTAGTCTGACATGGTAGTTGTTAGAGTGGTCCAGCATTTATGTGTTCTCAAATAATATGCTGTGTCCAGGTTGGTTCATCGGGTGCTCTGCTATGGCTGATTTCTCTGGTTGAATTAGTCTGCAGTGCTTTTCATGTTCCTTGATTTGTATTTGGGCAATCCTGCATTTGGTGGTCCCTATGTACACTTGTCCACAGCTGCATGGTATACGGTAGACTCCTGCAGAGGTGAGAGAATCCTTCTTGTCCTTTGCTGAACATAGCATTTGTTATATTTTCTTAGTGGGTCTGTATGTTGTGTTTCTTCATCAGCTTCCCAATGTTCCCTTGATGTATGGCAAAGGCACACTTTTAACACTTTAATCAAAGTTTCTATATATTGATATTTCATTCTTTTTTAATTTTTGCTAAATTTAATTGTAATTTAATATTGTTTTAAACTTCTGGAAGCCTCCTTGGATCCCATCCTGTGAGAAAGACAGAGTATAAATCTAGTATTGGTGGTTGAAGCCTAAAAACCCTAAAGGCACCATCTGAACCAAGCAGTGATAGCGCTGGTTAGGACTTGGATGAATGACAACCAATGAATCCCAAGTGCCATAGAACAGATGTCAGAGAAAGGAACTGGCAAAACCACCTCTCATCATTCTTTGCCTAAGAAAACCCTATGAAATTCATGGGGATGCCATAAGTCACCTGCTGACTTGAAGACACATAAACACACATACATCGGTGGTTGTGAAATGTGGACAGTGATGATTTTTTAAACTCTATTTATACCCCGCCTTACTCTGCCCTGAAGGGGACTCAAGGCGGCTTTTTTATTCTTTCAGTTGCTTCCAGCTCTTCGTGACCTCACGGACCAGCCCACGTCCAAGCTCCCTGTCAGCCGTGGCCACCCCCAACTCCTTCAAAGTCAAGCCAGTCACTTCAAGGATACCATCCATCCATCTTGCCCTTGGTCAGCCCCTCTTTCCCTTTTCCTTCCATTTTCACCAGCATCATTATCTTCTCCAAACTTTCCGGTCTTCTCATGATGTGGCCAAAGTACTTCATCTTTGCTTCTAATAGCAATCTCTCCAGTGAGCAGCCGGCCATTATTTCCTGGAATATTAACTGGTTTGATCGTCTTGCAGTTAAAGGCGCTCTCAGAATTTTCCTTCAATAACACAGTCCAAAAGCGTCTATCTTCCTTCGCTCAGCCTTCCTTATGGTCCAGCTCTCACATCCATAGGTTACTACGGGGAGTACTATTGCTTTTACTATGCGGATCTTGGTTGTCAGTGTGATTTCTCTACTATTTTATCAAGATTGGTCATTGCTCTCCTCCCAAGAAGTAAACGTCTTCTGATTTTCTGGCTGCAGTCTGCATCTGCAGTAATCCTTGCTTCTAGAAATACAGAGTTTGTCACTGCCTCCAGGTTTTCTCCCTCATTCCATATATTCCAGATCTGTTAATTGCACCGCAATATGTGCTGATAGGAATAGAATGTGCTGCTGGAGGAGAGTTCTGTAAATACCAAGGACTGTCAAAAATAAAAAAAACCCAACTGAATGGTTCTAAGAGCAACTTAAATGAGAATCACCCAAGTAGCCATAACCATGAAACCAAGGCAGTTGTACTTTTGACTTATCATAAGGTTATGTGGCTCACTAGACAAGGCAACGATGCTTGGCAAAGTAGAAGGGAGTAAGAAAAGAGGAAGACCACATTACAGAAGGATAGATTTGATCAAGGAAGTCATGGCCCTGAGTTTGCAAGACCCGAGCCAGGCTGTTAATAACAGAGTGACTCAACAGTTACCTCAACAGAGGCCTCACATTCATAGGGTTACCATAAGTGGGAGTTGACTAGGTGATAGTTAACAACAGACTGGTTTAAGACTGGCCTACATACAAAGACATACTAGTTAAGAATACAGATCAATTGAAAACACATGAAGTATTGAAAGAGAAATTCAGTAATTTAACTTGGTTAAATTATTTGCAAATAAAGGACCTCTATAATCAAGATAAGAAAGTTGGATTTAATCTAACAGAAACTAGTTGGGATAAGATCCTAGAGACAGATAGGAACGTGATAACAAAAATCTATAAAATCTTACTAGAATGGACTACAGAAACAGAAGAAATAAAGGACTGCATGATCAAATGGGCTGAAAATTTCAGAAGATCAATACATCTAAAAGAATGGGAACAATTATGGAATAAAAAATTAAAGTATACGTATGCATCGGATTTAAGGGAGAACTGGCTGAAAATGTTCCACAGGTGGTACATGACACCTGTGAAATTGGCAAAAATGAATAAAGAAATCTTAAGTAAATGTTGGAAATGTAAAGAACAGGAGGGAAGTTTTTTTCATATGCGGTGGCATTGTAAAACAACCACGAAATATTGGATAGAAATACATAAAGAAATGCAAAAAAAAAAATGAAAATAAACTTTAAGAGAAAACCGGAGTATTATCTCTTGGGAATCACGGACTTGGACTTGATACTAGATGAAAATACAGATAAATTGTTTATATATTTGACAACTGCAGCAAGGATGGTCTTCGCTAGGCTTTGGAAACTTGAAGAAACTCCCGAAATAGAAGATTGGAAGGAAAAAGTAAGGGAAATTAAAGATATGGGCAAATTAACTTTTTTTCTGAAGAGACATTCGGGGAGTCCGATTAAAGAAACAAATTGGGAGCTTTTCCAAAATTATGAAAAACTATTATGAAATCTAATTTTTAAAAAAGGAGAAACTGTAATTTAAGACAGGAAAGAAATATAAGTAAAGCAAGCTTGAAATGGAAGTCAAACTATTTTTTTTATCTTTTTACATATATATACTGTATATATATAATTTTCTTTTTTTTCTTTTTTTAACTTTTTGTATTTTTGTGCTTTTGTTGTTTTTTATTCACTGGTGTTTGGACTCTTTTTTCTTTTCCCCCCCCCCCCCCTTTTCTTTTTTCTTAAATGCACCACTTATGTATCTCTTATGTCTATTATTTTCCTAGCTTTCCTATCATCTTTATTGTTCTCCCTCTTTCCATGTTTAAATTGTGTTTGGAAAAATTAATTAAAATTATGGGGAGGGGGAGATTGGGAAAAGCATATGGCAGGATTGTATACCCTCACCCAAACTATTCAACTTCTATGCAGATAATATTGTGCAATGTGCAGGGCTTGTTGAATGCAAGGCTGAGGTTAAAACTGTTAGAAGAAACATTAACAACCTTAGATATGCAGATGATACCACTTTGATGGCCAAAAGCAAGGAGGAGCCGAGGAGCCTTCTAATCAAGGTGAAAGAAGAAAGTGCAAAACCTGGGTTGCAATTAAACATCAAAATAACCAAGATTATGACAACAAGACTGATTGATAACTGGCAAATAGAGAAGAAAACATGGAGGCAGTGACAGACTGTATTTTTAGGTGCAAAGGTTACTGCGCCTAGAAATACAAATATGGATGTGAGAGCTGGACCATAAGGAAGACTGAGAGAAATAAGATAGATGCTTTTGAACTTTGGTATTAGAGGGAAATTCTAAGGGTGCCTTGGACCACGAGAAGACCCAACCAGTACTTACTTCAGGAAATAAAGCCCGACTGCTCATTGGAGAGAAGGATAGTAGAGGCAAAGATGAAGTACTTTGGCCACATCATGAGAAGACAGAAAATTCTTAAGACAAATGGAAATGGAAGGAAATAGGAAGAGGGGCTGACCAAAGGCAAGATGGATGGATGGAATCCTTGAAGTAACTGGCATGTCTCTGAAGGAGCTGATGGCCAACAGGGAGCTCTGGGTTGGGTCCATGAGGTCACGAAGAGTCGGAAGCAACTGAACGAATCAACAGCAGCAGCAACAACAACAACAAAGCAACAACTGCAACAAGTGGAAAGTGTTTGCCCCTGGACAGGTATAATGAAACTCTGCACATGCTAATGAGCATCAGATCTTTTCTTAACAAAAAGTTGCAATGTGAAGCCATTCAAGTCCTGCCAAAACCACCTCATCTGTGCTCAGATGAGCTGACAGAAACCACAAGCCAGGAACAAGGTGCCATAAAGATCCATGCAGAGTAATTACCTCTTGATGATTCAAGCCAGGAGCTGAAATGAACTGCTGCAAAGAAAAGCCACATTCTAATGTTAACATTATTCAAAATGCCTGGAGGCTAGGCATACACATACCCAGTGCACATCCCTGTGGAAAAGGGGTGCTCAAAATAAGTATTAACCACATGTATACAACCACTTAAAATTTGAAAAGAGATTGATTCTGTGCAAGTTAGAAATTTCTGAAACACCTTCTTATACATGTTTTCCACTACTTTCAGATAGGTTGATTTCCAGGTAAAAATGAATATATAAGCCAACTAGAGTATGTGGTTTGTAGAAAGGTCCTCTATAATGAGTCAAATCATTGACAGATGCAGCAAGCATCTCCCTAGGGTTAATTCTGGCTTTAGTAGCGTTCCACTGAAATATTTGTTCATTGCCCTAACTCCAGATTCCTGTTGGTTCCTAGAAATCCTACTTCCAGAATCTTGATATTCTCTGGAGATCCTACCTCCAGATTCCTGGTATCCCCTAGAGCAGCATTTCTCAACCTGGGGGTTGGGAGCTCTGGAGGGTGGGGTTGCGAGTGGGTGTCAGAGGAGTCGCTAAAGACCATCAGAAAATACAGTATTTTTGTTGGTATGGAGGTTCTGTGTTTGGCCCAGTTCTATCGTTGGTGGGGTTCAGAATGCTCCTTGATTGTAGGTGAACTATACATCCCAGCAACTACAACTCCCAAGATCTATTTTCCCCAAACTCCACTAGTGTTCACATTTGGGCATATTGAGTATTCATTCCAAGTGTGCTATATCATTGTTTGAGTCCATAGTGCTCTATGGATGTAAGTAAACTACAACTTCAAAACCTCAAGGTCAATGCTCACCAAACCCTTCCAGTATTTTCTGTTGGTCATGGGAGTTCTGTGTGCCAAGTTTAGTTCAATTCCATCGTTGATGGAGTTCAGAATGCTCTTTGATTATAAGTTAACTATAAATCCCAGCAACTACAACTCCCAGATGACAAAATCAACCCCCTCCCAAACCCATCAGTTTTCAAATTTGGGCATATCAGGTATTTGTGCCAAATTTTGTCCAGTGAATGAAAATACATCCTGCCTATCTGATATTTACATTACGATTCATAACAGTAGCAAAATTACAGTTATGAAGTAGCAATGAAAATAATATTATGGTTGCGAGTCACCACAACACAAGGAACTGTATTAAGGGGTCACAGCATTAGGAAGATTGAGAACCACTGCCCTAGAGGTCCTATGTCCAAATTCCTGATATTCCTTGGAGGTCTACCCTCAAATTCCCGATTCATTCCATTCATGTACTAAACTCTATTGAGCTTCCCGAGTATGTTGGTCAAACCCCGTTTCCCTGTGGTATCCTTGGGTCCAGACACATACTTTACAACTATCCCAATTTGGATGGGAAAGTCCCAATTAATTTTCAATTTCTCAATGTTTTCCAACTGCTCTAAAAACATGCTAGTTTTTCATTCCCCTTCCCATTCTCCCAATGTGTCCTTAGCTGCATCCAATTACTGAAAAATGAGTTAAATGTGCAAAAAGTAGTTTTTACTCCACTAGTTTAGCAGGGCCAAGGGGGAGAAGAATAGTAAGGGCAGGATCTAGCCCTTCCCCAACAGGGTTTGGAATAAGCAAACTTCTGTAGCCTCTCCTAGGCTGGTATGTTCTTCCTCATTGGTAACATATTCCATCTTTACCATGGACACATGTGTTCTTGTTTTCATCTGTGAAACATTGGAAGATATGTATGTAGCCAAGGCAAAAGAATGCCAAGAAAATCATCTTTAGCTTTTTTGGGGGGAGGGGGGGAAATGATGTCATGTTTGTACTTCAGAGGAAAAAGAAAAGGCCTCTTTTGTCCTTCAGTAAGTTTTGCAAAGATATATGTGGTGCACAAGAGGAAAGAAGCAACTTCCTGACCCCTGCTGTGAGATCATCTGTCTCTTTCTCTCTCAAGTGTACAACTGGATTGCCTTATCTTCCTTCCCTTTTGATATTGTGTGATAGCTGCTTAGTAACAAGAAGAGAATTCAGTTTTACCATCCTGCTGTTATATATAAGGCATACAAGAAGTGTTTAACTCAAAATGTTGTCAGGGCGACTTGGTCCTTTAATCGAGAGGGGTATATGAATACATGGGAATAAACGTATGCAGCTATCTAGAAATAACATTCAACCTGCCTCAAATATGGAAGATAGGGATCCATTTTTTATTTTAAATATCTTTATTATTTATACCAGTGCTGTCCAACTTCTACGGGGTCCAGGGCCGGATAGAAGGTCACTGATGACCTAGGGGGCCGCTCGGCCCCGCCCCAGGCCCCGCCCCCAACCCCAGGCCCCGCCCCCTCCTAAAACGGCCGAAACAGGGCAGAAGGCGGCGCCAAGAGCAGCGCGTCACAGGCCTGGCGTGACGCGCTGCCCCTTGGCCGCCTTCTTTCTGCCCCGGCGCCCTCCCTTCCTAGGGCGGAGGGGGCGCGGAGGGTAGGCGGCGCCAGAGCAGCAGCGCGTCACGCCAGGCCTGACGCTCTGCTCTTGGCGCCGCCTACTCCTCCTTTCGGCGCCCCCTCCGCCCCTAGGAAGGAGGGGCTGAAAAGGGCAGAAGGCGGCGCCAGGGGCAGCGCGTCACGCCAGGCCTGTGACGCGCTGCTCTTGGCGCCGCCTTCTGCTGCCCCGTGGCTCCCCCCCTAGGTAGGGAGGGCGCTGAAAGGAGGAGTAGGCGGCGCCCCCTCGGCCGCCATTTTTTTTTAAAAAAAATCGATTTTTTTTCAAATTTAAAAATGGCGGCTGAGGGCATAGGTGGGGCCATGTCCAACAGGCTACGGGGCCGGATCCGGCCCCGGGGCCGCCAGTTGGACAGCCCTGATTTGTACCATTTTCTCTACTTTACTTGAGACCATAAAAATTATTACAGCTAGTTCCCGACATCTGTTGGAGTTTGGTTCCAGGACAGACCACCCCCACCACCTCTGACCCCCACCACCTATGGATATTAAGATCCATGGATGCTCAAGTCCCATTTTATACAATGACATAGTAAAATGGTGTCCCTTATATAAAATGACAAAACTTAGCTTTGCTTTGAGGGATGTTTAAGGACTATTTTCAAGCTGTGGATGATTGAATTTATGGATACAGATCTCTGGATATGGAGTGCTGACTGTATTTCCCCTTTTTACCCAAGGAGCTTAAGGGTTTTACAACAATCCTTGCTGTTAGGTTAGTTTAAGAGATAATAAGTTCAAGTCTATGATCTGTGTTCTGCATACAAAATCTGTATTTTATCCACGGGACACTTCTGATCTAGTAGAGTTCTTGAATAAAGGAATCTCACTGGATAAGAAGAGGTAGGAGGTAACCATTGCCTATTGCCCACTACCCTTCTAGTTTCCTGCTCTGTCACACTCACACACATACACACATCATCATCATCATCATCATCATCATCAGTTTCTCACTTGTTAATCGCTCTCCATTAAAATGCTCCAGGCGATTTACATAAAACAATAGCATTAAAAATACACAATACCAAATATACTGCATTAGACATTAAAAGCTCTGCTAAAAAGCCAGATCTTGAGTGCCTGAGCAAAGGGTTGCAAGTCACACATGGCCCTCAAGTGGGGAGGCAAGGAGTTCCACAAGACAGGGGCAGAGATGGAGATGGCCCTACGTCTTGTGCTCTCGAGACGTACTTCCCTGGGGCCTGGAACATACAGTAAGTTTAGTTGGAGGAGTCGTGGCGACCACTGGCGGCGAAGAGGGGAGAGGCGGTCTCTGAGATATACTGGCCCCTGACCATAAAGCGCCTTAAAGGTCAGAACCAACAACTTAAACAGGGCCCGGAATTCCGTTGGAAGCCAGTGCAAATGAAACAGAGTTCGAGTTGGAGAGCTCTAGAGAACTGCTAGTACCTCCAGGAAAGAAAGAGACTGGAATGAGCAAAGTGAAGAGGAATACCGGTAGTTGAAGGTCATTTATCATCACCATCACTACCACCTCACCCTCCTTTTGTTAATGCTTTGAGCAGAAATTCTCCTCAGGGAACATTCCTGCTAGCAAAAATGAAGGGCGGATCCAGACAGGCTTTTGTCCCAAGAGAATCTGTGTTTTAAAAACTCGGATTTTCCTGGGGTCCTATCCACAACCAACTCCAGAAAGTGCATTCTTTGTAAGGTGGGTGTCCAGACGTTCTCTTAGGACTAATCTGAGAGAAGATCTGGAGGCCCTACCTCTCTTCTCCCCAAGCCCCCAGACCCCTTAGAACAGTGTTTCCCAACCAGTGTGCCGGAGCACACTAGTGTGCCATGAGCGATCATCAGGTGTGCCGTGGGGAATTAGAACCTCCAGGAGGGGAAGGGGGAGAGTCTAGTGTGTTGAAGTATAAAGACCCTAAAAAACCTACCTCGATAAAGGCATAAAATTACAAACACCCCCCTCCTCACCCGTTGTGTACTTGGTCTCTCCCTCTCCATGCATTGGGAAGGCCCGCCTCCCTTTCCCCAAGTAGAGACCTCCTCTTGCCTCCCCCTCCCCCGGGCCTAATGCCAGATGGTTCAGTCCAGCACTGGCCCTGCCCCTCCCTCCTCCCCGGTGTGCACGAAACTGCTCTCGGCCTCCCTCAGACTCCCTGTCTGCCACCGCCTTCCTTCCTGCCTACTTTGCCAGCCCCGAGATGCTCACCCAGGCCGCCCCGCTGACCCCCGAGGAGCTGCGCAGTTGGTGAGTGAGGCTCCTGCTCCCCACGACCCCAATTCAAGCCTGGCAGGGAGGGAGGGGGCAACCTAAGTGAGAGGGAGACTGCTGGTTTTTCGAAGCCCCCCTCCAGAAACTGTCACTCCCAAATGTCAGGGTCTATTTTCCCCAAACTCCATCTGTGTTCACATTTGGGCATATTGAGTATTCATGCCAAGTTTGATCCTGATCCAACATTGTTTGAGTCCACAGTGCTCTCTGGATATAGGTGAACTACAACTCCAAAACTCAAGGTCAATGCCCACCAAACTCTTATAGCATTTTCTCTTGGTTATAGGAGTTCTGTGTGGGAAGTTTGTGCCTTTCTGTCATTCCTGCCAGCAGGGCCGTAGCCAGGATTTTGATTCGGGAGGGGCTGAGATTGATTCGGGGGGCTGAATCTGAGTGGGAGAGGGTCTACCCTAGCAAACCTTTTGTATTGTTATCCCAATAACCCCATGAATGTGGGATATAATGAGCATGGTGATCAGATCATGATATGAATAAACATAACAGTTTAAATAATGTACCAGTAAGGCCTTCTCGCGGACCTCCCTGAGAATTTCGGGGGGGGGGCTGAAGCCCCCTTAGCCCCCCCTGGCTACATGCCTGCCTGCCAGGATATCTATGCTGTGTTCATCGAAACAGGTTTCACACTGAGTGTATAAATACACTTAAAAACATATTAACTACTAGCTTTACCCGGCACGCGTTGCTGTGCCCTATATAGTAGATGCGAGAAAGTCTGAGTATGTAAGGGTTGGAATTGTTGTTAGTTATGGCGTTGTTGGGGCCATACTATTCAAAAATAAGAAGTAAAGTTGCCAACTTCTATACAACAAAACTCAGCAGACAAGGGATTCAAAGTATATCCAACTTGTTTTAAACACTTGCAAATAAGTAGTATCATATGGTATTATTTTCATAAACTATTAAACAATCATATAAAGACGCAGCAACACAGAGTAAATACTTCAGTACATCTGAGTAATTACAACAACGATTATACTCACGCAGCCCCACTCAACGAATAGACAGTATGCAGTGGATACAATGTTGTAATAAGTTCGCTTTCAGGGTCAACACAGTATAGTTCTGTATCGAAAATGATGCAAATGCGGAGAATTCCAAAATAAAAGTATTTGTAATCCAAGGCCCGATGGCCTATGAATCAAGCAATTGTAATCCACGGCCCATTGGCCAAAGCCCCAGGCGTCCTAGCTCAGGCGATACGTGTGATCCTAGCAGGGTTACGCAAAATCGCTGTATCGGATCAAATGAATCATCAAACTCCGTGTGGTGAATATCTATGGGCAGTCCACCTACGGGTATATCAATATGCGGCTACCGACCCGTTTCGAGTCCTTCTTCTTCAGGGTGGCCCCAAATAAATTGAAATGCATGTAACAATGTATTTGTAATATAAACACACTACAATAGTATCCCAACATATCAGAGAGACAGCAACAGAGGGTAGGAGATGAACAACTACTTACCAATATTTCACAAATTCAATACGCTAAATAGCGACGCTGATGTCTCAGCAAATAAATAAACCGCCCAAATGGCGACGACCGCTAATCCGGTATAGAAACAAACAGAAAAGCTACTTAAGTACTACAGCTACGGCGCAGGGGTAATTATAATGCAGGTGTGGTGAGAACACATGGGTATGCTTAAAGCAATATATCTGTCAAACTCAAAGTTTCGTTGAGGCTGAACGGTTGTTCGCTTTTAATGCGGATTATCCATTTTCTTTCACATTTTAACAACGAAGTTTGGATATCTGCATGTGGATGCATAGTAACATGTTCTAAGCCCACAAACTTAAAGTCCGGTTGAGAACCGTGCACTGTCTTGAAATGTCTATACAAGAACGTATCCTCGTTGCCTGCCAAAATGCAACATTTATGCTCTCCTAATCTCTTCCTGAAAGATCTTTTAGTCATACCAACATAGAAGCATGGGCACGAGCAATACAACAAATAGATCGATTTTTCCTCAAAGTTATAAATTTATCTTCTAGGGATTTGACGTAGATATTGGTTATAGTAGGAGCGGCCGGGGACCCCATAGCCACGCCCCCCCTTTCTGAATATAAAAAGAATCTTCAAATTCAAAGTAATTATAATCAGTAATACAGTCAAATATCTCCAAAAGAAATCCCATAGGTGGGTGCAGTGGCTTGATTTTGTGGTTGAGCATGTCCTCTATAGCTGCTCTTGCTTCCATCAGTGGCACATTGGTGTATAACGAAGTTATATCAGAGGTAGCTAGTATAGTACCCTCAGGGACAATAATATTTTCCACCTTTTTTATCAAGTCCGTGGTGTCTTTGATGTTTGAGGGTGCTTGCTGTACAAATGGTTGCAGTATATTGTCCAAATATTTAGCTAAAGGTTCCAAGATGCTATTGTTAGCCACTATAATTGGTCTACCTTTAAAAGGAAATTGATTTTTATGAGTTTTAGGAATATGATAGAAAACTGGCACTTTTGGGTGAGAATTCACTAAATATTGTGCCAATTTCGAATCTATATATCGCATCGTTTCACCATAGTACACCACATCCGTAATGATTTTCAAGAATCTGCTAGTAGGAACAGAGTCCAATCTGGCGTAATATTTAGTGTCCTGTAATTGTCTATGTGCCTCTGTCTGATAAGTATCTAAATTTTGAAGGACTACTCCCCCACCTTTATCTTCTTTCTTGAAAATGGTGGATCTTTCTTTTCCTAGTAGCTTCAAGGAACGGATATCATCCCGGTGCATGTTAATGTTGGTATTTCTAAACTTAATCTTCATGACTTCTTTGCTAACTACCTTCTCAAATGCTCTCACGTTAGGGGAAGGAGCATTAGGAATAAATTTACTCTTGATGTACAACTGACTAGTTGATTTAGGAGGAGTGGCTGAATCTTTGAAAAAATCTTTTAAACGTATGTTACGATATAAAGTCACCAGGTCTCTTCTAATGTCAATTTCATTATACTTGGGTGTTACAACATAGGATAATCCTCTATTAATTACTGTCTGCATACGAGGTGTTAGCTCCTTATTGGAGACATTAATTATCAGGTTGTCTTTTTGGTTGAGGCTTCTTTTGGAAATTCCGATTGTTTGTAAAACCCTGTCTGGGGTCAATTCTTTCTTAGTGCTCTTTGTGGTTGTGGAGCAGGGCCAGGTGCAAGAGCTTCCACCCTCCTGCACTAAAGAACAATTTACCTTACTCTATGTTAATTAGAGCCAAAAGAAATTCTACATGTGACATTCATTATGAACAAGAAGCGACCCGAGTGATGGAAAATTTTAGAAAGAAGAGCTATCCCCAAAACATTATACAAAAGGCTAAACTAAAGGCAGATGAGGCCAAAAGGGAAGCTTTACTCTCTACTAACGTCAAGAAACCAGTAGAAAGATTAATTTGGCCCCCCATGTATACTCCGAAGAGCCAAGAAACCATTCGCATTGTAAAGCGTCATTGGCCTCTAGTATCAGATATTACGGGGCTTGAGAAGTTCCCTATGCCAGCCTTTAAGCGGACTGAGAACATTAGGGATTGGCTTATTAGATCAGATCACAGTAATCAAAAAGTTGCCACAGGCAATTTCAGAGCAGGCACATTTAAATGTGGCCACTGTATGATTTGTGACTTTGTGTCACCTCTAAGTGAAATTGAAATAGCTGCGACTTCCAAAACCATCAAACTGGATCAATTCTTTACCTGTGCCTCTGAAAAATCGATCTATTTGTTGTATTGTTCGTGCCCATGCTTCTATGTTGGTATGACTAAAAGATCTTTCAGGAAGAGATTAGGAGAGCATAAATGTCGCATTTTGGCAGGCAACGAGGATACGTTCTTGTATAGACATTTCAAGACAGTGCACGGTTCTCAACCGGACTTTAAGTTTGTGGGCTTAGAACATGTTACTATGCATCCACATGCAGATATCCAAATTTCGTTGTTAAAATGTGAAAGAAAATGGATAATCTGCATTAAAAGCGAACAACCGTTCGGCCTCAACGAAACTTTGAGTTTGACAGATATATTGCTTTAAGCATACCCATGTGTTCTCGCCACACCTGCATTATAATTACCCCTGCGCCATAGCTGTAGTACTTAAGTAGCTTTTCTGTTTGTTTCTATACCGGATTAGCAGTCGTCACCATTTGGGCGGTTTATTTATTTGCTGAGACATCAGCGTCGCTATTTAGCGTATTGAATTTGTGAAATATTGGTAAGTAGTTGTTCATCTCCTACCCTCTGTTGCTGTCTCTCTGATATGTTGGGATACTATTGTAGTGTGTTTATATTACAAATACATTGTTACATGCATTTCAATTTATTTGGGGCCACCCTGAAGAAGAAGGACTCGAAACGGGTCGGTAGCCGCATATTGATATACCCGTAGGTGGACTGCCCATAGATATTCACCACACGGAGTTTGATGATTCATTTGATCCAATACAGAGATTTTGCGTAACCCTGCCGGGATCACACGTATCGCCTGAGCTAGGACGCCTGGGGCTTTGGCCAATGGGCCGTGGATTACAATCATTAGGTTCATAGGCCATCGGGCCTTGGATTACAAATACTTTTATTCTGGAATTCTCCGCATTTGCATCATTTTCGATACAGAACTATATTGTGTTGACCCTGAAAGCGAACTTATTACAACATTGTATCCACTGCATACTGTCTATTCGTTGAGTGGGTCTACGTGAGTATAATCGGTTATAATTACTCAGATGTACTGAAGTATTTACTCTGTGTTGCTGCGTCTTTATATATTATTGTTTAATAGTTTATGAAAACAATACCATACGATACTACTTATTTGCAAGTGTATAAAACAAGTTGGATATACTTTGAATCCCTTGTCTGCTGAGTTTTGTTGTTGGGGCCATGGCTGTGTCATTGTGGGTTGTTTTGGTGGGTGGGATGTTGAAGTCCTGGGGAGTTGTTGGTGTGTGGTGTTGCTGGCGTTCTGCATAGCTTGTGGATATACAATGTTTTTTGTCTTTCCGTCTGCTGTGTTGATGTAGAGATTGATGCTTGTGTGGGTGGGGTATTTTGGAAGTGAGTGGAGGTACTTGAAATCCCAGTATCCATGGTGTGTCCTCCTCTGAACTGCAGTCGGATGGAGTGTGGATCATGGGGGGCATTGTGTGCCAAGTTTGGTCTTTATCGGTCTTGGCTCTGGGCCACAGTGGTCTGTGGGGAATAATGGGTTTTGAAGTAGTACAAATCCCATTATCCATGGAGGTACTTCAAGTCCCATAATCCATGGTCCACCCTCCTCCAAACTGTAGTAGAATGTAGCGTGGGTCATAGGGGTTCTGTGTGCCAAGGTAGGTTACTGTAAATTCAGGCCATACACAATGTCCCATGAGCTGAGGCCTAGTCAGGAACAGCAAGTTAATGAAGCCTTACTGTCAATTCAGGCCATACACAATGTCCAATGAGCTGAGGCGTAGTCGGGAGAATCAAGTAAATGAAGCCTTACTGTCAATTCAGAGCGTAAACAGCATTCCATTAAGTGAGGCCTAGTCAGGGAAATTAAGTTAATGAAGCCTTACTGTCAATCTTGGGCATGGTCTGTGATTTGTAGGGGTGTACATTTTCTGTGGGAAGTGAATTGGGTGCTTGTGTTTGTGCCTCAGCCCTTTGCCTTATCCTCTTCTGACAGTTTATTATGGGTTGGAATGTTCATGTTGGCTGGCCAGTACAAGAGTTATGCAAATCTGCCCTTATTGGCAGCCAATCATGTTGTCAGAATGTAGAGGCTGGGAGAGTCGTTGGTAGCCCCGGAGGATGCTGGGAAATGTAGGGTTTTTTTACTCATTGTTTTGGGGGCCTTTTAGGTTTGGGGGGGGGAGTTTCTTTGCTACAAACCTACCTTGCTTGAGGCCTATTTCTGTTGGCAAGATTGGTGTTTCTGCGTTGTAAGGTTTCTCTATTTGGGACGGTCGTTCCATGACGGGAACCCCTTTATATAATAGATATGTATTACTGTATTAGAATGTCATTTTGTGACATTTTGGTTGGTGGTGTGCCTCAGGATTTTGCAAATGTAAAAAGTTTGCCGCGGCTCAAAAAAGGTTGGGAAACACTGCCTTAGAAAACTAATGAAAACTTACCCAGCCTCCATTACAGGCTTCAGGCAGCTCTCCCAGCATGTAGAAATGACACACCAGGAGAACGAGGGGGGAAGCAAATTTCCTCCCTCCCCCCTGCTTTCCTGGAGTGTCATTTCTACATACTGGGAGAGCTGTCCGAAGGCTGTAATGGAGGCTGGGTAAGTTTTCATTAGTTTTCTAAGGGGTCTGGGGGCTTGGGGGGGAGCAGGGTTAGTATTCCCATAGTTTACCAGGTTTATTTAGCTCGGTAAACTGTGAGAATACTGTCTGTACTGCAGTATTCTGCAGTCCGGAACCGGAAATAGTGGGTTTATCCCACAACTTCCAAGAAGGCACGGAATAAATCCACATTCTAATTAATTCACTACAAACCAGGGTCTTCCTGGTTTGCAGCGAATTAATTCAGGACTTTCCAGAATGTCACCTGGACAGCCCCTCCTTTATTGCGGTAGATACCGAGCCCGAAGAGGATCCAATCCAGTAGGACATGTGAGGCCATATCTTTCAATTGTCACCATTAGGCAGGCTTCGTCCTAATCAGTCCTCCGTTATTCGAATTTTTCAGCAGCTTTTAACATGTCCCAGTAATCACAGCCTCCAACTTTCCCAATTAGGGCCCTTCCACACTGCCATATAACCCAGAATATCAAGGCAGAAAATCGCACAATATTTGCATTGAACTGGGTTATCTGAGTCCACACTGCCATACATTCCAGTTCAAAGTAGAAAATGTGGGATTTTATTCAGCTGTGTGGAAGGAGCCCTAGTCATCCACTTACTTGAATTGGGACAAATTAAGTTCAAAATGCAAAAGTAGCTTATACTCAATTAACTCTGTGGATGGGAGGGAAAAGAGAGGAGGGGTTGAACCTTACTCTTCCCAGCAGGCAAATTAGTACTGCAGCCTCCATTGACTGTGATTAGTAACTTTTAAAATATTAACCAGACTGCGATGCTGCTTGGTCACTTGAGTCTTGGTGCTTATTTGTGAAATGTTAACGGCTATGTGAGGCCAGTGAATTTCGTGGCTTGAGTAGGCTATCAACCCTAGGTTTCCAGAATGGTTGCCATGGCATTGGTGTACCCATAGACATTTCCTTGGCACCTGCTTCCCAAGGTCCCTTGTCCTTTCCTTTTATATCCTGGGTGTCTGCTAGGATTTGGTTCCAAGGCCCCTCATGGATACCAAAATTCATGGATGTTCAAGACCCATGATATACAATAGTGTGTTAAAATGGTATCTCATATATAAAATGACAAAATCAAAGTTTGCCTTTTGGGTTTTCTTTTAATATTTTCAAGAGATGAATGAATATGGAGGGCCGACTGGATTGAATAGTTTTGCAGCAATAGCATTACATTATATTAGATAACTAGCATGTAGCTGTCCATAATTTACAGAAGGCATTTGAGGTTATGTGAACCTGGAGCAGGGGTGGGCAAACTACAGCCCGGGGGCCGGATGCAGCCCTTAGGCCGATTTTATCCGGCCCTCCTAAGGGCCCTGGCAGGCAGGCAGGCAGGTTCGCTCGCTCGCCACTTGCCTTGCCCTCTTGTCTGCGCGCCCTCTTGCCCCCTCTTGTCCACTCCGGCTCTCCCAGCTCCAGCAACAGCAAGGCCAGGCAGGGGAGCTTGCCTCCCCTGCCTGGCCTTACTGTCGCCGGCACTGGGAGAGCCAGAGCAGGCGAGAGGGCACGCAGGCGCGCGGGCGAGAAGGCGAGGCGAGCGGCGGGCGGGGTAAGGCAAGCGAGTGGCGAGCGGGCGGGGCGAGAGGGCAAGGCAGGCAGGCAAGCAGAGCGACCGACGGAGAGGGAGGGAGGGGGAAGAAGAGGAGGAGGCCAGGGAGGGAGGGAGGGAGCAAGCGCTGCTGCCGCCGCCGAGCATCCTTAATAAGTAAATTATACATCCCAGCAACTCCAACTCCCAAATGTCTATTTTCCTCAAATTTCCCCAGTGTTCACATTTGGGCATATTGAGGATTCGTGCCAAGTTTGGTCCTGAGTTTCCCATCCTTTCAATGGGGTTTGATCACTTCCTTTTCCGTCACGAATCTCAAAGGCTCGCTGTCAGGAGGTTTTTAGAAGGTTGGGAACAGGAAGTCATCGAGAGGGAAGGGACACCAGGGCCATCCAGCCCAACCCCCAGGGATACACAATCAAAGCACCCCCTACTGATGGCCATCAAGCCTCTGCATAAAACTCTCCTGAGAAGGGGACTACAAGGAAGCATTATTTTATTTCAGTGGTTTTTATTATTATTGTATAATAATTTTATTATAATAATATAATAATATAATATAATGTTATATTATATTATAATTTCAATATATTATAATGTCTATCTTTATATACTATAATATAATAATTATGATATTAGTACTAATAATATATGAATATTTCTTGATATATTAATATGTTAATATTAATGATGTGTAATATATAGTAAATATAGTAAGTGAATAAATAAATAAATTATGTAGATTAGCATGTAGTTCCGCCTTTAGGTGCGGCCCTCCATAATATTTTTTGGCTCTCATGTGGCCCCTTGGAAAAAATAATTGCCCCCCTCTGACCTAAAGCCATGCTTATGGAATGAGGAGAGCAGAAAGCTACAGACTAGTGCATTTACTTTTCAATGCACTAGCCATACTGTCTCTTAATAAAAGTAGAAGATAGAGTTGAATGTGTAGAGTGGAAGAGTGCTGAGTCATTCTAGCAATATGGTGGGATTTAGGTATACGACTCATCAGAAAAGACAATAATGCTCAGTATATGTAGGCAGCAGGGAATTAGGAAGGTGACTTTATAGTACGACAGACTGAGTCAAGGAGGCCTTCAGTTCTGAGTTTCAAGACCTGAGCAGGCCTGTTAATAATAGGCTCCCTTGTTGATAGGGTCGCCTATCAACACATAAGCACATAAGAACAACAGCACATAAAGCACATAAGAACAACAGCACATAAAGCACATAAGAACAACAGTCAAAGAACAACAAAGACATAGGTTCTTTTTTTTGTATGCAAATTAAATATTACAAAGAACCCAAGCACATATCTGAGCTCAGCTCAGAGGAACAGGATGTTGTCCAAAATCTCGGGTCTATCCTGGCATGCTAACTCCAATGTTTCTCAATCAAGCCATGCAAGATGAGGGCTGAATCAGAGTTTTATTGCGACTGTTGGCCAAGCATGGATGTCAGTGTGGGACCCCAGCCTCCATTCCAGCCCGGGGGGCGGGGTCAGGTCCTGGGGGTGCCAATTGCCCTGGACCAAGATGGCAACAGTGAAGGGCCTGATGGATATGAATCAGCTGAGGACAGTTTGCAATGGGACAATACTTGGTCTCCTGTTTATTCTGATGATGAGGGACAGGCAGATTCCAGCTTGGACTGTGAGTATGAGAGACCTGGGGTTTTCGGCTCCCAGGAACGCGTGTTTACACCACCTGCTGAGGAGGCTATGGGAGACGGGGAGCTGTTGGACTCTCAGGCTGATAATGGGCCAGATGGTGCGGACACTGAGAGCTCTTTCAACCGGAGGAGTGATATTGTGTCTTTGCACCGAGATTGGAGATGGGGAACTGAGAAACGTTGGATTCACAAGGGTGGAATTTAACTATCCACTCTGTGGGAAAGTACTTCATATTGGAGGCCACGTCGTAACAGGAAGGACGCTGTGGTTGCTCTCTGAGTTCTAGGAGCTGTAGTTGTGGCTCACCCTGTTCCAGGCATGTAGCCTGTTCCCCCCCAAGTACCTTTCAAGAAACTGTGATGTTTATTCATATCATGAACTTTGGATTGGGATTATTAGGATAACAATAGGTTTGCTAGTTCTTCCACCCAGGCCCCCTGAACAAACTAAATCAAAATCCTTGTTTGGAGTTTACCTTCATGAACTTTGGATTTGTTTTCACGTTTTGGAAAACCTTGTTTGGATCACGGACTTTGGATTACCTGGATTGATTTTCTAGCCTTGGATTTACCTTGATGAACATTCCTTTATTTTGATTTTGCATTTTGGACTAACTAGCCTTTGGGCTCTTTTGAACTATATTACCCTCACCTGCTTCCCCTTTCTTGGATTTCAATAAATAGTTAATTGCCAATCGTCTGTGTGTGTGATTACGGGGAGTGGCCAGGCAGTCAGGGAATCTGACACGCTCCCTATTTACAGACACTACTATTTTGTAGACATCTGAGAATAACAGACATTGTTCTGATTGGTGCAAATTAAAATCCACTGTCTTTATGGTTCAAAGTATCTTCATTGTTGTCATGTTTTACTGCTTGACGTATGTATGGCAGGAACTTTGATAAATTTTTCAATGGAGGAAAACCTGAGTCTGTATGCTGTGTCCATCCTTTGTAGGCTGGAAGTGGGGAAACAGCTGCTAGTTTGGCAACAATGGAGGCATTGATTATTATCAGGTTGGAGTGACTCCGTGGGTGATGGGACTTCCCAATGGAGAGCAGGGCTTTGGTGATGAGCTTGGACCTCCTTTGGCTGGGTTTCATTGTGCCTTTGTATGATTGGCTTGCCATCTGATAATCATGATTCCGATCCTATTATTGAGCCTAGTAGATTAATTGATGAGGAAGTACTGGTGATTTGTCCCCATTGTATGTTAGTGGGGTTTCATCGAATTATAGAATCATAGAGTTGGAAGAGACCTTGTGGGCCACCCAGTCTAGCCCCATTCTGCCAAAAAGCAGGAGAATCATATTCAAAGCACCCCCGGCAGATGGCCATCCAGCCTCTGTTTAAAAGCCTCCAAAGAAGGAGCCTCCACCACACTCCGGGGCAGAGAGTTCCAGTGCTGAACTGCTCTCACAGTTTTTCCTAATGTTCAGGTGGAATCTCCTTTCCTGTAGTTTTAAGCCATTGTTCTGCATCCTAGTCTCCAGGGCAGCAGAAAACAAGCTTACTCCCTCCTCCCTGTGAGTTCCCCTCACATATTTATACATGGCCCTCATCATGTCTCCTCTCAGCCTTCTCTTCTTCAGGCTAAACATGCCCAGCTCTTTAAGCTGCTCCTCATAGGGCTTGTTCTCCAGACCCTTGATCATTTTAGACGCCCTCCTCTGGACAACATCTCCCTTCAGTTGCAGTGCCCAGAATTGGACACAGTATTCCAGGTGTGGTCTGACCAAGGCTTTCCTGGATTTAGACACTATACTCCTATTTATGCAGGCCAAAATCCCATTAACTTTTTTTTTTGCCGCCGCATCACATTCCTGGCTCATGTTTAACTTATTGTCCCCAAGGACTCTATGATCTTTTTCACATGGGCTGCTCTCAAGCCATGCGCCCCCCATTCTGTATCTTTGCATTTCATTTTTTCTACCTAAGTGGAGTATCTTGCATTTATCCCTGTTGAACTTCATTTTGTTAGTTTTGGCCCATCTCTCTAATCTGTTATGATAGTTTCGAATTCTGTCCCTGTCTAAAGTTAAGCAGGACATCACGAGGTAGTTTTTAAAGTCCAGGTTTTTGGACAATAAGTGTTTCCCAGCCAGGCCCGGATCAGGCCCTTTTGGCACCCTAGGCCAAAGGCTCTGCCCCCACCCCGCCCCCACCCCGCCCCACCCTGGCCCTGCCTCCACCCTGCCCCACCCCAGCTCCATCCCTCCTGCCCCTCCCCACCCCCGGCTCCGCCCTGCCCCGCCCCCGGCTCTGCCCACGCCCCCTCGCTGGCGTGAGGAGGAGGAAAGAAAGCCCCACCCCCAGAGCCGATGCGAGGCCTCCCCACGGCCCCTCCCTCCCTCCTAAAGCCACCATGCCGGCCTGAGAAGCAGCCGAAATCGCCCTTTTCAGGCCGGCATGAGTCATGACGGCTTTAGGAGTTAGGGAGAAGCCGTGGGGAGGCCCCGCATCAGTTCCGGGGGTGGGACTCTCCTTCCTCCTCCTCACGCCGGCAAGGAGGTGGGGGCGGAGCCAGGGGTGGGGCAGAGCCGAGGGCGGGGGCAGAGCCGAGGGGAGCAGAGCAAAGGGGGGGTGGCCATGGATGGCGCTTTTTTTTTGAATTTTTAAAAACTTTTTTCGGGGGTCTGGACCTGCTGCCCCCCAAAGGTGCCGCCCTAGGCCATGGCCTAGGGTGGCCTTATGGGTAATCCGGGCCTGTCCCAGCAGATGGAGTGAACAGAGAAACTAACAACTGAAATCTCCAAATGTTATTTTTCAATGCCATGACCAAGATATTTTGATGGCATTGAAAACAGGAATTATAACAGAATTAGAACTGTCATTTCTGCTTAAGAAAATCACCACAGTGCTTAAATGTATAATTTCATTTGCTGGGGGGGTGTTGGTTTGCATTGTGTAGGCTGTGTGAATGAAGTTGCTATTGTTTCTTTTTTACTCTGTGTAGCCTCATCCCAGTGCAAGCAAGAAGTGGCTGCATGCAATACATCCATCACATGGCATCCCATAAATCTACTAATTGGGGCCAAACCTACAACCCTTATCCAGGGAAGGTGGAGGAAAGGAACAATTCCCATAGTCCTGATTTTTCATAGGGGCCAATAATTCTAGGATCATGCCCACTGTGCTTTGTAAAAAAAAGGGGGGGGGTAATAATCCGTATGTGCAGAAAATATACAGCTCACAACTCAAAAGAACACTTGAAATCTGCTTAGCAATTTGTAACGCCCACAGCAACACAGTGTGGGAATGCTTCAGTGCAATACAAATCCACTTATCCTTTAACTACAGCTCTGGATATTTTCTCCCCTCATAACTAGAAAAGCTACAAATCGTGGGAAGGAGGGGAACAGCCTTTCTTATAGGTTGTTTTGAATAATAGGGAGGTAGGGGAGAGAAAGAGCATGTATTTATCGTCTTCTTTCTTCCCCAAAGATGCTATTTTATGCCATTAATGTTATATTTTTTTGGGAAACTCACTGCAATTATCAGCAACACAAGCCTTAACCCTGAGCGTCACTCTGTTGTATCTGCTGACAGTTTGTGGTTATTACAGCTTCCAAATGTCTCCCTGCCCTGACAGGGTTCTTTCAACAGATCCATTAGTGACTTAAAAGGCCAGTGCAAATTTTGCAGAGACCCTGTTTTGTGTGTTGTGTTATCATTCTGAAATTTCAAAATCTTCTCCACATTATTTTATTTTTATTCTATGACAAGCTGCTGTCTTCTTTCCCGGCAGGACTTTTAGCATAATATTAGTCACATATTAGTTCATTGGAGTGGTTTCGTCCTGCAGTCCTTTGTGATGCATGGCCAAGCAGACTAAATGCAGTCCATCATCAGACTTTGAACCCTGAAAGGCAGTGTGGTCTTTCATGTCTACAGAACAAGCAGAGTCGTGATTGTGGAAAAGATGAGCCCAAGGATGTCCTTTCTTGCTCAGATCCTGCACAAAACTTGAAATCTCCAGCCCCATTTCAGAAATTGCACTAGGTGGAAATGTAACACTGGAGTGCAAATCAGTTGCCAGGTGTCTGCCAATATTTGGTGTTGTTTATTCGTTCAGTCGCTTCCGACTCTTCGTGAACTCGTGAACCCGCCCACGCCAGAAACGTACTACTCACTGTTTCTTAATAAACACAAAGAACTATATAATGTAATCAAGAACAAAGAAGATTGTGTTTAATTTCACCATAACTTTTAACATGGGTGAGTCTGAGATTCAAATCCCACATATAAATATTACATTTATTCATTTGATTGATTGGCTTCTATCCCATCACTCAGGAAAAGGTATGGCTTTCCTCCCATGAACCAGCCCGAGCCCTTTGCTCCTCAGGGGAGGCCCTCCTCTCGCCCCTGCCAGTCTCACAGACTCGGCTTGTGAGTACTAGGGAGAAAGCCTTTTCCTCTGTGGCCCCCCGCCCTTGGAATTCCCTACTGGGGGTGATTAGGAATGCCCCCTCATTGGAATCCTTCAGAAAACAACTGAAAACCTGGTTCTTCCACCTGGCCTTCGGAGATTAAGCTTCCAAATGCCCCGTTTCTGTGAGACCTTTTCCCCCCTATGTGACCCTTTGTGTTCGACACTTCTCCAGTAATCTCCCCCAAGTTTTTAAATATTCTATACGTCCATGTGGCCCGCCCTGTTGGTTTTGTTTTTAGATTCACCTGTATTGTTGTGTTTTCACAGATGTATTTTGTTGTGTTCATTGCTTTTATTATGTTTCTTGTTTTCTTATGCAGTTGATATTTTATGATGTGTTGTTCGGACATGGCCCCATGTAAGTCTCTCCGAGTCCCCTCCGGGGAGATGGATGAGGTTTAGAAATAAAGTTTTATTATTATTATTATTACTGTTGCATTATCCAGGAGGAGGCAACAAGGGTGCACTAGAGAGAGAAGGATAGTCCACGTTATTGGGGGTGGGGGTGGTATTTATTTATTTATTTCCAGTAGTTATATTCTGCCCTCCTTGCCCCACAGGGGACTCAGGGTGGATTACAATGCACATATACATGGCAAACATTCAATGCCATTTAGACATATAAGAGATATAGACAGAGGCAATTTAACATTCCAGCATTTCTGGCTTCATGAGGGTATGCTTGGTTCCAGCCACAGGGAGAGCTGCCGCTTCACCATCCACTTGTGACACCTGGTCCTCATTCTTCTGCATGTTGCTGGAATTTTTTAAGGCATCGTAAATTAGTTACATTAGTCTCCCCGCATAAAGCGGTACCTAAATTTCCTACTTGACAGATCCAACTGTCTTTTGGGTTGCATGGGTCGACAGCAAGCTAGACTACTAATGGTCGGGAGCTTACTCCGACCCGGGCTGTCTTCGAAATCATGACCTCTTAGTCAGCAGTGATTTAATGCAGCTGGCTACTAACTAGCTGTGCCACAGCCCGGGTCGGAGTAAGCTCCTGCCCATTAATAGTCTAGCTTGCTGGAAGGTTTTATGGAGTTTAAGGAGGAAAAGCATTTCCCCTGTTTTCACTAGTTATTCCCTCTCCCAATTTCCCATGTCATAAACTAAGGTTGTTTCCTCAACAGGAACATGGGTGGGGGAAATAACAAGAAAACAGGGGAAAATGGTTTTTCTCCTTCAACCCACCCTCCACCCCTGAAAAATGGACTATCCTTCTCTCTCTAGCACCGCCTTGTGGCTTCCACCTGCACAATGGAACAGTACCTGTACTTCTGTTTACTAATTCAAAATATGTTTCTCTTATTTTAACCTACCTCACAAGATTGGTGGAATGTTCCCAGAAGAATCAAAAAATGTGGTGTTGTACTGATATATTGGGGGATTTTTTAAAAAAAAAATCTGGCAGTACAACTGACCTCCCATGTTTTCAGGTTCAACTTTTGTGGATGTGATTATACATGGATTTGATTAATGTGTTCTTTTCAAGAATCTCTGTGTCCTCCAGCCCAATTCTATTGTCTGTTTTGCCAGAAGTTGAGGAGAGAGTCATTCTGGAGGATCTAGAGCAGGGGTGGGCAACCTACGGACCGCGGGCCGGATGTGGCCCGGCAGCTGATTCTGTCCAGCCTGGGAGAAGGGTGTCAGGGCAAGGCTAAGAGGAAGGGGTGCCGCTGCTGCCATCCCATCACGGGCTCTGTGGGGCCTGTGTCGGCAGACAGGCCAGAGGAGCAGGGCTTTGGAGTGCCTGCCATCCCTGGAGGCGATCCGGGCTTGCAGTGGGAGCACTCGGTGACCTGCGGGGGCTGATCTCCCTGGTGACCCAAAAGACTTGATCGTCTTCCGGGTCGCCAGGGCTATCAGCTGCCTCAGATTGCCGACTGCTCCCCCCTGCAGGCCCGGATCGCCTCCAGGGATGGCAGGCACTCCATAGCAGGGCAATCAGCTGGGGAATGGCTGGGGGCGAGAATGGGCGGAGGCCTGCAGCCTCCGATCGCCTGCTGCTCTGCTCGTTTCTGCTGCGGCGGCAGCTGGGTCCGCTTTGCCATCCTCTGGGCTGGGTCCATTGGGCCATTCCATCTTGGTTCGAACCTTGTCTTCTTGAATTTAATTTAATTTAATTTTAGTGGTTTTTATTATTATTTTATAATAATTTTATTATAATAATATAATGATATATTAAATAATATAATATAATGTTATATTATATTATAATTTCAATATATTATAATGTCTATATATATATACACTATAATATAATAATTATGATATTAATACTAATAATATCTGGATATTTCTTGATATATTAATATGTTAATATTAATGATGTGTAATATATAGTAAATATAGTAAGTAAATAAATAATGTAGATTAGAATGTAGTTCCACCTTTAGGTGCGGCCCTCCATAATATGTTTTGGCTCTCGTGTAGCCCCTTGGCAAAAATAATTGCCCACCCCTGATCTAGAGATTCCAAGGCTGCATCTACATTGCCATTTAATGCAATGTTGCACTCACATTAGCCTCGTGCATTCACATGATGCACACAGGCTAATGTACTTTAAATCAATTTTTTTTTAAAAAAATTAACTCATCTTCTACCCTGTGTTAAAACAATCCAAGTCTTTGCTGGTGTTTTGGCAATGGGGACTGCCACCTCAGATCGCCATGCACAATCTCAAATTGCATCCCCACAGCCATTCCTCACTCCCTATGCCCAGGCCTGCTGAATCCGATGTGGATGTTTTCCTGCCTAGTGTTCCAGTCACATTTTGTGGGTATGTGGCAGGGTCCCAGGAGAGAACATTATCAGAATCTCTAGGTTTCCAGTGCAGTTCTATGATAGACATTGACTATAGAGTCATCCTGGAGGAGCTAGAGACCCAGCTGCATCAAATACATAATGTTATCACCAACCTATTTCTCTCTTTGATCCCCAGCCATGCCCTTAAGCAGTGGGAAGTACAAAAAAATGATTTCTTCATTTGGCTGCCATTATCCTGCGGCTTTTGTCAGAAAATCTGCAACCGTCTCTGATTTATGTTCTGCTCCTTGGTAAAGCACAGAAATTGTCATATAGCTTGTCAATCAGTTGGAAGCGTTGTAGCCCGTCTTCAGATCTGTCCATTTCACATCATTATGAATTATGAGCTTTTTCTGAAGCGGTGTTTCAACATTTTATCAACATTATAAACCTACCAAAGAAGGAGAGATTAGTGTTCTTCCTCATCGAAAATTGCCAATGCAACCTCACATACATTCATTCTGAAAAACAGTTTTACCCTGCCAGCATGGTATTATGTTCAGCAGTTGGTAACAAGTAAAGGTAAAGATTTTCACCTGACATTAAGTCTAGTCATGCCCTACTCTCAAGGATGGTGCTCATCTCCATTTCTAAGCCTAAGAGCCAGAGTTGTCTGTAGATGCCTTCAAGGTCATTTGGCCAGCATGACTGCATGGAGTGCAGTTACCTTCCCACAGAAGCAGTTCCTATTGATCTACTCACATTTGCATGTTTTTGAACTGCTAGATTGGCAGACGCTGGAGTTAACAGCGGGAGCTCACCCTGCTCCCCAATTCGAACCAACTGTTATGCCCCCACGGGGCTTGTTTAGTACTGCATCATGGACTTGGTTACCTTTACCTGCATTGCTTTGTCCTCAGCCATGTGGGCTTGGTGGGAGGGACTGTGTTTGGTGCCAACGTGATGTCACCACCCTAACTCCTCCCATTTTTGAGGTCATCTGAGGGGTAGGACTTCCTCTCTTTGGCCATTGCAAGGAAGAAGCCGCATGGACATGCATGGAAATTCATCCATGCTGAGACAAAGCACCTTTGTCCACCTACAAAGCCAGCCCTGCACTCTCAACCAAGATTAAGATTAAGACCCTTAGCAGACAGAGGCACTTTGCGGCAAGATGAAAAGATAACCAAATGAGTTTACTGAAAACAGGATGAATACAGGGTTAACTCCACCCAGGACTATCATAGGATAACTTAAAACAATACATTTCAAAAGGAGATTTTACTGGTTGCAGTCATCTTTCTGGAATTTTCTACCTCTGATGCAAAGCGATGGACTACAAGTTGTTGATTATAAACTGTCTTAATCTTCTCTCATATGAAGCTTAGGCTGGCCAAAAGCTTCTGTTGTTCTTTGAACTGGCGGTATAAAAAGACTTCTAAATGCAGTAGCTAAGAATGCCTGTTTGAATTGCTTGGGCCTAGGAGTACCAGACAATCCCAAGCCTATATTTGTTTGTATTATTTACAGTAATTCTACCCTGCCCTTATCACCCCCAGGGGGGGGGGGGCGCTCAGGACGGAATCACAGTAGCTCTGCTGTTAGAAAAGGGAGGAGTCCAGCAAGAGAGCTCGATACAGGGAAATGGAATAGAGCAACTCCGATTGGTCTCCTGGGGGGTGTTAAGCTTCACCCAAAAACCAATACAAGGGAAGGTAACTGCACTATTGGAAAGGCCTATAAACTGGGGGAACTGAAGCAAAGGAGAGGAAAAGGCCGAACTAAGACTTCACACTTCCATTCCTCATTCAGGATTAAAACCCCAAAAACCCTTCCTCATCCTTGCTATGCTGAAGATCCTTTGCCATCACCATCACTGCCTATCATAATTTGAATTTATTTTTAATATATAAAATTAAAAAGAAGAAATAAATTTGCATGACTGACTAATGCAGTGCCAAGGGGCCATCTCCTGGCTCAGCAGATGGTTGCAACACATTGTACTACAAAGGTAAGAAAGAGACTGTTTTGAAATAGTCCGATTCTTCTCTTTCACTCTTGGCTGTTTGAGCACCTCCAACAGTCTCGGCATTGATTCAGAGCTAGTTTCCATGGTTTTGCCCTCCTCTTTGCTATTAACCATTAGAGGAAAGCATTGGATCTCGCCCACCTGCCTCTTGAGATGACAGGCTGGTGTGAGACCACCACAATGCTGGCTCAAATGACCAGATGCTCACACTTCTAGTGAATCAAGGTCAGTTCAAGGTTTAGCCATTGAGAACTCAAGACAAATCTCAATTCATACTAATTCCAGGCAGGGGCGGTCCGACGTATACGCGAAGTAAGCGGCTGCTTAGGGTGCCAACTTCTGGGAAGGGTGCCATCTTCTGGGAAGGGCGCCGCCACGCCGGCCGCGCCGCCGTAGCAAACCTCCCTGCTGCTGCGTCGGCTTCAGCGCCTGGCCTGCAGGAGCTTCTGGACATGCGCAGAGATTTTCGTGCATGCGCAGTGGCTCCAGAGCTGAAGCTGAGCTCTGGAGCCACTGAGCATACGCAGAAGTTCCTGCAGGCGCAGAAGCCTGTAAATACGTCACATGACGCAATTGGGCAGGCAAAGGGCGGAGGCAAAGGGAGAGGGGGCGGAGACAAAGGGGGGCACCAAAGTAATGTTTGCTTACCATATAAAATAACCTTAGACCGCCCCTGATTCCAGGCCAAACATGATGAGTTAACAATCCTAGACCCAATGGAGGATTTTCTCAATAGCATTATAGCTGGATTGGCACACAATGCCATGTGCGTCCTGCAACCAGTTTGCCTCCCGCTCCCTGTGGTTCTCCCATTCTTACCTATCGACAGGTAAAAACTTTCAAAATTCCCCTCACCTACCTTGATGTAATGGGTCCCTTCCACTTCTATGTTAGCATGCCAGCAGTAACATGATATCAGAGAGCGGGATTCTCCTCCTCTTCACCTCTCCTTCCTGTTCCTCGTTGTTCTCAAGCTGGCTGTTTTCCTCTTATTTTTATTTATTTGTTCTTAATGCTGAAATTGTGCAAAAATAATTTTTAAAAATTAAAAATTGCAGTAGTACAGAAAATCTGGGCTACGAGATTGCGCAGAAGTATGATCACTGGATCATGGAATGTTAGGGCAAAGGTGGTCTATACATAAATTAAAACTAATAAATAAATTAGGGGAAGCTTTTGCACAGTTAAGACTGGTGCGCCAGCTGCGCCCGCACCTTGGGAAGTCTGATCTGGCTACGGTCGTCCACGCTCTGGTCACATCCCGAATAGATTACTGCAACGCACTCTACGTGGGGCTGCCTTTGAAGACAGTTCGGAAATTACATCTAGTCCAACGGGCAGCAGCCAGATAACTAACTGGAGCTACATACAGGGAGCATACCACCCCCCTGTTGTGTCAGCTCCACTGGCTGCCTGTCCAATTCCGAGCTCAATTCAAAGTGCTGGTTTTGACCTTTAAAGCTCTATACCAGGGCTGTCCAACTGGCGGCCCCGGGGCCGGATCCGGCCCCGTAGCCTGTTGGACACAGCCCATAAAATCATTTTCGCCCCAGCCGCCATTTTTAAAAAAAATTTAAAAATTAGAATTTTTAAAAAAATGGCGGGGTTGGGGGGGGGGAGGCGGGGCAGGGAGGAGGAAGAGAGCTAGCTCCTCCTCCCTGCACCACCCCTCCGCCCCTCTCTCTGCGCTGAAAAGGAGGAGGAGGCGGCGCCAAGGGCAGCGGAGTCACGCCAGGCCTGTGACGCTGCCCTTGGCGCCGCCTTCTGCCCTTTTTCGGCGGCTTTAGTAGGGGCGGGGCCTGGGCTGGGGCTGGGGCCCGGAGGCGGGGCCTGGGGGCGGGGCCGAGCGGCCCCCGAGGTCATCAGTGACCTCTATTCCGGCCCTGGACCCGGTAGAAGTTGGACAGCCCTGCTCTATACGGTTCTGGCCCAGCTTACTTGTCCAAACGCATCTGCCTCTACATCCCACCTTGTAATTTAAGATCATCCGGGGAGACCCTGCTCTCGCTCCTGCCAACTTCTCAAACACGGTTGTTGGGGAAGAGAGAGAAGGCCTTCTTGGTGGTGGCTCCCCATCTGTGGAACGTGCTTCCAAGTGACATACAATCAACCCCATCCCTCCTGGCATTCAGGAAAAAAGTGAAATCTTGGCTGTGGGACCAGGCGTTTGCACATTAGCACAATGCAGCACTTGGACTGGATTGGTAATGGCAAGTTGATGGCTATGGCTCAAAGCTCCTGTTAAGGACGGAACACTGTTTTTAGCTTAAGTGAATGGGTATGTTGTGTTAATGTTATTTGTATTTTTAATGTATTTTAACTGCTGAATGTTTCGGTTTTTAGATTGTATTTTATCATGTTTGGCATCGAATTGTGCCTTTTGTTAGGCCGCTCTGAGTGTCCCTTGCCCCGGGGGTTGAGAAGAGCAGGGTAGAAATGCTGGAAATAATAATAATAATAATAATAATAAATTACTACACTGTGATCTCCAAAGATGGCTTCCACAGAAAGCATGAAACCAACCATTGGTATTTATTTGAGAGTTACAATGTGATTTTCAAGGGCGAGTGGGCTAGAGGAGTAAAGGAAGGACACCTGGTGATAAGCTAATATTACTTTTTAGAATGAGAGAGCTGAAAAGTCTACATACTGAGCTGTCCAAAGTGGTGCATCATTCTAGGGGAGAAGGGAAGCAAATTATACATCCTCCAGATATGACTTCACACCAGATGAA
The DNA here is from genome assembly GCA_030556195.1 of Anolis apletophallus. Taxonomy (NCBI): domain Eukaryota; kingdom Metazoa; phylum Chordata; class Lepidosauria; order Squamata; family Anolidae; genus Anolis; species Anolis apletophallus. The sequence continues at coordinate 184,803,550 of JARBWK010000002.1, forward strand.
GACATGCTAATGAAAATTCATACAGAAAGGTCAAAATAAGGCAGGTTAACATAACCAGGTGGGAATTACACAACATGCTAGCCAACTTTTGTTTATGTCCTAGCCTTCCTCCAAAAGGCTGAGTGCAGCACATGTGACAAGGTTGGGGATGGGGGAGAGTGGTAATGGATTCTAACCCATACTCAACTGCAATTCTACTTCATTCTAGTCCACTCAGCTGTCTTGAGCTGCTCAAAAACACAAGGAGCCTCTGCTTTCCATCCAAATAAAGCATATTTTATTTGTGTTGCTGTTTTGGACCATCTCCATATTCCATCAACGGAAGCATGAAGGAATCTTTCCTAGATACATTAGTTTTTGAGGGCAGACTGTTTTAGGGGGTCCTCCATCCTCCTGCTTAGAGATCCTAGCACAGACCTGGGCATCTTGCGGTCCACGGGCCGGATGCGGCCCGCTGGCTGATTCTGATGGCCCGTGGATCCTTCGGCACCCGGAGAGAAGGGCTTCGGGGGCAGGGCCATTTCCACAAGAGGAAGGGCTGCTGCCGCCGCCATCCCATCGTGGGCTGTGAGGCCTGCATCGGCAGACAGCCCACCACTATGGAGAACAATCGGAGGAGCAGCGGCTTTGGAGTGCCTGCCATCCCAGGAGGCGATCCGGGCCAGCAGCGGGAGCAGTCGGCGACCTGCGGTGGCTGATCGCCCTGGTGACCCGGAAGACTCAATCATCTTCTGGGTCGCCAGGGCGATCAGCCGATCAGGAACGCCTCTGACGGAATGGCTGGGGGCAAGAGCGGGCGGAGGCCTGCAGCCTCCGATCGTCTGGTGCTCTGCTCTGCTCTGCTGGCAGCTGGGTCCGCTTTGTCATCCTCTGGGCTGGGGCCATTGGGCCATTCCATCTTGGGATCCTTCCTCTCTTGAGGATGTCAGCCTCCAGCTTGGTTCGCACCTTGTCTTCTTGAATTTCATTTCATTTTAGTGGTTTTTATTATTATTTTATAATAATTTTATTATAATAATATAATATAAAAATGATATAATATAATGTCATATTATATTATAATTTCAATATATTATAATGTCTATATATATACTATAATATAATAATTATGATATTAATACTAATAATATATGAATATTTCTTGATATATTAATATGTTAATATTAATGATGTGTAATATATAGTAAATATAGTAAGTAAATAAATAAATTATGTAGATTAGAATGTAGTTCAGCCTTTAGGTGCGGCCCTCCATAATATTTTTTGGCTCTCATGTGGCCCCTTGGAAAAAATAATTGCCCACCCCTGTCCTAGCATATGGAAACCCTATTGGATAGTTCATTAATTGTCATCTGGATCATTCTCTGTTATTACTTGGACACACACATATCAGCTTTCATCTGTGAAATATGCATATAAAGTATGCATATAACAACAACATCATAGATGTCTCTAGGACACAACTACAGACATATTTTCCTCTGGCTTGATTTACATCTGGCCATTGGAGCCAACCCGGGACAAAGATGTTGCTGAAGAGAGATATAACAAGATCTGACTTCTCCGTGTTGTACACGCCCCTTTTTGATGTTAACAACACACACAAACACACATTTTGTTAGCAGGTCAAGCATGTCATTAAACTGCTCAATATATATAAGTCCAGACCCATATAATTTACTCATTGAACTTGGCTTTAATTCTCAGGAAGTTTGTTATGGTGGTGTGATATTTCCTTTCTAGAAATATCTGCCTCACATTGTTCCATTAATTTCTGCACTCTCTGATCATTATCCTCCTGAATTCCATCTTTAATTTGTTTGTTTCCTTTTAATTGACTGTGCATCCTTTAATCACAAATCCCATTGGGTCTCCTTTTCATCTTGTTTATCATGCCAGTGGCATACCACTTTAAGTAATCCATGTTCTCGGTCCTTCTTTTAAGTAATGATCTTGTATAAATCCCTTGCAGAAATACATGGCTTACTTCTGGGCATCTTGAATGCCATTATATAGAAAATAAGCCTATTCTTAGTCATGGTCTTTTCTGTCTTCATGGGCTTTCTTTTTTTAAAAAAAACAACAAAAAACAAGAGAATAAGAGAAACATTTTATTTTATCTCCTTTGTTTATCTTGTTGGTTGTCATGGCCGCACTGGTTTATATTTTCCTTTTTGCCACTTCTATTTCTTCTCATTCACCCTGTTCTTTTTTCATTGTAAATTGTAGGGGTGGTTGATCCATCAAAAATTTGTTTCTAAACTCGAGTGCGGGGGAATTGTCATTGGTGGTTCAATATAGAAATTGTTCCGAAAAATTTCGTTATGGAAACGTAATTATTAACGAAAATTCATTATTATTTCCTGTTAGTTCTCAGCAGGGAAGGAAATGGGGATGTCCTCCGCTCCTCCTTCCCTGCTGTGCTAGGAACTAACGCATGTCAAGGCTTGATGTGCTTTAGGTCTTAGCAGGGAAGGAAGAGCGTCCACACCTCCTTCTCTGCTAAGAACTAAAGCGCGTCAACGCTCCTCCTTCCCTGCTAAGACCTACAGCGTGTCAAGTGTCCGCGCCTCCTTCCTTGCCAAGATCTAAACCGTGTCAAGCCTTGACGCAGTTTAGGTCTTGGCAGTGAAGGAGGAGCGTCCGCACCTCCTTCCCTGCCAAGAACTAAACCACATCAAGGCTTGACAGGGAAGGAGGTGCGGACGCTTTAGTTCTTGGCAGGGAAGGAGGTGCGGACGCTTAACGCGCTGTAGGACTTGACGCGCTGATGCGCTGACGCACTTGACGCGTGGATGCTTGATGCGCTGTAGGTCTTAGTAGGCGTCCAACCCTCCTTCCCTGCCAAGAACAAAACCGTGTCAAGCCTTGACGCGGTTTAGGTCTTAGCAAGGAAGGAGGTGCATCCGCATCCCCTCGCCTCAGCTGGCGAGAGGTGGAAGGAGGGTGCTGCCGCCCTCCAGTCTCCTCTTGCAAGTTGAGAACTGAGGAGGGGAAAAAACGACCTAATAACGTGACCTTTACAAAAAATGGCGATCCCAGGTTCGGTTTTGAAACTTCACTTCCGGGTTGGACGCCGAGGGTCGATATAGGGTCAAAATAATTTCAAATATGAAATATTAACGGGTTTCAAAGTATTTAAATTGGAGATATCCACCCCTAGTAAATTGCATAGTTTTTTCTTTCATTTCCTCAAGTGCTATAACTTTTCTTTCATCTATTGCACAAGTTGTCAATATTTCATTTCAATTTATTATTTGATGAGTCGCTCTCCACCGGAGTGCTCTGAGCGACTAACACAGCAATAAAACAGCAAACATATCAAAGATAAATCACAAATTAAAAGCTTTGATGAAAAGCTTCCTAACATTATCCGTTTTCTGGATTCTGTTTCTAGTATCTGAGAAGTTGTCTTGTGGATTGGCTACACCAACTCTATAAGCCTAAGTGGACTAGCTCCTGGATGTCCAAATGATGTCCAGGACTCCAGGCTCCTCATGTGGGCAAACCAGGCTGAATCAGTTTAACCCCACATTGATTAAAGTCAGGGGATTTCCTGGAGTTTTACCAGATCACCAGACCAGCTCCTCACTTCAGGTAGAGGGTGGACAGCAGACTGGGCCATGCAAATGCTTCGGATATAGCTTCCGACTTACAAAACTTCCTATTTTCTTACGATTTCCGACTTTTCTGATTTTTTGCACATGCCTAGTAGATACCATGTGGTACAGCTACAGCTAGATTTCAGAGGCAGGGACTGACTAACTACCTCTGAGTATTTATTGCCTAAGAAAACCACTGGAAATTAATGGGGTCAATATAAGTGAAAATGTGACTTGAAGGCACATACAACACACATGCACATCACTAAAGGAAGCACCATTCTACCAACACAGTGAGCCTTTTCACACTATACAATTATAGCATTGTGAATCTACTTTTAACTGCCATGGAAGTTTCTGGAGGTTGGAGTTTGGTTAGACAGATGAACTGTCTGGCTGAGAATAATAACAACAACAACAACTGTTTATTTATATTCCACTCTTCTCACCCCGAAGGGGACTCAGTGCGGATTACATTACACATACGACAGATAGTCCCTGTCGGAAGACATACAAATGACAGTACACAGTACACAGTGCAATTTTTTAGAAGATTCTGCCTTCCTGGCTGCCTCGTAGGGTGTGCGTCGCGCTGGATGTGAATTGCTCCGTTACGTCATTGTTGTTATGTCATTTCGTCGTTACGTCACAAGGGGGTGCTGTTGTTCCATCCTTATGACGGGAGCTTCTGTTCCGCATTCCACCTTCCAGACAACCAAATTTCAGGCGTTGAAAAGTCCCTCTGTAAAAATTTTCCCCGCTTTGCGGTTCCCGGTTTTATCTACTCACAGCTGAGCTGCTTTCAAACTGCTGGGTGAGCAGAAGGACAGGGCTGCAATAGCTGGTTGTCCAAGCCAGCTCGGGGAATCGAACCAGCAACCTGAAGGTTGCAAGCACAGCTGTGTTGCCACTGTGCTATCTCCCCGGCCCTAATAACATTCTAATAACATGTCCCTAAACTACAAATCTATGTTAGAGCCATGCCCGATTTGCGGTCATTCACCCAGGCTCTTAAAACTTGGCTCTTCGTTAAAGCTTTTAACTTGTAATTATGTGATAATATATGTGTATGTTTTATTGCTATTGTAAGTTGCTCGGAGCACTTCGGTAGAGAGCGACTCATGAAATAATAAATTGAATTGAAATGAAATGAAATTGTTAAACTGAATGGACCAAATATCTGATGGGATCACATGCCTTTAGGCCACCTTCGGTCACCTTGTCGTGGTAGCGAGAGGGCTTGCGTGTGTCAATGAACCTGTGGGCACAACGACTGGAGTCATGCGCTCCCAGGAGTGGCCGTAGGGGAAGTTCCAGACCAAGCACAGTCCGAAGAGCTAAAGATCCCAATGGCGGAGCAGGTGGAGGATAATATGGTACATGTTACAATGGCTGTGAAGGCGGAAGAAAGCTGCAACAGATTGAGAAGCCACAGCTGTCGTGTTAACTATGCACCTGTGGAACCTCACTCTGTAAAGACTGTGTGTTGGTCAGTTGTGCACTGCCCTCCACACATTAAAAAAACTCACGCACAGGCGTCTTCCAAGGAAAATAAAAACAAACCAACAAAAGTCCCATGGCAATCAGCGAGTGGTGACGGGGGGCAGGACTGTGAAATCTGGAAGCCTCTAGTCATAGACTGGCACATGGGCAGTGTATATGGACTCAGTCGTTCTACCTCAAGCTCTGAGGCAGTTGAGTAGTTCGGCAGCTGTGTCCATGACTGAGCAGCCCTTTTTAAGATCCACTCTGCTCACCCCACACAGCAAAGGGGCTAGAAAAGGTGTCCTAAACATAGTTTGCCTCTCTTATCCCTGACTGAACTGCCACGTCCAGTGGGATCACCACCCTGCGGCCAAACAAGAAAAATGAACTTCAGAACATGGAACGTATGGACACTGATGGACAACATCGACAGTGAATGCCCCGAATGCAGAAAATTCAATTCACCATTTGACTGACTTATGAGGGCGGGTCAATAAGTCAGTGACTTTTTGAATGAAACACAGGTTTTGGGATTTTAAAAAATCATTTTATTTTTCAACGTAGTCTCTTTTGAGCTCTATACACTTTGTCCAACGTTTCTCCAATTTTTTAATCCCTTCCAAAAATAAGATTTGTCGAGTTCATCAAAATAGTTATTTGTTTGTGAGATGATTTTATTGTTGGAGTCAAATCTCTTTCCGCCGAGCCATTTCTTCAGGTTTGGAAACAAGAAATAGTCACTCGGGGCTAAATCTGGAGAATAGGGAGGATGAGGGAGCAATTCATATCCCAATTCATGGATTGTTGCCATGGAAACTGCACATGTGTGCACCCTTGCATTGTCTTGGTGCAAAAGAACTTTTTTGTTGGCCAAATGCTGTCGGGTTTTTTTCCAAATCCTCATTAAATAGAACCAATAAATTGGCATAATATTTGCCATTGATTGTTTTACCCTTTTAAAGGTAGTCAATCTGGATTATACTGCGTGTAACCCAAAAAAACAGTCGCCATGACTTTATGGGCTGACAAACCCACCTTGGCCTTCTTTGGCCCTGAGAAACCCACTGTTTTGACTGCTGTTTGGTCTCTGGTGGGTTGTGGTGGATCCACGTTTTGTCCACGGTTACAAAACGGCGCAAAAACTCATCCATATTGCGGTTGAACAACACCGAACACTCCTGCAAAATTGTCACACGATTGCGTTTGTGGTCGATTGTGAGCAAACGCAGCACCCATCTTGCAGAAAGCTTTCTCATACCCAAGTGATCATTTAAAATTGAAACCACTGAGCCATGTGAGATGCCTATGGCTTCCACAATCTCTCGCACTTTCAATCTCCGATCGGCCAACACCATATCGTGAATTTTTTCAATTGTTTCGGGTGTAGAGACCTCAACTGGGCATCCAGAACATTCAGCATCTTCCGTGCTTGTATAGCCACAATGAAATTCAGTAAACCACTTTTTCACCATTGCAATTGATGGTGCAGAGTCCCCATAGTATTTACCAAGCTTAGCCTTGGTTTGAGTGATGGTTTTTTTCCGCAAAAAGTAATGCTTAATGGGCAGACAAAATTCACTTTTCCCCCATTTTCTCCTCAAATCACATGGTAGTCTGCTATCAATGGCTGTCAAACACAAACTAAATGAGGCAGCTTGTTCAAATTTTGACAGGAGTCAACTGACAGATACCTGTTGACAGGAGCAGTCTTGCCCTTTCAGTTAAGAGGCGGGAAATTCAAAAAGTCACGGACTTATTGACCCGCCCTCGTATGTACCTGGACTCAGGACTGTGATTGCTTGTGGCATATTGTGGACCACCAATATTTTCTGTTTAGAGCATTTACCCCCTTTGGCCAAAAACACATAAAACCTCAAGACCTTAAAAAGCACCCTAAACCTTTGCTTCAGGTTGATGTCTCACCTAGGTCCATAAGGTACAGTGTGGGTGGATGGCTTCTATCTCGACAGAAAGAGCTGAGGATTGTTCTTGCTCAGGTATCTTAGCACGTTTGCATATTTGAAAAGGCAGAAAAAATGTTTAATTTACTTTTAGCTCCCTCTTGTGGATCGGACAAAGAGGTTTTTGCTTTAATTGTGACATTTCCACCCATTACATAGCCAATATGGGCTCCCATGGGACCTGACAAGGCATAACAGATCACCTTTCCAGTTATAGTTGACCTTCTTTACTCATTCTGCATCTTTCTTCCACCCAGAGGGAACTTTCTGTTTTTGAACTCAATATAGCAAGCCTTGTTGTTTTCTCCCCCCAGACATTTTTAAAGTTTAAATAGAAAAAAAAAATACAACAACAAAAAAAGATAAATGGCATGAAAGCATATGGGGAGTAAACCAAGAACAACTTTAAGAAAAATTAAATACAGAATTCAAGATATTTGATTACACAGAATCTATATTATGCTAAAATCCAAAAGGTGTATTCAAATAAAATACATTTCTAAAGATTGCTATGTGTACTTGGGGGAAGGGGTGATAAACCTCACTATTGTTACTGCTGTAGTTCATAAAATTATGCTAAAGGTGCATCTACACTGTAGAATTAATACCACTTTGATTGCCATGGCTCAATGCGATAGAATCATAGGATTTGTAAGTCGGAAGCTATATCCAAAGCATTTGCATGGCCCAGTCTGCTGTCCACACTCTACATGAAGTGAGGAGTTGGTCTGGGGATCTGGTAAAACTCCAAGACATCCCCCGACTTTAATCAATGTGGGATTAAACTGATTCAGCCTGGTTTGCCCACATGAGGAACCTGGAGTCTGGTGAGGCACCTGCTTTTTTGAACAAAAGAGGCTAAAGATTTTGCAAAACTACATCTCCCATGAGTCCAAAGCATTGAGCCATGGCAATTGAAGTGGTGTCAAACTACATTACTTCTACAGTGTTGATGCACCTTTAGTTTCATAAATAGGACTGCATATCAGATTATTTTTAGATTATTATTATTATTAGTATTATGTTTATTTATATCCTGCTTTTTCTCTCCGTAAGAAGACTCAAGGGTGGTGCAGAGGGTTAAACCACTGAGCTGATGAACTTGCTGACCAAAAGCTTGACGATTCAAATCCATGGAAACCTATTGAATGGCCTTGGCTAAGCCACATTTTCTCAACCTCAGATAAAGGCAATGGGAAACCACCTATGAATATATCTTACTATGAAAACCCCAAGATAGGTTCACCATAAGAAAAAAGGTAAAGCTTTCCCCTGACTTTAAGTCTAGTCGTGTCCGACTCTGGGGGATTGTGCTCATCTCCATTTCTAAGCCAAAGATACAGCATTGTCCATAGACACCTCATGTGGCCAGCATGACTGCATGGAGCGTCCTTACCTTCCCACAGAAGCGGTACCTATTGATCTACTCACATTTGCATGTTTTTGAACTGCTAGGTTGGCAGAAGCTGGGGCTAACTGTGGGAGCCAAAAAACACAAAAAGATGTGGAATAGAAATTGTAGTATATTGTGAATGTAACAAACACTATCAAAATAATATCTTTAGTTCATTCGTCCGTGCCACAGGTAGTCAAAAGGAGAGTCCTTAAAGAAAATCAGAGGAACATTCATATAAACCGGTTTAAATGTAATATATAATGTTCATCAGTTATTGTAAAGTTCCTGGTCTCCCGATTGGAGACATTTGAAATAAACAATTCGGCCAATACCTAATAAATGAACAATATTTTCAAGATACACTGTTCCCGATGGAACAGTACTAATTTGTAATCCAAGATCCCGACTGGAGCGGTAAGAGCAAATGAAACAGTTTTCCTTGTTACGATGCGGGGACACAGGAGGAAGGCGTAGTTCTCCACAGTATCAAAACTCAAATTCGCCGACGGCCCGCAAATGCATATATAGAAGGCCCACAATAGGACCGTTTCACCAAAGGTCGGTTTTATCAAGATGAAATCATATTAATCAGTGTCCATCAATCTGAAAATATAACATAAAGCACATGAAGTCCACTAGTTGCAAACTAGCCATTAAAAGTATGCCCCATACTATAGAAGTAATATACATACCATCATTCATCCTTCAATCAACATAACCCCTCCATAATGGAAAATGTGGGTGACCCAAAGGTAGATAATAAAATGAATGGGGGCATTTATATAAGATTGTATCACAGCAGTTGTAGTTTAAGTCAGTGTTTCCCAACCAGTGTGCTGGGGTGCCGTGAGCAATCATCAGGTGTGCCATGGGAAATTACAGTGGAGAGAGAGAGAAAGCCTAGCAGGAAACTTCAGGCAGCGGAAATGAGGCTTTCCTGGCCAAAGCAGCAATGCCAGCCAGCCTGGCTGCAGTCAGGGAGAGCCCTCGGCATCCAGAACGTTCCTCCCTCCCTCCCCTCTCTCTCCTTTCCTTCCTTCACTCCCTCTGCACACCAAGGGCTACCTGGCTGGGCTGCGGCTCCTCCTGCTTCTTGGCTCCTGGGCGCTCTTCTGCCCTCCTCCGCTCCAGCAGCAAGGAGGAGGAAAGGGAGGAGGAGTCAGTGGGAGCTGCCCCCGTGCAACCCCGCTCCTGGAGTCTTGAAGTGAGGCTTTCTGCCCTTTAGTCCCTCTGCGCCGGGGAAGAGGAGCAACCCCTCATCTCCTGGCCTCTCCTGGCTGGGCTCCAGGTTCACTGCAGAGCAGAGCAGAGGCTGGGATGGGAGGGGGGGAGGCACTTCTGGGGGGGGGGCTGAACCCCTTTGGGAAGGAGAGCTGGGGGTGCCGACGGCTGCGAGCCTCAGTCGCAGTTTGTTCCGAGGCTCGGAGCCACCCAGTGTGCTCAATTCCTATTCATCCTGCTCAGCTGGGCCCGTGCGCGCTTCGGCCACTTAGCGCAGCCCTCCCCTGCGGGACAGTGATGGGCCCCCTGCGTGTGGGCCTTCCAGGGTGAGGGGGGTTTGGCAGAAGCAGCGGCGTCACAAGGGGGGAGTTTGACAGTTAGTAAAATGACAGAGTGTCATTATGTGTCATTTTGGTTGGTGGTGTGCCCCAGAATTTTGTAAATGTAAAAAATGTGCCCGGCTCAAAAAAAAGGTTGAAAAAGATTATTGGTCGCTTGGACTTCCGGGAGGAGGCAAAATGGCGGCTGTTGCAGGCGTCTGAAGCTCCAAGGGCTTTCAGAGGGTCCTGGTCCCCTATCAGCAGGAAGGTGAGCCTAGGTTTGACCCAGGTCTCCACAAACCGACGGGGAAGAGGTCTGGTTTGTTGGCAAGCTCTTCTCGGTGGCGCCGGGCAAAGTACTCCCCCCTCAAGGGGGTTTGCTAGACCCGGGGTCGAGACAAGAGCAGCCGCCTGGAAGGGGAACACGCCGCGAAAGCGGTGGCCAGGCCGACCGCCTCCTTTTTAAATACAGAGGATTCAATTGAAGAGAGATGGAACACATAGAGGAAAGGAAACAGGGAATGAAAATGCCGACCTATAAGAAAAGGCTATAGAGTGGCGAAATTGAAAAGAGGCCATAGGAGAAGGGGAAAGAGGAGGGGAAGACCCGACCCATCCCCGAGGCAGGCCGATAGCATTGGCGGGCCAAGCATAAAGAAGAGAGAGCCAGCTACGAATCCTCAAAGACGAGGCGGTAAGCAGAGAAAGGAGAAGAATCTTACCGGGCGCGATCTCTTTAAGAAAAAAGCAGCAGTCGATACGGAGACTGGAGAGGGAGAGGGAGGAGCCCCGACGGGAGACGTTGAACGTGACGACGCAAGGAGCAGCGCGCTGACGGAATCGCGGTGCGACGGGGGACGCACGACGCAAGACGCAAGGCACCGGCGACGTGGTGACGTGTAAGAACTGCGCAAGAAGAAAAACCAGCCGTAAAGTGGGAAAGTGTGGGAAATATCAACAAAAGAGCCGTAAAAAGCTGTAAAAACGGGAAGAAAAAGGAAAGCTAGGAAAGAAAGGGTAGCTACGTGGTGAGAAGGTCGAAGAGGCACGCAAGGAAGGTAAGGTCTACCTAGTAAAGAGACTTGACTTGACTAAAGGGAAAACAAAGAGAAATTGGGACTGAGCTTAAATCCAAAGGCAACCCTTAAATCAAAAGCAACCCTATAGGGGGAAATAACAACACGAGATGGACAAATTTACAAATATGGGGAAGCCAAATAAAAACCTAGCAATGCCCCCCCCAAGGAGGAACTCTCTACCGGGTGAGCCATCAGGTAAAGATGTGATAATGGAAATACAAAAAATGAAAGAAGATCTCCAAGACCAATTTAAGGACAATATTGAAAAGATGCAAATAACAGTAAGAGACTTATTTAAAGAAGAATTAGGTATAATGAAAAAAGAACTAAAAGAGGAGCTAAAGATAGAAATGGCGGGAATAAAGAAAGAAATGGAAGGGATGCAGCAGGATATTAAAGAAATAAAGAAAGATAATACAATAACCAAGAAAATACAAAAGAAGGTTGAAGAGAAATGTAATGGACTAGAAGAGGTCAATAAAAAACTAGAGAAACAACAAGAAATGATGGCAATCAAGGATACAGAGTTCCAATTAAGACTCAGGGGAATAGAGGAGCAACAGATACAGGACTTAAAAGGTATAATAGCCGAGATGACAGCTAAGCTATTAAGCTTAACGACGGAGGAGATGTTAATAAATATCGATAAAGCTCAAAGAGTAAACACTAACTACGCTAAGAAGAATAAATTACCAAGAGACATACTAGTGACCTTTACAAGGAGAGCAGTGAGAGACGAAATACTGCAAGCTAAATCGAAGACTCCCATATGCTATAACGGCAGGAACATTATCATTCTTAAGGAATTCACCCCATTGTCACTGAGCAAAAGAAAATCTTACTATTTCCTAACGGATGAGTTGAAGAAGCACCACGTGAGGTTTAAGTGGGAGAAAATGGAGGGGATCTCTCTCATTTTCAACGACAATAAAAGATGGATTACAACGGAGGAGAAAGCAAAGGAATTCTATAGAGAATTCAAGGCTGCAATGGAGACAAAGAAGAAAGACCAAGAAAAAGGGAAAGATGGGCAAAGAGACAAGGGGAAAATTGAAGAAGATAAGAAAGCTGTGCAAAAAACTCACCAAAGAACGGAAGAATACAAGAAGCAAGACAAGAAAAGGCAAAGGCCAAATTCGTCGGAAGATAAAGAAGACCCTGCAGATTCGGGGGACAGCATGGAGGAGGGAAGGGAAGATTTAATAAAAATTCAGGATGATGGATGTGACAGTTTATTTGAATAATGTTAACGGGATGAACTCCCCTAATAAAAGGAATTTTATTTTTAACCATTTACGAAGAGGAAAGTATGATTTGATAGGTCTCCAAGAGACACATATTATGCAAAAGCATGCATCACATCTAATTAGGAAAGAGCTGGGAAAGGAATTCCACTCATTGGCATCGCAGAAAAAAAGAGGAGTTGTAATATATGCAAAAGAAACACTAAATCCTTCGTTAGCCTTTAAAGATCAGGAAGGGAGAATAATAGGAGTTAAAGTTAGAATCAATCAAAAGGATATTTTAGTTTGCAATATATATGCGCCCACTGGACCAAAGTCTAAGTTTATCCGACAGTTAAGAACGAAATTACATGAAGAGACATATGATGACATGATACTGATGGGAGATTTTAATGGGGTTATGAATAGTACTCTGGATAAAACCAAAAAAAAGGGAAAGGGAAAGGAAACAATGACGGGGAAACTCCCAATGGCCTTTATAACACTGATGAAGGAGAACTCCTTACAAGACATATGGAGGGAGAGGAATCCAACCGAAAAGGACTACACTTTTTATTCCCATCGACATGCCACTTGGTCGCGAATAGACATGTTCTGGACTACTAAATCGTTGGTAGCAAGAATAAATAAGATCAAGATTCTACCCAGAACAAACACAGATCATTGCCCAATGGTGATGACGATGAGAAATAGAGATGCAAAAAAGAGATGGAGGTTGAATGAGAACTTATTGAAGAGCGAGGAGGAAATAGAACATAACAGGGAAATATTGAAGGAATATTTTGAAATTAACAATATAGGAAATATCTCAAAGGAAACTCTCTGGGACGCTAGTAAAGCGGTTATGAGAGGGCACTTTATACAGCAAGGTGCCCGAAAAAAACCGCAAAAGGAGGGAGAAAGAAAAGAAACTACAGAATGAGCTACAAGAAAAGGAAAAGGCCCTTAAAAATAAACCATCAAGTAAAAAAATTAAAAGGGAAATAGAATTGATCAGACAAGAATTAAATTCCTTTCAATTGGAATTAATGGCGAGGAATATGAAGAGACTGAAGGCTATATATCTGTTAAGCGCAAACAAACCAGGAAAGATGCTATCTAAGAAATTAACAAAGAAAAGGCAACAACAATGGATAACACAAATAAAGAAAAACGATACTCTTATCACGGAAGAGGAAGAAATCGCGGAAGAATTTAGGAATTTCTACAAAGAACTGTATCAAAGGGAGAATATTGAGTTGGACGACTTAACACAATATATAGCCAATCAAAGACTGGACAAGATTGATGAACATCAAAGAGAGAAACTGAATAGACCAATAACTGAAGAAGAAATAAAGGTGGCAATAAAGAAACTAGCCAATAACAAGACTCCAGGACCAGACGGGATAACGGCTATCTACTATAAATTGTACAAAGAAGAATTGATGCCCTTTTTAAAGGATTTGATGAACAATGCCTTATGCCATGCATCAATCCCTAACACATGGAAGGAAGCGTATATTACGTTGATACACAAAGAGGGGACAGATCCACTGAATGTAAAGAATTACAGGCCCATATCCCTCTTAAATAATGACTATAAACTGTTTTCATCAGTCATTGCTAACAGGCTAAAGACTTTGCTGAACGAAGTGATCCATGAAGACCAAACGGGATTTTTGCCCAACCGTCAACTGAAAGATAATATCAGGACAGTGATAAACGTCATTGAATATTATGAAAATCACAATCAGAAAGAGATAGGATTGCTTTTTTTAGACGCCGAAAAGGCGTTTGACAACGCCAATTGGGATTTCCTGTTGCATTTGATAAAAGAGAGGGATATGGGCTTCCAATTCCGAAATGTGATTCAAGCAATATACGCGGACCAAAAGGCAACCGTACTGGTCAACGGACAACCCACAGGCAATATAAATATTGAAAAAGGCACAAGACAGGGGTGTCCCCTGTCCCCTTTACTTTTCATTATGATTTTGGAACCCCTCCTGGAATCAATTAGAAGAGATAAAGAACTCAAAGGGCTTAAAATCCAAGGAGAAGAATTCAAACTGAAATCGTTTGCGGATGACGTAGTCTGTTTTGTGGAAGACCCACTGGAAAATATAATGAAATGGAAGGAAAAAATAGAGGAATTTGGAAAGGTTGCGGGCTTTAAAATAAACCAGGACAAAACTAAAGTTTTAACAAAAAACATAAAAAATGAGAGAAAGGAAAAACTCCAGAAGCTGACAAAATTTGAACTAGCTAAGAAAATAAAATATTTGGGAATTTACATGACCGGAAGTAACAATCAGCTCCTAAAAAACAACTATGAAGAGACCTGGAAGACCATCAAAAAGAAATTGGAGAACTGGAGATATTTGAAACTAAGTCTGACAGGCCGGATCGCAATAATAAAAATGAATGTGCTGCCGAAGATGATGTACTTATTTCAGACAATTCCCATTTTAAGAACAAATTATTGCTTCGACAAATGGAGAAAAGACATAGTGAAATTTATATGGGAAGGTAAGAAAGCGAGAGTGAAGTATAAAATCTTAACAGACAGAAAAGAAAGAGGAGGGCTCGCACTGCCAAATCTGCAATTATACTTTGAAGCAGCAGCACTGAATTGGTTCAAGGAATGGGTGACATTAAAGAAAAAAAGATTGCTTTGTCTGGAGGGGGAAGATCTGAGAAGGGGCTGGCATGCGTACATATGGCATGCCAAAGATAAGATAGAAAAAAACTTCTCCCATCATTTCATCCGAGCCGCCATAATGAAAGTGTGGAAAAAATATAAAGCTAGATTTTATTCTAAAACACCATTATGGGTGTCCCCCACGGAAGCTCAACAGATAAAACAAACTGCCACAGGCAAATGGTACCAATATAAGGACCTAATACATAAGGATCAAGGAGGGTGGGTGTTAAAACCTTTAGAAAAACTAAGGGAGCAAGACCAGTCATGGACGTGGTTCCATTATACCCAGCTAAATGAACTTTTTAAACAGGACAGGAAAATAGGCTTTGAGATGCAGGAAACAAAGTGGGATAAGATCTTAAGAGCAGAAAAGAAACAAATTAGCTTAATCTATGAAGAACTCCTGCAATGGGATACCGAAGAAGAATTAATAAAAGACACTATGATAAAATGGGCGCAAGAGCTGGAGCACCCAATCCCATTGAAAACCTGGGAAATACTTTGGAAAAAGAAAGTAAAATATTCGAATTTTACGAATATCTTGGAAAATTGGTATAAGATGTTCCATCATTGGCATCTAACACCAATGAGATTGGCAAGATTCTACAAACAAATGAAAGATAAATGCTGGAAATGTGAGGACGCTAAAGGAAGCTATATCCACTGTTGGTGGACATGCAAAAAGGCTAGGCAATATTGGAGGAAAATACATACTCATGTGGAAAAAATCCTTCAACGGAGAATACAATTCAAACCAGATGCCTATCTTTTAAATATAACGGAATTGGAGACAGACAGTAAGGAAGATAAGATCTTCTTTTTTCTATCCTCAGCTGCAAGATTGGAATTTGCTAGGAAGTGGAAAAATAAAGATCCTCCGGAAACCGACGAATGGCTGCTAAAGCTTGGAGAGATTATGGATTTCGATATAATAAGAAATACAATTCAAGACACTAACCTGAAGAGAAGAGTAGACTGGCAAAGTGTTAAGGACTATTTAAAGGAATTGAAAATGGAAAGAGAAGGAAAAAGAAAGAAAGACTAAAATAAATAAGAGTAAATGAAAACTAAATGAAGAAATCGGCATGGAAATTTAGAGAGAGAAGAGAAACGATTAGTATCAAGATAGAACTCCCCCTGCGGAATGGACTGGAAGTAAACCTGAACAACAAGGACTCTATTCTACTCTACTCTATTCTTTATTGAAACTCTACTTTACTATATACCCCACCCCTCCCCTACCTTACTCTACCCTGGACCCCAATCTTAATCCACACCTATTCACATTCCTCTTGTTACGCTTTCTCTCTCTCCTCCCTCTCTTTTTCTCCCCCCTTCTACACGCGCTCTGTTATTTTATTATATGTAAAAGCTGTATAAAAATATAAATAAATAAAAAAAAAAAGGTTGAAAAACACTGGTTTAAGTCAATTAGGATCATTAACAGGAGTTTCATCACAGGAGTAGTGAATTTAAAGACATAGGATCATCAAGACCGGCAGGCCATTCTGAATTGAGGATTAAAATCAATTTTTTTTCAGTGGGAGCTCATGCCGCTTCCTAGATTCAAACCACTGATCTTTTGGCCAGCAAGTTCAACAGCTCAGCGGTTTAACCTGCTGCACCACCAGGGGGCCCAGGTTCACCTTAGAGACATTCTAAATCACAAATGACTCAAAGACACTCAATTAAAAATGCTATTAGGACAACAAGGTTTGCATTGGAATAATGCAACAGATTGAGACCCATTTCTTGATCCACACATGCCCTTCTTTAAAAGATTTCTAGAAGCCCTATGATTCCATAACATTGTGCCATGGCAGGTTAAGTGGTCTCAAACTGCAATAATGCAGATATACCCGAAAATGGCCTTTGTTATCAACCAGAAGAACTGCTCTTAAAATATTGTTTATCGTACTGAAACTAGTATTGTGCCCAGTAGATCCTTTGGCGAAAGTTAATATTTGTTGTCTGTTTGCTTTCCTGCTCAGTTTAAAGGCTCATCCTAGCTGTGTCTCATCAAGGAGAGACCATACAGATCCTACCCAACACTACCATTGCCTCCAATGACCAGCCGCTCTGGAAGTAACAGGAAAGAAACTCTGCACATGTTCTGAGATGTTCACATTGTTTTGGAGGCTTCACTCCCTGTCACTTCTGTGACTCAGATGTCAAATCTATATTTCAGACCTTCGCAGTAGTTAAATGTCTACTTAACGTCTGCCCCCAAGGGGAGACTGGTGGACAAGTGTTTGATAGAGGGCAAGACTCTTGTTATACTTCTTGAAATATGGAATCCACGGGAGGAACGTGCAAAGCAATGTTTTTGCCAGCAGGAGGCTGAGGAGGATGTCGGGAAATGGAGAGCCATGTAATTAGGCGAGTGCTGGGAACCTGTCAGTTAAGTGAGCCAGGCAAAAAGAGGGCACTCACGGAGGCTGTCATGGTAGGACGATGAGGGACCAACAAACAAACAAACAAACAAAAAAGCCCTGAACTACAACAACTAGAAATCTGTCTTTGTGCCAAATAAACCAAAGTGTGTATTTAATCTCCTCTGTGCCCTGACAATGCAGTGTCTTTGAAGTTACTAAGAACTGACAGCACCTAAATTAACCTGAAAATGAGGATAGCACATTATAGCAGCATCAATGGGGATTTCTTCCTAATGGAAAAAAGAAGCTTCTGGTGCAGTGCATTCTGGAAGGATCCCTCTTTAGTTAGTTTGGCCTCCGCCACCAGGCAGATTGGTTTTGAAGTTCTTGTTAGCATTGTAGTCAAAGAATAACAGCTGCCCTTTGTTAGATGTATTTTTGCATTTGCTCGGCAGTTTGAGGATAGAGAAACAATATGGAGGCTGAGAACAGATTAAGGGAGTGGATAATGTTTTACCACTCTTCTCATAGTTATGGAAGGGCAAGATAAGTTATGGTGCACACAGGGCCGTACCCAGGATTTTGATTTGGGGGGGGGGGCTGACTGAGTCTGGGTGAGAGAGGGTCTACCCTAGCAAACCTTTTGTATTGTTATACTAATACCCCATGCATATGGGATATATTGAGCATGGTGATCAGATCATGATATGAATACACATAACAGTTTAAATAATGTACCAATAAGGCCTTCTCGTGGACCACCCTGAGAATTTCGGGGGCTTCCCCTAACTCTAACCCACTCACCCCACCCCCCCGGGTACATGCCTGGGTGCACACATTGGCTTTCTTTCTTTACTTCTGAAATACAGACAGTTGGCATCTGCTGGGATTTGATTCCAGGACCCCCTATGGATACCAACATTCACAGAT
Organism: Anolis apletophallus; assembly: GCA_030556195.1. NCBI lineage: Eukaryota > Metazoa > Chordata > Lepidosauria > Squamata > Anolidae > Anolis > Anolis apletophallus. The sequence goes on from JARBWK010000002.1 coordinate 184,821,849, forward strand.
GCTCAAGTCTGTACATAACCACTGTACATAACCATTGAAAGTCCACCTGTTATCAACAAAAAATAATTCCATAGTCCATGGCTTCATGAGGATGAATTAGGCAGCTCATATTGACTTTATTCCTAGTTTCAGATTGTATTTCATCAAACCCCCTGGAATGTTGCACAAGCACCGTACATATCTCAGACCTTTAATAATAATAATAATAATAATAATAATGCAGAGCAGAAGATAAAACTGGCAAAGAAGGCTCTCCATGGACAGTTCCTGGGGGAAATTGGGAGCCAAATTGACAAAGAAAAAACATGGATGTGGCTCACAAATGGAACTTTGAAAAAGGAGACGGAGGGCCTGATTCTGGCAGCCCAAGAACAAGCCATTAGAACAAATGCCATCAAAGCCAGAATTGAAAAGTTGATGACAGATCCCAAGTGTAGGCTCTGCAGATGAAACAATAGATCACATCCTCAGCTGCTACAAGACAGACTACAAGCAGAGGCATAACACCGTTGCTCAGATGATTAATTGGAACTTGTGCCACAAATACCATCTGCCTGCAACAAAGAACTGGTGGGATCACAAGCCTGAAAAAGTTACAGAAAATGAACACATCAAACTACTCTGGGACTTCCGAAGACAGAGTTTTGGAGCATAATACTCCTGACCTCACAATTGTGTTAAAAAACAAAGTATGGATTGTCGATGTTGCCATCCCAGGTGACAGACAGCAGGATTGAAGAGAAACAGCTTGAAAAGCTGACACAATATGAGGATTTAAAGATCGAACTGCAAAGACTCTGGCACAAGCCAGTCAAGGTGGTCCCAGTGGTGATCAGCACACTAGGTGCAGTGCCTAAAGACCTTGGCCTACACTTAAACACAATCATCAGCTGCAAAAGGCCACCTTACTGGGATCTGCACTCATTATTCGCTGATACACCACACAGTCCTAGACACTTGGGAAGTGTCTGACGTGTGGTCCAATACAGCCAGCAGCGTGATCTTGTTTGCTGTGGACTCATCTTGTTGTGTTTCAAATAATAATAACAACAGCAACAACAGCAACTTTATTTATACCCTGCCACCATCTCCCATAAGGACCCAGGGCGACTTACAAAATAGTAGACAATGATGCCATAGAATACATAAAATGGAATACATCAACATGTAAATACCCTGAGAAGGCACACAGTACATACAATGGGCTTAAGAAAGAGCCTCTGGGTCTTTCCCTGTTTATCCTGATATGATCTGATTTTATTCCTGGGAATGTTTCTTCACCCCTGATGCCAAATCTGACTCCCTCCTTGAGGTCTCCTTTGAAATCAGCAACACCCTGAGCACCCTTCTGTTTGCTTAACTGGCACCCATTGTTTTGACCAGAGCAGAGATATCAAAACCCATTTCAACCTATTATCTCTTGCCCCACCAATTCTTTTCTGATCACACCCCTTTCCTGGGCAAATCAATAAATGGGCACAATTCTGCAAAATAATCCAATGACAGTTTATTAAATTTCCTGCCATGAGTGGAACCAACAAGTGATGATACAGACAGAGCGCCAGACCAACCAGGATCGGATCCTAGCTGGAAACATTTTGGACCAATCAGAATCTAGCGCGGCAGCATGCCTTCATTTTAAAGAGCTGTCAAAGCACTATAAATAAACCTGTATGTTCAAAATTGTAAGATGTCAGTCTTTGGAGCACAAACTCCGCTGACATCCTCCTTGACCAAAGAGAATAAATGCCTGTGGTTTTGTCTTCAACCTATCCGTGTCTTATTCAATCCTTTGGAAGTTTGACACTCTGGGCCCCAAACCAGAGCTGAAATCACATAACACATCTTTCATTAACTTCACATGGACAGTTCACCCCAGCCTAGGGGCTTCTCATTTAGCCAGTCTATTGCGCCCCCACGGGGCTGTTATCTATTATATAAACGGGTTCACGTCATGTGATGTATACCTCAAACAAAGAAACCATACAACGCAGAAACACAATACTTGCCAACAGAAATAGGCCTCAAGCAAGGTACGTTTGTAGCAAAGAAACTTTCCCCCCCAAAACCTAAAAGGCCCCCAAAACAACAAATAAAAATAAAACTACATTTACCAGCATCCTCCGGGGCAGCCAAAGACTCACCCAGCCTCTACATTCTGAACAACATGATTGGCTGCCAATAAGGGCGGATTTGCATAACTGCTGCACTGGCCAGCCAACATGAAAATTCCAATCCATAATAAACTGCCAAAACAGAATAAGGAAAAGGCCTGAACCAATCCCCAACACAAACACCCAAATCACTTCCAACCGAAAATTTACACCCCAAAAAATCACAGACCACGCCCAAAATTGACAGTAAGGCTTCATTAACTAGATTTCCCTAACTAGCCCTCACTTACTGGGAAGCTGTTTACGCTCTAAATTGACAGTAAGACTTCATTAACTTGATTTCCCTAACTAGCCCTCACTTACTGGGAAGCTGTTTACGCTCTGAATTGACAGTAAGACTTCATTAACTTGATTCTCCCGACTAGGCCTCAGCTCATTGGACATTGTGTGTGGCCTGAATTGACAGTAAGGCTTCATTAACTTGCTGTTCCTAACTAGGCCTCAGCTCATGGGACATTGTGTATGGCCTGAATTTACAGTAACCTACCTTGGCACACAGAGCCCCGACCATGCATGATGGGACTTGAAGTACCACCATGGAAAATGGGATTTGTAGTACTTCAAAACCCATCATTCCCCACAGACCACTGTGGCCCAGAACCAAGACCAATAAAGACCCAACTTGGCACACCATGCCCCCCATGACCCACACTCCATCCAACTGCAGTTTAGAGGAGGGCACACCGTGGATGATTGAACTTTCTCGCATCTCCTAAAAAGGGCACAGCAACGCGTGCCGGGTACAGCTAGTTATATATGTATTGTGTACCTGGTTTGGCCTTTACCTGCATGGCCTTTGTTCCATTGTTCTGCCATGTGGACATTTATGGGAGGAGCTGTGTCTTGGCTCCAAACCTGACGTCACCGCCCCTAACTCCTCCTCTTCCGGAGTTTACCTGAGAGGCAGGACTTCCTCTCTGGCCCATTCCAGAAGAGCACATGAACACAGCAAGGTCAAATCTAAGCCATTGCTGTGACAAAGCATCTTAGTTCACTGCTACAAAGCCAACTTACGCTTTCAGCCAAAGTTTACAGGGACAGAGGAAGGTCAGCCTTCGCACAAAGCCTGTAGATTTTTGGGATCCAGAGGACTTCACGAGCCGAGGAACCATTTGAAGGCAACAGGAACCTGGAATGAAAGAAAGCACCATCACCCAGCAAACAAGAGGCAAGTGATCACCCCCTTTTTCAAGGACCCCTTTTTGCAACCAACTACAAGCATTTTTGGGCCACCAGCATTTTTACTGGTTGTTATTCAATAAATCTTGTTTGGTTCACTATTTTGAGTCTAGCACTCATTCTTAAAGATATTCCAGGTCTTCCTGTATATGGGAAGGCTTTTCTCTACCTTCAGGGCCCATAGCTTGCATGTCCATCCTTTCAAAGCCAATTTTCCAGGCCCTGAAGGCAGAAGACAGTCATTAGGAATTGGATTGCTGGCCAGGAATTGTATGGGTAGAATTAGTGGTTTCAGGCTCAATTGGTTGTGATATTGGAGTCCATCAATAAAATACATGGATTATATATAGTGCTTCTCTGCTGTGCATAATCTGCTGGTATTAAAAGCTGTTGAAGATCCAGGGAGATCAACAAGATAGTGCTCTCCTTTCCTTCTCCGTGGAGCTCTTCATCAGTCATAAACACAAGTCAGCAAATGCCCAAGGAAGCAGGAGGTTGGTATGCAAGAACTGTAATGCAGGTGGGGGTTAACTAGTGTACACTTCTCCAAGGATGGAGCAAACATGCGTAGTAACCAATGTAGTTGTATTAAATAATATTGTCAGCAAAATGCATGCATACAACACTTCCCCAGTGTGTACTCACGCTTAAGAGTCCTAAAGAGGAAAGAACCTCCGCGAAAATAATATAGCCCAAACAGCCAGTCTCTTTCCCGAAAAATGGGGGACAGTTTAGTCCAAATCAATATTATTTAATACAACTACATTGGTTACTACGCATGTTTGCTCCATCCTTGGAGAAGTGGTATGCAGGAACTGTCATGACTGGTTCCAGTCTGACTCGGGGAACAAACAAGGTAGTCCAAAATGTCACCAATCCAAGGTCCATAACAAACAGGAACATGAGAGAGCTGCCAGAGAACCAGTTATCAGCACTCAAGCTGAGGGAGGAGCTGCTGGGATATTTATGAACAGGTCCTTTCAGACCACCTGTGCCTAATTAAGTTAGTGTCTAGTACTTAACTATTTCTGAGCAAATGTAAGCTATTTTTTCCTGGAAATATGTAGCAAACTCTTCATAGCAGTAACTGTGGGTTGTAGATCTGAGCTCTCTGGGTCATACCCAAAATACTCTTTACCACATGGAAAGGCCCTAGGGCTGCCATATGAATTAGTAAATGACATACATGTTGCTGCCCTGCGTGTTGGTGATGCTTACATAATAAGACACTAATGGAGGTATATATATATATATTGGGGAGTAGTTCATTCTCACCAATTATGCACCATGTTCCACATTTTAGGATGTAAACTAGCTGCTCCAAATAGCAGAATATCTTATTTTCATCGTGCAATCTTCTTGGAGGCAGGATAGGGATCTCCACGTACATTGATGGTACTACAAATAAGTAAAATAATTGTGTGTGTGTGTGTGTGAGAGAGAGAGAGAGAGAGAGAGAGAGGGAGGGAGGGAGGGAGGGAGGGGGAGGGAGGGAGGGGGGGAGGGGGAGAGAGAGACTAACATCTTTAGTAACACTGTCCTAAAAAATACAGGCTACCTGCTCAGTCCTAAAGCAACTAAGCTGCTTTCCTCCAATCAAAATGCAGAAATTGCTTCTTTTCTTGGAGATGAGTTTCTAGATGAGGTAGGAGCGGATATTGGGCAACCTAAGTAGCAAAGCGAAATACATACAGTTGAATTGAGAAAAAGTTATTATTGTATGATGACTTCCAGAATCATTTGCAAACATGCTGTTACTGGGATTCTGGGAGTTGTCGCATAAAAATAACCATTCCTGACTGCATTGAGCCTGTTGTGTAAGCAAAGACAAGAATCACAATTAAATATACCTAGATATATACTCATTTTTGTGTCTCTGTGTCACTAGAGGGCACTCGAATGTTTCTTTTCCCCCTTGTTCCATCCATGCCTTAAAAACCCAAAGGAAAAGAAAAATTGGAGGCTGTATAACAGATTATTTGGGGTCAAAAGGGTTCTTGCCGAACTGTTTTATTTGGAACAGAGAAGTTGTGACTAAGAAAACACATGTTTCAAACACTAAGGAAGTTGAATGGAAATCAAAGTGTGGCCCAATGAAAAATATGTATACAAGCTATGCTTCTATTCTCATGAAGACAAGCAATAGTTCAGATCTTTATTAAAGAGGTTGCAGAAAGAAAATAACTAAATGAAAGGTTGTGCATTAGCTGTTGGCCGTGGCAAGGGGGACGGGGTGGGGACGGGGGGGACCGGGGGGGGACTCCAATTGTCTTTTTCACTGCATGAAATGTTCAAAACAGATGACATTTCTTTCCTTGTATCTTATCTAATGATTAACCATTAGAAATAACAGGGTGCCAGGAATAGAAAGCTACCAAAGAGCTCTCAAGTTCCTCATTGCTCATGAAAAAATGAGCAGGTTGCTCCCCTAACCTAACTCAAAACCCCCAAGCTCCCCAAAACAGATAGAAAGTGGGGAGGATTGGCCAAAAAGAGGCTAAAATGGAAGATTACCATACTATGCAAATCTAATGCATACCCCAATTTTGTCTATATCAAGTCATGGTGCCTTTTTATTCTGCTTTGGTTGACCTCACCTGGAATACTGTGTCCTGTTCTGGGTACCACAGTTTAAAAGAGATATTGACAAGCTGGAAGATGTCCAGAGGAGGGCAACTAAAATGATCAAAAGTCTGGAGACCATGAATCCCTATGAGGAGCATCTTTAAAAAAACTGGGCATGTTTTGCCTGCAGAAGAGAAGGTTGAGAGGAGACATGATAGTCATGTATAAATATGTGAAAGGATGTCATAAGGAAGAGGTAGTGATAGCGAACAGAAATTTGAGGGGTCTTGTCGTGAAGGCAGACCAGTTAGAACCACTAAAGAGGCTCTAAATGGCCTGGTGAGAAAGAAAGCAAACCAATCCCCTTTCCCCTAAATTTCCCAATAAAGATCTCACCAGGTTGAAGAAAATGCCACTGAGTTTTATTCATCCAGCTGGAATGAGGTACTAACCGCAATTCTTCGTCCATGTTAGTACCCAGCATACATGCAATATATACATTTCTATAGAAAAAACAGAACTGCCCAGGTTCAAACTTCCCGCCCCCACCCCTCTGCTAGCTTCCAGCTGATTAGTTGGAGTCATCCGCTGACTGGGAGGTGCTGCTGGTTTGGCCACGCCTCAGCCAATCAGGAAGCTAGTGCCGTCCAATGGGAGCAAAGGAAGGCGGTTCGAGCAAGGAACAATGAACCAGGAAGGAGAGATTTGGGTGGATTGTGGCTCAAATATTTGTTCAAGGGGCCAGCGATTTCCCGGGGGGCCTTCAAGCTGGCCTGGTATTTGTCCATGTGTGAATCAATAAACATCTTAGTCTGGCCTGGTGGTCAAACTCCCAGTAGTCCTTTGTCTGAGATATGAGTCATTGGTGATGGTGTCCTGAGTTTCAGTCCAAAGGGAATAAGATGAATGGGGGAGGCAATTGAAATATGCAAGCTTTCCGAAGGCTTGATATTTCTTTTATGATAAATAGGAAATCTCCATGGGGCAATCTCTCCAGGTGGTCAAAACCTCCGAGACCTTCAGGAGATTGCCCAGGGGGACACACATTCCTTGCAAATGGCCTGCTCCGAAGTTTGAAAGAAATGCATTCGCCCTATTGTTCATGCAAGTGTCTTTGATTGAACCCAGAGATAAGGAACTTCCTGGCCCAAGGGTGTGAGTTTCTCTTGAGCCAGGGTGTGTGTGCTGGTTCATGAAAAGATGACACTTCATATTTCATTTCATAGGGGGACACAGGGGAATAAAACATATAGGAAAACACATTCAAGTAATAGGGGAATAGGAACCATATTTCATATCAACTCATCCCACAGTCCATGAGTGTTGGGATTAGGAATTAGGAGCTGGAGTCATTGAATTATAGGAAAAGTTCGTGAAATTTAGTCTTTAGAGAGTCCTTGGAAGTTGGGAGAAAGATCAATTGAAAAGCATGTGCTGAGAAAAAGCCTTGTCCTTGGAGGTAGAAGCGAATTACAGACCCCAAGCCATCTTGCCTTTCTGGGGTTCCTTGGGAGTAGCACAAGGCAAACCCACATGGGGCCACACAACACAAACCCACGGAGGGTCACAGAATGAATAAGGCAATCAAATGAAAATGCAATATAATGTATAATTCACAAATAATAAATGCATATAATGACCATATCTTATTGGGAATACATTACCCAAATGGGTGAGACATATAACAAAGTCCCACGCAGGGGTGATCCAATATTCAAAATGAGAATCAAAATCATCCAAAGTGTAGCCCCAATGGGTCAAAACTCACAAAGGTGAGTATTTGTAAAGGTTCCAATCCTGCCCCTGATGGAGAACGAACAAGCGCCAATGCCAAAATTGTAAAGGTTCCAATCCTGCCCCCGATGGGGATCAAAAAGAGCCAATGCGGAGAGATGGAATTCCCAAGGCAATACAATGTAGGGGGTGAGGAAAATCCGGATTGAATCTTCCAGGCCAAGTGACCGATGCAGGACGCTGTGGAGTGAGGTGGAACTCCTCAAAGAAAGTAAGCAGGCCGACGGAGTTTCAATGCGTAATATAAGCAGGCCTTAAAATCCGTTTCACCAATCAATCTGGTTTTTTCAAGGCAAATCAAATATAGCGTCCAAAATCACAAACAGGAAATCAATAATAGCCCAGGCTAAGTAGCAAAGATATGGGCGACCCATAATAGCCTGGGCTATTATTGATTTCCTGTTTGTGATTTTGGACGCTATATTTGATTTGCCTTGAAAAAACCAGATTGATTGGTGAAACGGATTTTAAGGCCTGCTTATTTCTAAGTTATGGTGGCTTTAAGGTGAAAATATCACAGGATTTCTTTGACAAAATGAGTTTTGCAAGAAAGGGTTTGCCATTGCCTTTCTCTGGAGCTGTGAGAGTATGGTTTACCCAAGGTCACCCATTTATTTCCATGCCTGAGCAAGGATTTGAACACTAGTTTAGTCCAATGCTCAAGATGTTTTTGGTGAATGGGCAAGGTATAAATAAAGTAACTAATTGAGCATGAAGTCGCCTTCTGCTTATTTTCAGGGAAATTTGGATCTTGGTGCTTGGATGAGTAATTCAGGACTTCTTATAAATGTAATATTTTTTCTTAACATGCAGATTTATTTTTCTTCCCAAATGTACCCCTGCATTGAAGTGCTTACTGGTGAGGCCTTTGAGTATCCCAGAGGCAAAATGAAATAACAAACTACACAATACTCAAACGGAAGTGTGTGGGTACCTGTGAACCCCAAAGCAGTGTCGCCCTGCCTTCTCCTTTGTGCAAGGCGCTGCCCATAAAGAGCACTGCGGTCACTTCCCCCAAACCTTGTGGCTGCTGTGAAGAGACAACAGATGGACAAAACAAAGAGACGGGAGGACCACAAGGTAACTGCAAGGCAATTACGATTAGCTTCGTAAGCTTCTGTCCCTGCACGCCAGCTGCCCAACCACTGTCGCTAATTGGTGCTGGTATTTAACGAATTAGCATCTTCAATGTCATCAAGAAATGTAACGGGCACCTTCAGGAGCGGATAAAAATATTTTGATTATTTCCCCACAGATCCAGTCACGTCGCCTGGTGCAATTGCCCCACTTGACTTAATCCAGCATATTAGCAAATGCAGCATTGGATAAGTGTACAAGCTGCTGCGCCTTCCCCCAACCCCAACTCCCCACCCCCTCCATGAATTAGCCTTATTATATACACTCAGCCAAAGATGCCTCAAGTGCTCCGGAAACCAGTTTGTCCTTGAAATGAGAAAATAAAGATCCAACCCTATCTCTGTCTGAAGCAACATATGCTTCACATCAAAGCAATATTTCCCTTCAGTTTAAAACTTTTGGGGATCTTATTGGGAGTGATTTCATGACTCGTTTTTTGCTGACTGTTCATGAGTCCAAAATTCTAACCATTCACATATTTGCATTGGGGTCAGTTCCCATCCTCCATCTATTAAATACATCAATTAAAGGAAGAGCTACAATGTCATCCTGAGGGGGAGAGCAGCAGTAGGGATTAAATGCCATTGGGCCTGCATACTTGGAAACTGCTCTAGTCTTTCTGAAATTGACATTGATGACAATTATGATGACAAGAATGCAGCAATAAATAGGGTTGCCACTCTTTCATCTTAGAAAGCAAAGGGGAACTGCTCTGCAAACCTGGGAACAGTTATTGTTGTTTATTCATTCAGTCATTTCAGACTCTTCATGACTACATGGACCACCTCATACCAGAACTCCCTGTTGGCCGTGGCCACCCCCGGCTCCTTCAAGGTCAAGCCAGTCACTTCAAGGATAACATCATTCCATCTTGCCCTTGGTTAGCCCCTCTTCCTTTTTCCTTCCTTTTCCCCCAGCATCACTGTCTTATTTATTTATTTATTTTATATTCCGCTATTCTCACCCTGAAGGGGACTCAGAGCGGATTACAGGTACACATACTTAGCAGACAATCTCTGCCGTTTCCACATACACACATATAGACGAACAGAGGCAAATTCTGGCCACCAGAGGGAGCTGACACACTCCTCATCTCTCACCGTTCCCAGCGTCCCATGTTGTTCTTTCCGCATTCCTCTTTAATGGCCCCATAATTCAGTCAAAATGTGCCTCCCCACTTAATGTGGTACCTTTATCTCCTACTTGACAGATGTGACTGTCTTTTGGGCTGCAGAGGTTGACAGCAGGCTACACTTAAAAGGTCGAGCACCCAGCTCGACCCGGGCAGCCCTCAAACTCATGACCTACTGGTCAAAGAGATCTTATGCAGCTGACACTTAGCCAGCTGTGCCACATTCCCGGTGTCTTCTCCAAGCTTTACTGTCTTCTCATTATGTGGCCAAAGCACAGCCTCTGAGGATGCTTGCCATAGATGCAGACGAAACGTCAGGAGAGATTGCCTCTAGAACATGGCCATACAGCCCGAAAAAACCCAGAACAACCCAGTACTTCATCTTTGCCTCTAATATCCTTCCCTCCAGTGAGAAGTCGGGCATTATTTCCTGGAGTAGGGACTGGTTTGATCTTCTTGCGGTCCGAGGCTCTCTCAGAATTTTCCTCCAGCACCACAGTTCAAAAGTGACTATCACCTTTCGCTCAGTCTTCCTTATGGTCCAGCTCTCACATCTATAGGTACTATGGGGAATACAATTGCTTTAACTATGCAGATTTTTCTTGCCGGTGTGATGTCTCTACTCTTAATAATTTTATTGTTACTCGTCATTGTTCTCCTCCCAAGAGGTAAACATCTTCTGATTTCCTGGCTGCAGTCTATGTCTGCATTAATATTCACTCCTAGAAATACAAAGTCTGTCACTGCCTCCAGATTTTCTCCCTCTATTTGCCAGTTATCAATCAATCTAGTCGCCATAATCTTATTCTTTATGTTTAACTGCAACCCAACTTTTACACTTTCTTCTTTCACCTTGGTTATCAGGCTCCTCGGCTCCTCCTCGCTTTCAGCCATCAAAGTGGTATCATCTGCATATCTAGGATTGTTAATGTTTCTTACAGTAATGTTAACTGCAGCCTTGGATTTGTCACGTCACATGATGTATTCTGCCATGACCTTTCTGTCTTGGGTGTCCCTTCACGGTTTCGTTCATGGCATCATTGATGTGCTCAAGCTCCAGCACTGCGACAAGGCAACGTTCCTTTGCTGGAGGGGAACTATTCTAGCCTTTCTGAAATTGCCACTGATGACAATTATGATGACAAGAATGCATCAATAAATAGTGTTGTCACTCTTTCATCTTCAAAAGAAAAAAGGCAGCAAAAGGATGCTTACTGACTGACATCCCACACTGTGGTTTGTTGTTTAGGGGTGTCATGGCTGAGCAGGGATTTGAACCCACATTTCCAGTGTTGTAGCCCAAGACTCAAATCACGATGCTATGCTAGCTCTCATGTTGTGTTTGCTTAGTTTAAATCTGAGTGCAAACCTTTCTGATGAATGCTAAGGTCACTCAACCAGCTGTACACACACCAGTGTGCTTGCTTATGCAATGGAGTATGTGTGATAGCTGTTCTGCAAATCCAATGAATTGCAAGTAGTTCATTGAAGTCACAAACAACAATGCACAGCCTGAGAATATACAAAGGCATGTGGATTATTTATTTATTTATTTATTATTTCAACTTGTATACCAATAGGCTCAGGGTGGTTCACAACACAAGCAAAAACAAGCAAAAACATAATTCCAACAGCAATTTAAAATGTAATAAAAACCATTTGTATTAAGACAGAGAATGTGATTAGACGGCCTCTAAAGATTGAACACCTGCCGGAAGAGGTTAGTCTTGCAAGGCCTCCGGAAGGACGACAAGTCTGTTATTGCTCGGACATCCTCTGGTAAGGCATTCCATAGGTTGGGCGCTGCTACTGAAAAGGCACGCTGCCTTGTAGATGACAAGCGACAGGTTCTAACCGACAGGAATTCTAAGAGATTTTGGTCCTCGGATCGTAGTGATCTCTGGGGAATATGCGGGGAAAGACTGGCCTTCAAGTGCTCTGGCCCCAGACCATGCAAGGTCTTAAAGGTTAACACCAACACTTTGAAGACAATCCTGTACTCGATAGGAAGCCAGTGCAAACGCTGTAAGACTGGTGTGATGTGACACCTCAGTGGCACTCCAGCCAGCAGTCGAGCAGCAGCGTTTTGCACTAGCTTGAGTTTCCGGGTCACTGCCAAAGGGAGGCCGATGTAGAGGGCGTTACAGTAGTCTAGTCTCAAGATGACCATGGGCTGGATCACTGTAGCTAGGTCGTTACCGAAGAGGTAGGGTGCCAGCCGCCTTGCCTGGTGCAAATGGAAAAATGCCACTCTGCTCACAGTGGAGACCTGAGCCTCCATTGTAAGCAGAGGGTCCAATTGGACCCCCAGGCTTTTTACAAGGGACGACGGGCAAACTGCTTTGCCATCCATAATAGGCAGCTGGAGCTCCCTCCAACACCCCCCCCCCCCCCCGGGCGACCCAGCCAAAGGATCTCCATCTTCGATGGGTTCACTTTCAACCTGCAGGCCCGTAGCCACCCAGTCACAGTTTCAAGGCACCGATGGAAATAATTGGGTTTAGAGTCCGGCCGGCCTTCCATCCTCAGCACCAGCTGGGTGTCATCAGCGTACTGATGACACTCCAGACCAAAACATGCATAGGGATATCTACTTACAAAACAATGAACCGAATATGATGTTTGTGCAATGACTTAACAAAATGAAACAGCATGGACACTTGCAAGTCCATGCAGTGTGTGCAGAGGAAGCTGACCAAAATGATTAAAGAACTTGAAGTCACAGCTTATGAGGAGCACCATAGGGAGCTGGGTAAGTCTGACTTCAAAATTAAGACCAAATTAAGACAAAATTAAAAGGGGACACGGCAGCCATGTTTAAATATTCAGAAGGATGTCATATTGAAGATGGAAAAGAATACAATAGTACATGCATGCATAGTAAATATGAGCAGCGAGTCGTACACAAACAATACCAGCTACTAGAGAATATAAAGGAGCATGGGTGTGCGACAGGAAAGGGTTGAATTCCACAGCGATGCGGTGAGCTTACTCACGAGCCAACAATGTCCCTTCATGGGTGAAATCCCACAGTCCGAATGATGCTCTTCCCTCAAAACCACAACTAAGGGGAGGGGAATGCACGACAGGGGAAGGAGGAGGTTGCTCTCGCTGTGAAAGATCCGGAATGGACGTCCCTGGCACAATGCGGTAATGCCGTGAATGGCAATAAGGTGCTCCCGTAGGGGCCAAGGTGTAACGATCTCACTGCAGGTGGTTAGGCAGCCAAGCCCATGATGGATGGACACGGAGGGCTGCAATTGCATGTACATCATAATTTGTGGGTGTGGCTTGTACTATACTGGCCAATCTTCTCGCCCTTTGAGAACGAGAATGTCGGAGCACCGTTCTCGGATCCGGAACTTTAATGATAATTCCATTTTGTACAAGCATTTTTTTGATAAAAAACATCCACCAGGATCCTTTAAATTTGCTGCTTTAGAAGTAGTTAGAACACACCCACACCAGAATCTACAGAATGCCCTAATTAGGAGAGAATCATGGTGGACAATGAGCCTTCAAACAGAATCTCCTCTGGGCCTTAACGAGCCTCTATCAGTGAACACCCTGTTAATGTGAAGCATCTGTTGTGATATTGTGTATATAACCAGCATTGCTTGCTATGTGCCCCCACCTTCGGGTCCACAGGATGTAATTATGTGGGATGACACCCTTGAATTGGTATGTATGTATGTATGTATTTATTATTTCGCATTTGTCTGTCGCCCCCCAACGGCTTGGGGCGACTTACAACAGTTCATAAAATACAATTGTCAGATAACTCATAAACCACAGTAATAACATTAAGATGGAATTACAATTAGAACAGTTGAAACAACAAATGGAGTCGCAGTGGGCTGACAGCTAGGCAGTGCGAGCTACAGTTTAGCTAACTCCGAAGGCTTGTTGGAACAGCAATGTGTTAGCTGCTCTCCTGAACGGGAGGAGGCCCTGGGGGGGCACGGATGCCGGTGGGCAGTGCGTTCCACAGGGTTGGGGCTGCAACAGAGAAAGTCCGGCGGCGGGTTGCGGACAGATGGTAGGTCCTCACATTTGGGATGACCAGGAGGTTTAGCTCTTTGGAGCGCAGTGATCTGGTGGGAAGATATGGGACAAGGCGATCCCGCAGGTACACTGGCCCCAGACCATGTAAGGCCTTAAAAGTCAGGACTAACACTTTGAAGGCAATCCGGCATTCAATTGGGAGCCAGTGCAGTTCGCGCAGGATTGGCGTGATGTGGTGGCCAATCGGGACCCCCGCCAGGAGTCGCGCTGCAGCGTTCTGCACCAGCTTGAGTCTCCGGATTACCGACAGAGGAAGGCCAATGTAAAGAGTGTTACAGTAGTCCAGCCTCGAGATGACCTGGGCTTAGATCACTGTGGCTAAGTCGCGCCGGGACAAATAGGGGGCCAGCTTCCTCGCCTGGTGAAAATGGAAAAATGCTACCCTGCTGACGCTGGAGATGTGGGCCTCCATCGACAGCAGAGGGTCCAAGGTTACTCCTAAGCTCTTAACAGAGGGCGATGGACATAATGTCACGCCATCCAGGGTTGGAAGCTGAACATCCCTACAGCCCGGAGGACCCAGCCACAGGATCTCTGTCTTTGCCGGATTCACCTTCAACCTACTGGCTCGCAGCCATCCAGTGACGTATTCGAGGCTGCCCTCCATCTTCAAGATAATCTGGGTGTCATCAGCATACTGATGGCACACCAGCCCAAAACTACGCACCAGCTGGGCAAGTGGTCGCATATAGATGTTAAATAAGAGGGGGAGAGAATAGCCCCTGAGGAACCCCACAAAGAAGCGGGGAACCCCCGGAGACATCCTTGCCCCTCCCCACTCGTTACTAGCTGGTTCCGGAGGAAGGAGGTCACCCAATTAAGGGCTGTCCCCCTAACTCCGGCCCTGGCAAGGCGGTGAGTCAATAGATCATAATCGACTGTATCAAACGCCGCTGTGAGGTCCAATAACATGAGCAGCGCCGATCCGCCCTGATCCAGCTGGCAGCGCAACTCATCCGAGATGGAGACCAGGACCGTCTCCGTCCCATGCCCTAGACGGAAGCCGGACTGGAAGGGGTCTAGCCAAGCTGCGTCATCTAGGAAGGACTGCAACTGCTCCATTGCCGCCTTCTCAATTACCTTGCCCAGGAATGATAAATTCGAAACCGGGCGGTAGTTGGAGGGGACTGTTGGATCTAATCCCGGCTTCTTCAACAATGGAGAGACCACCACCTCTTTTAAACCCTCTGGAAATACTCCCTGGGCTAGGAAAGTATTAATTATATTCAACAGAGGGTCTCGCAATCCCTCCAGGCTGGCTTTCACCAGCCAGGAGGGCACGGATCAAGGGAACAGGTGGTCGGGCGAGCTGCAGCAATAATCCTATCGACAGCTTCTGCATCCAGTGGTGTGAACCGGTTGAAGGTGGGCCCGGCAAGAGGCCACGGAGTCTCAAGTTCACTAACTGTATCAATCGTGGCCGGAAGGTCCCGGCGGAGGGCCGAGATCTTGTCTGCAAAATAGCTCTGAAAAGCCTCGGCAGTGAGGGCCTGATTATCACCGTTTGGGATGGTAGAGACCATCGTCAGAGACCTAATTATCTTGAACAATTGTGCTGGGCGTGAGCTCACAGACGCAATCAAGGTAGCGTAGTATGATTTTTTTGCTTCCTTGATGGCTTTCTCATAAGCATCTTTGAAAAGCTTATCCTTATAAATATTTCTATGGACTATTGTTCTTGTCATTTATGTATATATATTGTACTATTATTGCAGATATTGTAGTCCTGTGACGCTGAGCATTTCGCGTTGTTAAATATTGCCACTTGACAAAGCCCTAGCGAAACGGATCGGGCCCTGCAGCTCAACCGATTTATAAGCGGCCCTCCGCGTCCATCCATCATGGGCTTGGCTGCCTAACCACCTGCAGTGAGATCGTTACACCTTGGCCCCTATGGGAGCACCTTATTGCCATTCACGGCATTACCACATTGTGCCAGGGACGTCCATTCCGGATCTTTCACAGCGAGAGCGACCTCCTCCTTCCCGTCGTGCACTCCCTCCCTTAGTTGTGGTTTTGAGGGAAGAGCATCATTCGGACTGTGGGATTTCACCCATGAAAGGACATTATTGACTTGTGAGTAAGCTCACCGCATCGCTGTGGAATTTAACCCTTCCCCGTCACACACCCATGCTCCTTTATATTCTCTAGTAGCTGGTATTGTTTGTGTACGACTCGCTGCTCATATTTACTATGCATGTATGTACTATTGTATTCTATGACATATGAAGTAGGCTTCTTAGCCCTCACCTTGATTGATATATTATATTTTATATAGCACATTGCCTATGTCCTTTTGTGTATATTGTTTACTAAGTCAGCACACGTGTTTAGCATATTGAAGATGGAGCCAGTTTGTTTTCTGCTGTTCCAGACACAGAGGTCATGGAGCAATGGATTCAAATGGCAGGAAAAGAGATTTTACCTAAACATTGGGAAGAAATTCCTGACAGTAAGAGCTGTTTGACAGTCCAATACCCTGCTTAGGGGTGTAGTGGAGTAAACTTAAAAAACAAGAAATAATTGCAAAGAATTAATTGGGAAAATATATAATGGATCAATTGGCGAAGAAATAGGGCTGAAGCTGTTAGAAAAGGTATGGGAAGGAGACTTAGGGTCTCTGACAGATTTTGATTGGAAAAGGGTTCTAAAGTAGATAGTGGTTAAGAATCTATGAATAAGATTAAAAGAAGATGTGCACAAAGTTATATGGAGATGGTATACAATACCACACTGGGTAAACAACATCAGATGGAAAGCAAGCAAAGCAATCTCTGCTGGAGATGTGGCATGCACAAAGGGATATATTTTCATTTATGGCGGGAATGCCCCCACTTGAAGAGCTTTTTGAATGATATATTTATTGAAATAGGTAATAGGACTAAAGATTACCCCGGATGCTAGGTTAGCATTAGTAATGGTTGCCACAAACTTGAATTTAGAAATGGAAAAGAAAGAATGGGCGATTATTTTACTCACAGTGGCAAGAATTATCACCACAAGGAACTGGAAAATAGTAACTAATCTTACACTGGAAGCATGGTATGGGGAGGTATGGAACGTAGCCTTACATCAGGGGTCGGGAACCTATGGCTCGGGAGCCAGGTGTGGCTCTTTTGATCATTGCATCTGGCTCTTCGGCGGGGGCGGCTATGGAGGATATGGCAAAGTGGATGCCTACAGCTACCCCACCGGCCCACAGCCTTACTCCCAGCTGGAGAGTGACTATACGGGCTCGGCGTGCTCCCTCCAAGGTGTGGCCAGGGCCTCTGCCCCACTCCGGGCCCCTCCGGCGGCCCACAAGCACGCCGACTTAGGTGGGAGCTGCATACGGACGGGAGGCGCCCAGCCTGGGTTGGGGAGCCCCAGCAACAGCAACAAGCCCCGCCCCTCCTCCGCAGCAGCAAGCCCCACCCCATGCTGCCCTCTTTGCCCTCCCCGCCCACCACAAACCCCACCCACGCAGTTTCCGCCAAAAAAGGCAAAGGCGGGCCCAACGCATCGAGCGGCTCTGCGGCAACCATCAGCAAGCAGATTTTCCCCAAACAGAAAAACAATTGCGCCCCCGCAGGTACTCCCAACAGCCCCTCCCCCTTTCCTGGTCTTCCTGTTGTTTTTTATTTGAAAATCTTGGGGGAGACACTTTTTGGACTACATCTCCCAACATCCCTGTGCAGCCAAGCTGTCTAAGGATGCCTCTCCACAGACACTCCACCAGGCCTACATAAGACCCCTCCCCCAAAACTGATTTTACTTTTCTGGAGTTGTGGGAGTCATTTTTTTGTATTACAGTTCCCATCAACCCCCATGTGGCCAAGGCTAACAGTGCCTGAGGATTATGAAAGCTTAGGTCCAACAAAATTAGGTTTTCCCTTTCATATAATACAAGAAGCACAAGACAGCTCCAATAGTAACAGTTCTGTTTTACCCTCTCCTGGCTTTCTAGAGAACTCAATCAATTCTGCAAGTGAGGGCCCTTCCACACAGTCATATATCCCAGAACATCAAGGCAGAAAATCCCACAAAATCTGCTTTGAACTGGGTTATCTGAGTCCACACTCAGATAATGTGGAATTTTCTGCCTTGATATTCTGGAATATAGAGCTGTGTTGAATTCAGTCTTAAAATATATGAAATATATTATATGGCTCTCACTAAAATAAATTTCCAAATATTTTGCTTTCATGGCTCTCTGAGTCAAAAAGGTTCCCGACCCCTGCGTTACATGATCAACTATCAATCAAAATGAGAGTATTCAGGGGGGAAAGTAACAAATCAGATTTCGATGCATACTGGTTGGTTTTTATTAAATATGCTTTAGACGAGAGTGAAAATGGAAAATAATATAACCTTGTTGGTCAGGAATTTTGGATATGACATTTGATTAAGGGTTGATTTATAAATATATGGCAAAGGAAGGAATACTTGTTCAGGCCTTGGTGGTGGGGTTATGTGTTTGTAAAATGTTCACTGTTTTGTGTTTTGTTTACGCTGTAAGTTGTTAATGTATGTACATTTAAAAAATGACTAAAATAAGGAGTGTAGTGGAGTCTCCTGCTCCAAAGATTTTTAAACACAATCCAGATAGCCATCTGTCGTGAGTGCTTTGACTGAGTGTTCCTGAATGGGGGTGGGTTGGAATGGATGAATCTATGATTCTGACACCAATGGTATCTGAGCACAAAATAACCCTGAATAAGTGTAAAGAGATGGGAATGAAGTCAAAATCTGTAATGGTCATTAGAATCCTGCTACTACAATGTTTCAGTGTAGATTACTGCCATTTTTCAAGCTGACTATAGAAAACCAATGCAGGGCTATAAGGACAGGGGCGGACTAAGGTAATTTTAAATGGTAGGCAAACATGATTTTGGCGATGCCCCCCGCCCCCCCTCCGGCAGCAATCACTGAAAAATAAAAGGTAGAATATTATTCACATGTTAGGGGGCACATCCGGCTGCCAGGCGCTCCTCCTCAGTCTCCGGCCTCGTGGAAGGTGCGCATGCGCGGAACCAGTTGGTTCCGCATGTGCCCATTTGGTGCGGCGTGGGTGGGCCACCTTCCGCAGGGCCGGAGATTGAGAAGGGGCATTTGGCGACCTGATGTGCCCCTGAATATGTGGCGCCCCACGCGGTTGCGTAGTTCACACAATGTAATATCCGGCCTTGTATATGGACCCTCCTGGAGAATGCGGACTCTCATTTCATTTCAATTTTTTTTGTTAGCTATATTTATATCGGAGTCTTTCTCTGGTGAGGTCAAGATTGCATGCATACTGATGCCAGTCAGACTTCAGCTGGTTATCAAGGAAGTGAGGTTAGCCTCATGTATTCTTCCTAAAATCTTCAGGCATTTGGCACAGTACTGAACACCAGAAATAAGCTCTTCTATTTGTGAGAACTAGTTAGGTTCTAATTGTGTAGAATCCTAGGAAGTATACTTAATATTGAATCAAAATTTCAAAATTTCAATTATACGTGTAGCAGTTAGCAGTTCTCTAGGGTATTGGGTAGAGATTTTAGAATCATAGATCTTATGAATTGGCAATCTAGTCCAGTCCTTTGTCATAGCGACATACTGATACATCAGACCATTCAATAAACCGTTTTAGCATAGCATGGTTGAAGTGATAATACAGCTCTCCAGTCAGTAGAACAAATGGTTGCTGTGGTCCACCTGAGACTGAGGCCCTTTCTACAATGCCATATAAAATCCAGATTAACTGCTTTGAACTGGATTATATGGCAGTGTAGACTCATATAATCCAGTTCAGAACAGATAATCTGGATTATCCGCTTTGAAATTCTGAATTATAGAAGGGGTCTGAGAAACTCTGGACTCAAATCCTTATTCAGCTGTGAAGCTCACTGGGTGGCCTTGGGCTAGTTGAAATCTCTGGCCCCTTCCACACAGCTGTACAAAATCAACATTGAACTGGATTATGTAGCATTGTGGACTCAGATAATTATTATTTATTTAAAACATTTCTATTCCACCCTTCTCACCCCGAAGGGGACTCAGGGCACAGCACAACATACAAACAGCAAACATTCAATCCTGGGACATGAATTCATTTATATGCATACGTAAACATTAAAAACATTTGTCTCAAGATTAGAATACACTGTTTGAAACTGTCTCGATCATCTGCGTCTGATCTAGTTGGCATGGTAATGTTTCCTATCGCTGCTTTATTACACTGTTCCAAAAGCTTGGTCCCACAACCATGTTTTTACCATCTTTCTGGAAGGACAGGAGGGAGGGGGTGGATGTGATCTCACCGGGAAGGGCAGTCCATAGCCGGAGAGCAATCACTGAGAAGGCCCTCTCTCTCATCCCCACCAATTGCGCCTGTGACAATGGCGGGATGGAGAGCAGGGCCTAACCAGGTTCAAAGCCCATATTGTGGATTATCTGCCTTGATATTCTGGGTTACATGGTTGTGTGGAAGGCCCCTCTCACCCTTATCTCTTGGCATTACTTCACGAACGAAGATTCTTAGGAAGGACTCATCCCACGCTTTTTACAAGCACGTTGATGACTAAAAAGGCCAATCTGAGATAGGCAAGTTCGGTTGCAGAAAGCACAGCAGAAAGTCTCCTTGGGTGATGTTGTTTCCAAGTTGCGGTTCTTTCTGTGTTGTCATTTCTCTTCGAGACCCGTTTGGCATGTCTTCTTGAAAGAGGCAGCAGCATTGTGGATAGTGCGTCTCCATGCCTCCCGATATGAGGCCAGGGTGGACCATTGTTGGTGATCAATCTGGCCAAGCCTGAGATGTTGTTTCAGGAGTCCTTATATCTCTTTTGGGGCGCCCCTCTTGCGCTAACCCGTGGCGAGTTCACCATAGAGTAGTATCTTTGGGAGGCGGTGGTCCTCCATCCAAGAGATGTGCCCTGCCCAGCGCAGCTGTGTTCTCAATAGCATGGCCTCAATGCTGGTGATCCCTGCTTGCTCAAGGACAGCAACATTAGTCCCACAGTCAGTGCAGTGTATATTTAGGATTGTGCGAAGACAGCGCTGATGAAAGCGTTAGAGGAGTCGTAGGTGCTGGCGATAGGTGACCCATGTTTCAGACCCATATAGGAGAATAGACAGTACGATAGTTCTGTACACACTGATTTTGGTGCTTTGCCTCAGGTGCTTGTTGCTCCAGACTCATTTGTGAAGCCTTCCAAATGCACTATATGCCTTTGCAAATCTGTGATCTATCTCTTTATCAATCTTGCATTTGAAGAGATGATGCTTCCCAGGTAGGTGAACTGCTGAACGGATTTAAGCACAGATTTGTCTATGCTGACGTGGGGATGATGGTGTTCTTCCTGTGGTGCGGGCTGGTAGAGAACTTCTGTTTTCTTCAGGCTGACTTCCAGCCCAAACAGCTCTGCAGCTGTTGCAAAGAAGGATGTTAGACGCTACAGGGCTGCTTCTGAATGAGCGACAAGGGCAGCATTGTCAGCAAAAAGCAGCTCACAGACTAGATAGTTAGAGTCTTAGTGCGAGCCCTAAGACGGCTTAAGTTGAACAAGCTGCCATCAGTACGATAGCGTATATATATGCTGTCTTCTTCTTCGAGGTCTGCCGTAGCCCTTTGGAGCATCATGCTGAAGAAGATTGTAAATAGGGTTGGTGCAAGAACACAGCCTTGTTTCACTCCATTAGTTATTAAAATGGCTCTGAGAGAGCATCGCCGTATCTGACTTGACCGCGCTGGCCCTCATGTAACAGGATAATCATTTTGAGGAATTTGGGGGGGACATCCTAGACGTTCCAGGATCTGCCACATATCTTTTCTGCTGACAGTGTCGAAGGCTTTGGTGAGGTCGACAAATGTTACATAGAGTCCTTTGTTCTGCTCTCCACATTTCTCTTGTAGTTGTCTAAGGGCAAAAACCATATTTGTGGTGCTCCTGTTAGCTCTGAAACTGCAGTGGCTTTCACGGAGAAGTTCTTCT